>JARWKJ010000006.1:2567200-2574700 GCA_029959095.1 Rhinichthys osculus | reverse complement strand
ATAAAGTCGAAATTGCGTGTTGTAAAGTCAGAATTGCGAGATATAAAGTCAGAATTAAGTGATATAAAGTCAGAATTGATTGATATAAAGTCAGAATTGCGAGATATAAAGTCAGAATTGATTGATATAAAGTCGAAATTGCGTGTTATAAAGTCAGAATTGCGAGGTATAAAGTCAGAATTGCGTGATATAAAGTCAGAATTGCGAGATATAAAGTAAGAATTGATTGATATAAAGTAAGAATTGATTGATATAAAGTCAGAATTGCGAGATATAAAGTCAGAATTGTGTGTTATAAAGTCAGAATTGCGAGATATAAAGTCAGAATTGTGTGATATAAAGTCAGAATTGCGAGATATAAAGTCAGAATTGCGAGATATAAAGTCAGAATTGTGTGATTTAAAGTCAGAATTGCGAGATATAAAGTCAGAATTGCGTGTTGTAAAGTCAGAATTACGAGATATAAAGTCAGAATTGATTGATATAAAGTCAGAATTGCGAGATATAAAGTCAGAATTGCGAGATATAAAGTCAGAATTGCGAGATATAAAGTCAGAATTGATTGATATAAAGTCAGAATTGCGAGATATAGGGTCAGAATTGATTGATATAAAGTCAGAATTGCGTGTTATAAAGTCAGAATTGCGAGATATAAAGTCGCAATTGCGAGATATAAAGTCAGAATTGTGAGATATAAAGTCAGAATTGATTGATATAAAGTCAGAATTGCGAGATATAAAGTCAGAATTGCGAGATATAAAGTCAGAATTGCGAGATATAAAGTCAGAATTGATTGATATAAAGTCAGAATTGCGAGATATAAAGTCAGAATTGATTGATATAAAGTCGAAATTGCGTGTTATAAAGTCAGAATTGCGAGATATAAAGTCGCAATTGCGAGATATAAAGTCAGAATAGTGTGAAATAAAGTCACAATTGCGTGTTATATAGTCAGAATTGCAAGATATAAAGTCAGAATTGTGTGAAATAAAGTCGAAATTGCGTGTTGTAAAGTCAGAATTGCGAGATATAAAGTCAGAATTAAGTGATATAAAGTCAGAATTGATTGATATAAAGTCAGAATTGCGAGATATAAAGTCAGAATTGATTGATATAAAGTCGAAATTGCGTGTTATAAAGTCGCAATTGCGAGAAATAAAGTCGCAATTGCGAGATATAAAGTCAGAATTGTGTGAAATAAAGTCGCAATTGCGTGTTATAAAGTCAAAATTGCAAGATATAAAGTCAGAATTGTGTGAAATAAAGTCGAAATTGCGTGTTGTAAAGTCAGAATTGCGAGATATAAAATCAGAATTAAGTGATATAAAGTCAGATTTGCGAGATATAAAGTCAGAATCGATTGATATAAAGTCAGAATTGCGAGATATAAAGTCAGAATTGATTGATATAAAGTCGAAATTGCGTGTTATAAAGTCAGAATTGCGAGATATAAAGTCAGAATTGCGTGATATAAAGTCAGAATTGCGAGATATAAAGTCAGAATTTATTGATATAAAGTCAGAATTGCGAGATATAAAGTCAGAATTGCGTGTTATAAAGACAGAATTCCGAGATATAAAGTCAGAATTCCGAGATATAAAGTCAGAATTGCGAGATATAAAGTCAGAATTGATTGATATAAAGTCAGAATTGCGAGATATAAAGTCAGAATTGATTGATATAAAGTCAGAATTGCGAGATATAAAGTCAGAATTGCGTGTTATAAAGTCAGAATTCCGAGATATAAAGTCAGAATTCCGAGATATAAAGTCAGAATTGCGAGATATAAAGTCAGAATTGATTGATATAAAGTCAGAATTGCGAGATATAAAGTCAGAATTGATTGATATAAAGTCAGAATTGCGAGATATAAAGTCAGAATTGCCAGATATAAAGTCAGAATTGCAAGATATAAAGTCAGAATTGATTGATATAAAGTCAGAATTGCGAGATATAAAGTCACAATTGATTGATATAAAGTCAGAATTGATTGATATAAAGTCGAAATTGCGTGTTGTAAAGTCAGAATTGCGAGATATAAAGTCAGAATTGCGAGATATAAAGTCAGAATTGCGAGATATAAAGTCAGAATTGATTGATATAAAGTCAGAATTGCGAGATATAAAGTCAGAATTGCGAGATATAAAGTCAGAATTGATTGATATAAAGTCGAAATTGCGTGTTGTAAAGTCAGAATTGCGAGATATAAAGTTAGAATTGCGAGATATAAAGTCAGAATTGTGAGATATAAAGTCAGAATTGCGAGATATAAAGTCAGAATTGCGAGATATAAAGTCAGAATTGTGAGATATAAAGTCAGAATTGCGAGATATAAAGTCAGAATTGCGAGATATAAAGTCAGAATTGCGAGATATAAAGTCAGAATTGTGAGATATAAACTATTCTGAGGGTAAAAAAGTTAGTCTTTTTTTTCCTTAGAATTGACCTGATGACTAGCAATTGCGAGTTTATATCTCACAATTCTGAGAAAAGATGTCAGAATTTCGAGATATAAACTCTCAATTATGTTATAAAGTCTCAATTCTGTCTTTGTTTCTTGCAATTCTGACTTTATATCACACAATTCTGACTTTATATCTCGCAATTCTGACTTTATATCTCGCAATTCTGACTTTATATCTCGCAATTCTGACTTTATATCTCGCAATTCTGACTTTATATCTCGCAATTCTGACTTTATATCTCGCAATTCTGACTTTATATCTCGCAATTCTGACTTTATATCTCGCAATTCTGACTTTATATCTCACAATTCTGACTTTATATCTCGCAATTCTGACTTTATATCTCGCAATTCTGACTTTATATCTCGCAATTCTGACTTTATATCTCACAATTCTGACTTTATATCTCGCAATTCTGACTTTATATCTAGCAATTGTCACTTTATTTCTCAGAATTCTGACTTCATATCTCGCAATTCTGAGATAAAAAGTCGCAATTATTATTATTATTTTTTTTAATTCAGTGGCGGAAACCATAGGATCAGATTCAGGACGATGATCAAAACACAGATGGAGTCGATCGAGTCCATCAACACTCAAAGCTTCAGTCCTGTAACTCGTCCTGAGTCGACATTTCATTCAGTAACATTAGGCAGTTTTGATTTATATGCTGTTTTATGTTGATGATTGCATTATTTTACATATGCATCTGATTACATATGCTATCACTTGTTTCTGCTTCCTCTTCTCCTGTGTTTTGATCTGGTAATCTGTCAGTAGATGTGTAATACCGCCCCCTACAGTATAACACGGGAAGCCGAAAATTTACGTCAATTGTGGGGAAACAGTTAAAAACATGCAATATTAACCAAGATTCATCATGATTATCATTTTATTCTTTTGGTAGCTCTAGTAAAAATAGCATAGTTAAAAACATGCAGAGTTGCTATGCTTCATGTGAGTCTCTGTAAAAGAGCTCGTGTTAGTTCATAACTGTGTTTTGGTTTTCATCATTTTTGAAGCTCGACACGGTTGCGTACAGCAGGTGTTTGCAGCGTGTCCTTGTGTGTGAAGCCAGTCCTGCTGTAATGATCACACACGTTTCCCGCGGCACACATCACCACCGCTAGCCAAGATCTATCACCACGCTGTGGGATTCAGTCCCACTGCTCAAAACTTAGCAAACACGTCTTCAAACATCAAAACCGATCATGCATTTACAATCAGCTGCTCATTATCTGAAATAAACCAAATACACACGATTATACCATGAATGCCACAACTGGCCAATCACAATCAAGTATTCCAACGCATCATCTATTGTATTCAAATCTGAATGATTATCCTGTTTCTGACCTCGTGTGCATCTAAAGCCTCTCGCCGACGACACTGAAGTGCATCATATATAAGCCTGATCCCAGATCAACACTTGTCAATCAACACATGTACAGTTGAAATGTTTCAGGTCTGTCGGAGAGTTGAAAGGTTTCTTGATCTGAAGCGAATCAAATGAAAGAATAACTGTTGTGCGTCGAACACGCCGGCGTAAAGGTTTTCCTTTTAAGCACTGACAGACTTTAATCCCACTCTTTCATGTTTGATACACACATTTCTAAGACCTTTAAATGATCAAAACTTTGCTGATAAACCTGTCGCACACAATCTCCTAAAGTCCTTCTGTCTCTGACGGATAGTTTATACTTTTTAGCAAGTAAAAGTCTTTTAGTGTAACAGTACAAACGTCCGCTCGTGCTTCACGTCTTTCTGCTGTCAAATCTGCACTGATTTTTATCAAGTAAACATAAGAATAGTTTTATATTCATATATCAAGATGAACACTTACTGGAACGAAACAACTCAAGTTTACTTGATAGACAAAAAACATCATGAGTATGAAATATGATCATCAGGCTTTTGAGGAAGGTTTATTTGTTCATCTCTCAATCATCATTCTATTGCATTGCATTATATGCTTTAAAACTACAGAGCTCTGATCATAAAACTAAGCGTTATTTAATATAATATCTTACTAAGACTTATTATTGGCAGATACAGAAAGACGACTGATATTTATATGCATTTTAATCTAAGTATCTGCTATACTGTTATTAAAGATCTCATTGATTTACTACAAGCATCAGAATTTCATCTTAATTTTTGACCATATAAATATCAGCATCTGCACCAAATTTTGTATTTGTATATTGTGTATTTTGCTCAGTTTAAGCCTCTGGACATTATTTCAGTATATTAGCATAAAAGGAAATTTAATGCTCAATAAAAAAAAACTTCTTATATTTTGTCTGAAGGTCCGATAAACTGTTCCATAAAAATACAAAAAAAACACGTTTTTCTGACTATAATTTCACATGTCAGGCTTTACAAGGGTTAACAAATCTCTCAGTGGTGCATTCTTCCCCCAAAAAATGAAAATAAGGGCCAAAATCATGATGATTCTGGATGTTTTTGTGACAGATGGTGTTGCACAGAGACCCTGGCTGATGAACGAGTGACACGGTGCCACGAATCTGCAGGACAAAACAGCTACAGAACACATTCTGATAAATATAAATATATGCATTTTTAATGGCGGGCGAAAACATATTTTTACGTCTCTATTTTCTCAGTTCACAGGTTTTGGACCCTGTGTGCAAGCTTAAAAAAATGAAACCCACAAACAACAATTGTTGAAACATGAACACAATGAAATCTCCATGAGCTTGGTAACGAATGGCACAATGAGTTCGAATCTGAACTTCTTCTACATTGATGGTTGATTTGTTTTACCTGGAGCCTGTTGCAGAACCATATCCGACAGATCCTGCAGGTGTATGAAGAGAACGAGTCCTCCGACCCCGAACAGCAGCAGGAACCAGAACGAACACGGCGGCTTAAAGACAGACACACGCAACCTCCTCCGGCCACGGAGGACTTCCACCATCTTACAATCCATGAAGAGCATCAACCAAAGAAGCACCTGAGGAACGAGAGAGAGAACATTTCCTCATTTTACATACAGAAGAACACTTCAGACAGTTTATCACAAATCTGCATGAAACGAAAGATGCAACAGTCTTTACTTCTCTATAGTGTCGTATATCCGAGAACAAATGTGGGCGGGGCTTGATTGTGTCTGTTGGGAATTGATTGGATGGTTGTGGTTTGCTATTGGCTGATCTCATGTGAGTGACAGGTTATAGCCCCGCCCTCGTCATCAGAGAAGAGAAGTTATTCTGATTCAGGATTACGAGGCGCACTACATAAATCATTTATAATAAATAATGGTGCAAAATAGTTAAGTTAACATCATTTGTGGAAAAAATACAATCTACAATAGTGCAAAAGACATAGGATAAATAAATATGGTAATAATGATAGTCAGAAAAGTATTTTTTTTATTTAAAACCTTTACACAAAATATTTGCATACATTTTCATGTGTTTTTTGTTGAGTGTCATATTTGATACATCAGGCTTTTATGGCTCATAGTCTGATATAGTGAGAATATGGAGGAAAAAAACACCTACATTTTATTCAAAATATGCAATTTGGTGCAGATGCTGATATTAATATGAAATTCTGATGCTTATAATGTAAATCAATGAGATCTTTATATGGATATAAATATCAGTCGTCACTCTATATCTGATAATATCATCTTAGTCTTAGAAGATGATTTTTAAATGCTTGGTTTTATGTAGTTTTAAACATATAATGCAATGCAATGATGATTGAGAGATGAACAAATAAACCATCCTCAAAATCCTGATGATCATATTTAATACTCACAATTTTTCAAAAGTAAACCTGAGTTGCTTCGGTCCATCTCAAAATATTACTAACAAAGTTATTCTTAAGAGTAACTGCACCAGAGGCCTAAATAATGCATAACAAGTTATAAAAATGAACAGTGAAACCCTGAATGTGTGCAGATATTAACCAGAACATCAGGAGGAGTTTGAGGATTCGCTCACAAACCAGCAAAACCATCATCAAGTCTCAATGCTGTGGTTTTAAAACATCAACATGACGACGTAATGCATTTCACTTCCCCGAGAGACAAACCTCTGTTCCGAGTTTACTTTCATTAAAGTATGAAAATGGCATTAAATTATCCCATAACGCTGCACTCGTATTTACAGAAGAAGCTTCACCGAAGTGATGAATGATAGAGGAATAAGCACAAATGCATATAGACTCAACGGCCCATTATCTCAGCGCTGGACGCGAGATCCACAGGCAGAAACGTGAAAACACTGTTTATTTGAGCTGATCTCAGAACAGACGACTGCTGGATATCACTGACAGTAATCAGTGAAAGGCTGCAAAAGAAGATGTGCTACTTCTGTTTATACTTACTGGCGGAAAAGACTGGACACACAAACACAAATTGAGCTCTTGCACAATGCAGATAATATCACATTTTTGCCTTGTTATCCAGTCCAAATTCTTAAAGTCCCCCTAGTCAATCATTTTATCCCTTAAAACTCATCTTTGATCACCACAATTGCATATTTAAAAGTTTTTTCCTTGAAAAATGTTCTTCATGCCTTGAAATATCTTGAATGTAACTCGACACCCTTGCCTCATTTAGTATGCACGGTTCTATTAATATGCAAATGAGCCCCGCCTCCACTCACTCCCTCAGCTCAGAGATCCACTGGTTGACGATCACACGTTGATCTGATTGGTTACAAGGTCGTTTGTGACGTCAGAAACACCAGCGATTTCAAACCGTGTTTTTGAGACTGTCTTTGGTTCACTGCAGTTTTAAGGAGGAAATACTCAGCAATGCTGTCGACTTATGAACTTACACATGGTGTGTCTTAAAGCGTATTAAAAACACCACATAGACACATAAACAACATTAAAACTTTAAATCAAGATGTATTTACTTGAGATGCAAAATTACTTAAAATATGAAGTCTTGTTTTCTGAAAAATGTATTAAAATGAAGTGAGTCTAAGCTTAAAATGAAGGGACAATTTTTGAGACCCCATTAGCAGATATTTATTCTTATTTTAAGCATAAACTC
>JARWKJ010000006.1:2542200-2557200 GCA_029959095.1 Rhinichthys osculus | reverse complement strand
GAAAATCCTCCGCTATACCTTTAATATACATTAAATACATCTTCATTCCTTCCCATACCCAATAACATTTCCTTAGCCAAACTGAGCCAAAGCTTTTGGCCTGGTTGCAAAGCAGTTGTAGAGTTTTTGACTGCATCAATAATGTATACGATGGGCTATATATTAAATGTTCTAGTCTAAAAATGTTAGACGAGCTTTCTTCCAACTTACTTTCTCCATCACGACGTGTGTTCGCGCGATGTCGCGGTGGCCGAACTTCCGTGTGTGTTCGCGGACTTCGCGCGTCTATAAGTTGCCTAGTAACGAACGCAATCTGGCCGAGATGCGGACGCGCTGGCGGCAGGAAACTTATCTGTGTGTGCCTGCGCCTCGTATACAACGTTATATATAAAGCTTGCAGGACAACTTGGTTGGCATTGCCTTTTCAGCGTGAGAAATACACAGTGTGGCGTGTGAGCGTATGAACTGGTTGAATTGCGTGTGTCTCACGGCCAATGCGTGAGACTTGAGAACCCTGATATACTGTAATTTCATCATCTCTTTCCTCTCAGTGTTTGAAACGCTTCGATCAAGGATTCAGTCTCTCTAAGCTCCGCCTCTCTGAGAGCTGCTCTGCTGTGATTGGCCAGAAAGCAAACGCTCATTATCATATCTGAATCTCAGCTCTTGATCACAGTGATACGAACAGTAACGATGGCGTGGGTTTCACCGTATCAATCTCAGAAAACAGCGTCTTCTCGACACGAACAACACGAGCCGAACTCTTCCAGTCTCAGATACAGTGTTTGAGGGCGGAGCTAAGAGACGCTGCTCAGCCAATCAACACCACAGGCTGGCATTATGCTAATTAGTTACAAACCGACGCGTGTTCAGCATGAAGTGAGAGTGAATTACTGACGACTCGTTTCAGAATCACGTCTTTCTTTTAGGAGACAAAACTACATTCATCTGCACTCTGATCTATAAACCTTTCCAGATCTTTTACACTCACACACAGCTCTACACACACTGCATGAAAGGGAATATCTGCAAAGGCACTTTAAGTATCAACTTCTCACGCAGAACAAAAACACTTTTTCTCAGCATGGTAACGTTACAGCAAACAAATGAACAAATCACCTTTCTGCTCGTGTTTTGCCGATAACGTTCAGCTTAAATTACACCTCTGATTCTCACATATATAAAAGCGACAGTGTAAATATAATGAGCACTAAAGGCACGGGCTTGTTTTGCACTCGTGTTTAAAGTGTCTCAATTATGCAACAGCAACTCAAACTCTTTTCTGTTAGCAGGTCCTGAGCGCCAATGAACGGAGGAAGGAGATTTAAACAAGAGAGAGAATAATAGAAGAGCACTTTGGATGTGGGGAGCGGCGTTGACCCAGATACTGTCTCTCCTGCGGGACTGATGTTACAGCAATCCCAACACCGGCTCGACCGGCTCGATACACACGTCTGAAGACATGAAGACTCGTCCAGGACTTTCTCATTACGAGAATAACATGAAATCAAGACTGAAATTTGGTTTCATATCCATTATGAACGATTCATCAGTGCAATGCAATGAAATTTCACTGAAAACGTTTTGAAATGTGCCATGGGTTAATTAGCACTCTCCGAAGAAGCTTTTTCGGTTGTATAGGTCTTTATTACGTGCACGATTTAAAAAAAAACTAAACCAAATTAGCAAGAAAGATAGAAAGATATATTGTGAACGATTCATCAGTGCATAAAATGAATAAAGCACTGATTTCACCAGCCGAAATCTTGGTTTTACCGAAAAAGTTTTAAAATATGCCAAAATCATTGAACGAAATAGTGACATGGGTTGATTAGCACTCTCCGAAGAAGCTTTCTCGGTTGTATCGGTCTTTATTATGTGCACAATTAAAAAAAAATCAGAAAAAAAATATATATATATATAAAAAATGATATATATAGATTATCATATAAATATATATATTTTTTTTAAAGTAAATGCATATTACATTATATTTTTAACCTGACGTCTTCATTATTTAAAGCTGCCGTCGGCAACATTTTTTTTATCATATTCAGTGAAATCGACACTATAATCTGACACAACAACATAAATAAAGTGGTTTTAGAAAAAACCCCGAGCTTCTAACTCCACCTGGAGCTTGTTATTTGTTTTGCAAAAATCCACAGCTCCCGGTTCATCATGTCCAATCAGCGCAGGAGGGTGTGAGATCTGACTGTCAATCACAGATCGGGCACACGCCACCCCTCGCGCACGTTACAATCACATGCACACGCCTGAAGTTCGCGCAGTAACGAAGAGTGATGGCGGAAAATCAAGTAAGCTCATTTAGAGTATAAATGACGTCAGCAAATGCAGTCTATCGGTACATTAGCCAGGACAGCATACCTCCAAATACTCCATGGTGTTGATGGATGCTGATGAGACGGCCGCGTTCCAGGGCTCTCAAGTTTTGAAGACAGGTAAGAGTGACACCCAGCCGACGGGGGGTTGGATACATTTTTGTCATTGGTTGTTGCGTTAAATCTTACCCAGATACAATAGTGCTATTTTCTGATTGGCTATTGTGTAGCTCGACGAACAACACCAGAGGAAACGCGCTTGATTCATGCCGGTTCCACAGTGAGAGCGGCGCGGCCAGAGTTTTGGGCGCTGCGGCATATTAAATATATTACAAATAGTTTTTTCAGCGTGAGAAATACAATGTGTGGCGGGAGAGCGTGACAAAAGACCGAAATGAGTGACTGTCACGCTCAATGCGTGACACTTGAGAGCCCTGGCGTTCACTGAAAATCTGGTGCACACGCACTGACCAGAGCTGGCACTGACGAGCATGAACTGGGTGGGAGGGTATCCGTTGATAGTGGGGGAGGGGCATGAGAGTTGTAAACATTCAAAATTTTCCTAAATCCACTCAATCTGCCAGACTTGCCGACTGGAGCTTTAATGTATGTTTGAATAAATCTAACCGTTTAAACAACAAATTGGAGTAGACACAATTATATAATTAAAAAAGTTGTTAAGAAAACTGCTTTATTTGCAATTTAAATGTCTATATACAACTTTTATTTGAGTGTTGATTATTAAATAAATTTGATTAATTTAATGAACTCCTCAATTTTTGTTTTCACATTAAATATCATTTTTCACTTAGAAATATGATTAATTTATAAATAAACTGTATATTATGTGGAGCTGGAAAACAGCCAATAGACCAGTTGAATTAAACTCATTTAATTCTGCATCTTTTTTCCATTACAACTTCAAATACTTTTTTCACTTCAACAAACTGGAACACGGTATGCTAATGCAATTTATTATTGAAATGGCACAATATTGCAAACAAAAAGAGGAATTAAACTGATCATCATGTTTTACAGAGGAAAAAATAGAAAGATGAACACAAGCCTCACTGAGCAATGACAAACTTTAGCTCTTTATGAACATCTAAACTTATGATTAATAGATCTGAAGTGTCTGAGCTTGACAAGAGCAGATTTCATTTGAATAGACATACTTTCTTAATTACAACATGAGCATATTAATTTTTTATAAGAGCAGAACCAAATCAAGTGTGAAATTCCCAGGGTTATTATAGTTAATTAAAACCATAAAAAAAATGTTACTTGATATAAAATAAAATCTGAAATAAAGTATTACAAAATTATTTTATTTCAACTAGTTGCCATTATAAATTTTCTCATTAAGTTTAGTTTAACTTAAAATAACTAAAACTGAAATAGAATTATTTAACAACAATAGAATTAATATGGAATTATTTATTATTTATTTAAATTAAAATTTAAATTATTATTTAATAGAATTAATATAGAACTATTTAACAACAACAAAAAACTACATAAACATATTTAAAAAATATTTGAAATAAAATAAATGTTGAGATAAAGTATTTGAAAAAAAACGTATTTTATTTTGCCACGGCAAATTTTCATTTAGTTTAACTTAAAATAACTAAAACTGAAATAGAATTATTTAACAAACAAAAACTACATAAACATACTTAAAAAATACTTTAAATAAAATAAATGCAGAAATAAAGAATTAAAAAAACATTTTATTTTGCCATAGCAAATTTTCTCATTTTTATTTAGTTTAACTTAAAATAATTAAAACTGAAATCAAATTAATAAAAATAAAAAAATTAAACATTTTATTTTTTTTAAATGAATAAAAACTTGCAACAAAATTCCTAAAATTATATAGCCTATATATAATTATAAATAACTATAATAGATATATAATATAATGCTATAATAATATGATTAATTAAGTAAAGCACACGGCTGAAATGAGGAATCACTGGATACTAAACTTCCCAAAAATGCTGCCGGCCTGAAAGCGGATGAATTATTAATTACCGAATCTGTGCGATGCCGCTGGAACGACACACTCCACCTGTCCCTCCCCTCCGAAATGAAATTAGACAAATCAAATTGTACATTTTCATATAAATTAGCGTCCGGCTGTCGAGGGTCTGTCTCTCCTGTTGGTTAGTTGGCAGCGCCGCGACATTTGCAGTTTGATATAAATAGGCCCCATAAATCTGGAAGTGTCTGAGATCTGGCACAGGCGAGAGGGGATTTTTAAATCACAATCCGCTGGTCTGATGCCAGACTCATCAGTCAATATGAGCCGAAGCCTGTCTGTGCCAAACGCCAAACACACTCGCTGAGCTTCTCCTGCGGGGAACATCCTCGTCTTGAAGAGGAGACGTTTGACTCCAGCCTGATCATGAATTCTAATATAAGTGCATGAAAAATTCATATGGAAAAACTCTGGCTTTTGTCTTCACTTCGTAACGTCTTAACACGTTTAATTAAAATTAATTCAAAAGCCACACTGATGTCCCCTCTTGCTCTTTTCTGGACAAAACTGAATTTGAAAGGAAATATGATTCAGTGTGCATAACTTATCTGTGGAGTTGCAGCGTGTGATATTTGCTCATGGAACAGCTGAGAGACAAAATCAATGTGTGGAACAAATCAATTTGCATTTGCAAATGTCACGGACACCCAGGTCAAGGCCACCAGCAGGTTAAAGGTCACCAGCAGGTTAAAGGGATAGTTCACCCCAAAATGTAAACTCTGTCAGTAATTACTCTCCCTCATGTTGTTCAACCCCGTAAGACTTTCGTTCATCTTCGAGACACAAATTAAGATATTTGTGATTAAATCTGAGAGCTGGATCACTCCTCCATAGGCTTCTAAGGGATTGAAACTGGCCGACCCAGAAAAGTTATTAAAGACATCGTTAAAATAGTCCGAGTGACTACAGCGGCTCTATTATTGGCCAGCATCACACCATTGAGCCGCCACTGAACATCCTCACGTCACACAGAACATCAGCCTGGATCTGAAGGCCAGCGAGTGTTCATGAATGTGTCGTGTCACTGCGACTCCTGACGCTGAAGATCTGCAACCTTGAGCTCAAACCTCAGCTGGAGCCTCAGCATTAAACACACACACACACACACACACACACACACACACACACAGAACATCAGCCTGGATCTGAAGGCCAGCGAGTGTTCATGAATGTGTCGTGTCACTGCGACTCCTGACGCTGAAGATCTGCAACCTTGAGCTCAAACCTCAGCTGGAGCCTCAGCATTAAACACACACACACACACACACACAGAAAACATCAGCCTGGATCTGAAGGCCAGCGAGTGTTCATGAATGTGTCGTGTCACTGCGACTCCTGACGCTGAAGATCTGCAACCTTGAGCTCAAACCTCAGCTGGAGCCTCAGCATTAAACACACACACACACACACACACAGAGAACATCAGCCTGGATCTGAAGGCCAGCGAGTGTTCATGAATGTGTCGTGTCACTGCGACTCCTGACGCTGAAGATCTGCAAACTTGAGCTCAAACCTCAGCTGGAGCCTCAGCATTAAACACACACACACACACACACACACACACACTCGCTGGTGTGCATCAAATATTGATACGCTCTGATACACGTAAAAATCCTGCATCTCCCCGAGTGTCTTCTGCTGATGAATTATTTGTAGCAACATCAAGGTCCTGTGCGAGTAACAGATTTCACTGGACAAACTATCCAAGCAAAATGAAAATTTTTATTAAATTTTTTCTTTTATACATTTAAATGAAAAATTAAATTAGTAATTAGTTATTGTTTATTAATTAATGAATACAACTAATTTTCAACTAAAAATTTTTGATTAGTCAATCAGGGGTGTGTTTCCCATACACCGCCGTAACTTATGCTTCACTATCACAGTACGACGCATCGTTGGAGAAATCTGGGGTGTGTTTCCCGAAAGCATCGTTAGCCAACTACGGTCACAAGTTCTGTCGTTATCAGCAGTTCAACGAGTCGTGTTTCCCGAAACCATCGTTCCACCGAACACTTGCGAACAGCATCTCAGAGGTGTGTGTGTGTGAGCGACAGATCTCGAGCTGCGGATAGAAGC
The DNA here is from genome assembly GCA_029959095.1 of Rhinichthys osculus. Lineage (NCBI taxonomy): Eukaryota > Metazoa > Chordata > Actinopteri > Cypriniformes > Leuciscidae > Rhinichthys > Rhinichthys osculus. The sequence goes on along the minus strand of JARWKJ010000006.1, from coordinate 2,550,735 downwards.
AGTTTCTAGATTGCACGACATGTGACTGAATAAATCCTGATCTTGAGCAAAATAAGCAAGCGGAAATTCAGTGCAATCATATATCATTTATTTAGAATACATACAAAAATGTCATTTATATCTTTGAGTTTGTCAAGATATTTAAAGCACCGTTTTTGTAGAGTGCGCATGTGCGTTCGAGCTCTAGTGTGTAAGAACGAGCCTATGATTGAATCTGGAAATAAAGCGAAATAACTGAGAAAAATAGAAATATTCCTCAGATGCATGTCCGTAATTTGTAGCAAAACATCTAGCGTTAATTCGATCTCAAACAGATTCATTAAAAGTAGTTATTACTCCAGCAAGTGCGTGACATCATTAACCAACGTGTATGAACGACCAATTTGCGACAGCATGGTTTCAGGAACCAGTCGAGACTAGCTAAGCTGGGGTGTGTTTCCCGTACACCGCCGTAACTCGATGCATCGCTACTATAGTACGATGCATCACTGAAGAAATGAACTAGCTAGTCTCGACTGGTTCCTGAAACCGTACTGTCGCAAATTGGTCGTTCATACACGTTGGTTAATGATGTCACGCACTTGGTGGAGTAATGAATGTGCGCCGGCTCAAAGTTGCAAGTGTGTTTTTTCCGCTCACATGCGATAGGGGGGTGCGAAACGACCACCATTCAACCCGAAAAGAGTAATATAACCATTCCAATGACTCCGAAGCTGTTCGGTTGAGGTAAAAAACCTGCATTGTTCACATTTAAAATACAGGGTGCATAAGTCAGGACACCCCAATGTTAAATTCCTATAGAGGCAGATTTATATTTTTTATAACTCTTTAACTTTAACTATTAAATTTAATAACTTTTTAACAGTTATTTCATGGATCCAGGACACTCTGCATCATGATAAAGTTCCCTCTGCCTTTGGAATTAAAATATCCGCACATCATCACACACCCTTCACCACACCCAGAGATCGGCATGGGGTATTTCCATAAGATCTTCTCTCAATGCAAATCAAACTAGCTATTAGGCTAACTGAAATGAAACCATGCCAATCTCTAGGTGTGGTGAAGTGTGTGTGATGAAGTGGGGATATTTTGATTCCAATTTTAATTTAATGAACTGATTATAATATGGAAATTTGTAATGCTTTATTTTAATACATATTGTGTATGTATATATATATACAGGTCCTTCTCAAAAAATTAGCATATTGTGATAAAGTTCATTATTTTCCATAATGTAATGATACAAAATTTAACTTTCATATATTTTAGATTCATTGCTCACCAACTGAAATATTTCAGGTCTTTTATTGTTTTAATACTGATGATTTTGGCATACAGCTCATGAAAACCCAAAATTCCTGTCTAAAAAAATTAGCATATTTCATCCGACCAATAAAAGAAGGGTTTTTAATACAAAAAAAAAGTCAACCTTCAAATAATTATGTTCAGTTATGCACTCAATAGTCAATACTTGGTCGGGAATCCTTTCGCAGAAATGACTGCTTCAATGCGGCGTGGCATGGAGGCAATCAGCCTGTGGCACTGCTGAGGTGTTATGGAGGCCCAGGATGCTTCGATAGCGCCATTAAGCTCATCCAGAGTGTTGGGTCTTGCGTCTCTCAACTTTCTCTTCACAATATCCCACAGATTCTCTATGGGGTTCAGGTCAGGAGAGCGGGCAGGCCAATTGAGCACAGTAATACCATGGTCAGTAAACCATTTACCAGTGGTTTTGGCACTGTGAGCAGGTGCCAGGTCGTGCTGAAAAATGAAATCTTCATCTCCATAAAGCTTTTCAGCAGATGGAAGCATGAAGTGCTCCAAAATCTCCTGATAGCTAGCTGCATTGACCCTGCCCTTGATAAAACACAGTGCACCAACACCAGCAGCTGACATGACACCCCAGACCATCACTGACTGTGGGTACTTGACACTGGACTTCAGGCATTTTGGCATTTCCTTCTCCCCAGTCTTCCTCCAGACTCTGGCACCTTGATTTCCGAATGACATGCAAAACTGAGCAACAGTCCAGTGCTGCTTGCTTCTCTGTAGCCCAGGTCAGGCGCTTCTGCCGCTGTTTCTGGTTCAAAAGTGGCTTGACCTGGGGAATGCGGCACCTGTAGCCCATGTCCTGCACACGCCTGTGCACGGTGGCTCTGGATGTTTCTACTCCAGACTCAGTCCACTGCTTCCGCATGTACCCCAAGGTCTGGAATCGGTCCTTATCCACAATCTTCCTCAGGGTCCGGTCACCTCTTCTCGTTGTGCAGCGTTTTTTGCCACACTTTTTCCTTCCCACAGACTTCCCACTGAGGTGCCTTGATACAGCACTCTGGGAACAGCCTATTTGTTCAGAAATTTCTTTCTGTCTTACCCTCTTGCTTGAGGGTGTCAATGATGGCCTTCTGGACAGCAGTCAGGTCGGCAGTCTTACCCATGCGGTTTTGAGTAATGAAACAGGCTGGGAGTTTTTAAAAGCCTCAGGAATCTTTTGAAGGTGTTTAGAGTTAATTAGTTGATTCAGATGATTAGGTTAATAGCTCGTTTAGAGACCCTTTTCATGATATGCTATTTTTTTGAGACAGGAATTTTGGGTTTTCATGAGCTGTATGCCAAAATCATCAGTATTAAAACAATAAAAGACCTGAAATATTTCAGTTGGTGTGAAATGAATCTAAAATATATGAAAGTTTGATTTTTATCATTACATTATGGAAAATAATGAACTTTATCACAATATGCTAATTTTTTGAGAAGGACCTGTATATGCGTGTATATACATACATAATATACAAATATATATATATATATATGTGTGTGTGTGTGTGTGTGTGTGTGTGTGTATGGGTTACATATAAAACACTATAGTATTTTCTTTTACATGCTACGAGTCCTGAATGACTCTTTCGCTGCACTGTGTTGCTGAACCAACGAATCCGAGTCGGACATTTGATCCAAACCTCAGCAGCCAGATGTGTAATTGGGTTTGACTTTACACCGCAAGGCCCGTCAATTCTGGTAAACCGAAGTGAAGCAGAGACCTGAGAGAATCCGCCTGATGTCAAAGTCAATGCAAACACACACACAACTGTCAGGAAAGACCCGCTTCTGTCCGTCTTCCAAACACAGCAGATGTTTGCCACCAAACGGATGATTTACAGCGATAACTGCACTCAACACTCAACCCAGAACAAGCTAATATGCAATAGGACAAATACACATTCACTGTAAACAAATATTGTTGGTTTAACTTGAAAAAGTAAGTTACCTGATTGCCTTAAAATTTGAGTTCATTGAAATTAAATATTTGAGGAAATACAATGAAGGTTTAATTAATCGAAAAACTCAAAATATTATGCTATCTGAAACACATTAATTACCTTGAAGTTGATTTGACAAAAGAAAAAAAGTTGTGATAACAGTGTTGAAGACACCAATCACAGAGCTCAAAAGGCATGATTGACAGGTCAACTATCCAATCAGATGGCTTTCCCACTTTTCACCAAGAACTAAAGCACATTTAATAAGCACCTTGTGTATAAACTGGAGTAAATCTGCTTTGCAAACCTCTCAGCGATAATGCGGGAATGTATTGAACCTTTTAATAATTACTTAAATGGACGAGACTGTGTGTTTGTGTAAGTCTGTGTGACCTTGCAATGTCCATCTTGCTTTTGTGGTTTACAGATTAACTAAATGTACAATGGACCCATGTATTGAATGGTCATTACTTAATGCTTTTAGGTAATGAAAAATATAATGGTGTGTTGCATATGAATGCCGGGCCCCAATGAGCAATATAACCGACCTTACACACAGACCTAACAGAGTCTTGCAGCACAACCAGGAGAAAAACGACATTTTCTGAGGAAAACTGATGCTGTGGGTGGTTGTTTACGTAGCAAAGTCAAAAGTCTCAAAAACTATAGCAGTGTTTGCTGATGAACAGAATGAGAAATCAACACATCCGTTTGTTCCGCTCGTGTGAGCCAGCAGACGCACATCATATTTCAAATCGCACCAGAATTTATGATTATTAGAATTATGAAATAAAGATCATTCTGTACGGATCCTTAATGAAAAAACACCAGCTTAAAAAGTTCAACCAAAACTGAAAATTCGTTCAATAACGTTCAAACACATTAACAGGACGATAACAATAACGATATAGAATAAAAAATCATTCTAAATATAAAAAAATAGCAGAGTTCACAGCACAACTATAATGATAACAGAGGAACAATATAATTGGAATAACTTTTCCAGCTGATGAGCGATAAAAACAGTGACAGCCAATCAGAATCCTGCTTTAAAGAGCTCGAGCATTTAAAGTGACAGACGACAAAACTGCAGCGTGCGCTTATAATAACAGAATGATATTGTCTGCTGGTGTGGAAGCTTATATACTGTCCCCCCGTGGTGAAAATCAAGCTTTTAATGTTGTTTATGTGTCTATGTGGTGTTTTTAATATGCTTTAAGACACACCATGTGTAAGTTCATAAGTCGACAGCATTGCTGAGTATTTTCTGCTTAAAACTGCAGTGAACCAAAGACAGTCTCAAAAACACGGTTTGAAATCGCTGGTGTTTCTGACGTCACAAACGACCTTGTAACCAATCAGATCAACGTGTGATCGTCAACCAGTGGATCTCTGAGCTGAGGGAGTGAGTGGAGGCGGGGCTCATTTGCATATTCATAGAACCGTGCATACTAAATGAGGCAAGGGTGTCGAGTTACATTCAAGATATTTTAAGGCATGAAGACATTTTTTTCAAGGAAAAAATGTTTAAATATATAATTTTGGTGACTATTTCTTCACTGGAAACCCCAAAACAGACTCTCTGTCACGTGTTAGCAGGGACGAAGAGAGGTGTGAATCCAGTTGCAGCAATATTTTTTGAAAATGAAAACAAACATAATCCATCCAATTAGAGTGTCAGAAGCAGGAACATAAAACACAATTACAGAGCAGGAACGCAACAGCTTCACACAACATGCAAAGACACCGGCCGACAAACCAAGACTGAAACACTGGGGAATTTATACACGGGATAACGAGAGGTTAACAAGGCACACCTGAAACGGATTCATCTAAACAAGGGCAAACAGAAACTAAACAGGAGGGAGAAGTAATGATATAAGGAGACATTTCAAAATAAGAGTCCACAACAAGGAACCATGATACAAGGATCATTACACTCTCCAAAGAATGAAATTGGTCATTATTTTGCTGATCTCTCTCTCCAATGATCAAATGCAGCCCAGCAAAACTGATTACGCAATAAAAAGTGGGCTCATAAGTCAGTTACATGTCATTAACAGAAGCAGGGAGAGATTCTGAACCACCATCCTCTCGGTGTCACTCTCTCGCACATGCTGAACGCACACGTTGGTGTGATGAGATCTGATGTGGCGTTCAGTCGGAACATTACACACCTGCTGAAGGGGCTCTGGGCTCTTTACGAGAGGAGAATAATTCATGACACTCAAACAAAAGATGTCCAATATTCATGCCATCACACATGACAGTAGATGAGCTGCACACACAGAACCCCTCTGATCAGTCGATGATACACACATTTTCAGGAACAGTCGCTGGTAAAACATCTCCTCTTAAAAAAATATATATTTATATGTTGCTTGCAAATTTGTTTTTATAAGAATACTTTGAACACTTTAGAAAAGCCAACAATAGATTAGTGTTATCATTAACTAAAACTAATACAATTAAAAATCCACGCCCCCTACTGCTGATTGGCTCATTCTCTCTCCTCCCTCATCATGAGTGGACACGCCCCCTACTGCTGATTGGCTCACTCTCTCTCCTCCCTCATCATGAGTGGACATGCCCCCTACTGCTGACTGGCTCACTCTCTCTCCTCCCTCATCATGAGTGGACACTCCCCCTACTGCTGATTGGCTCACTCTCTCTCCTCCCTCATTATGAGTGGACACGCCCCCTACTGCTGATTGGCTCACTCTCTCTTCTCCCCCATCATGAGTGGACATGCCCCCTACTGCTGATTGGCTCACTCTCTCTCCTCCCCCAATCATGAGTGGACACGCCCCCTCCTGCTGATTGGCTCACTCTCTCTCCTCCCCCAATCATGAGTGGACACACCCCCTACTGCTGATTGGCTCACTCTCTCTCCTCCCCCATCATGAGTGGACATGCCCCCTACTGCTGATTGGCTCACTCTCTCTCCTCCCCCATCATGAGTGGACATGCCCCCTCCTGCTGATTGGCTCACTCTCTCTCCTCCCCCATCATGAGTGGACAAGCCCCCTACTGCTGATTGGCTCACTCTCTCTCCTCCCCCATCATGAGTGGACACACCCCCTACTGCTGATTGGCTCACTCTCTCTCCTCCCCCATCATGAGTGGACATGCCCCCTACTGCTGATTGGCTCACTCTCTCTCCTCCCCCATCATGAGTGGACAAGCCCCCTCCTGCTGATTGGCTCACTCTCTCTCCTCCCCCATCATGAGTGGACAAGCCCCCTACTGCTGATTGGCTCACTCTCTCTCCTCCCCCATCATGAGTGGACACACCCCCTACTGCTGATTGGCTCACTCTCTCTCCTCCCCCATCATGAGTGGACATGCCCCCTACTGCTGATTGGCTCACTCTCTCTCCTCCCCCATCATGAGTGGACAAGCCCCCTACTGCTGATTGGCTCACTCTCTCTCCTCCCCCATCATGAGTGGACACACCCCCTACTGCTGATTGGCTCACTCTCTCTCCTCCCCCATCATGAGTGGACATGCCCCCTACTGCTGATTGGCTCACTCTCTCTCCTCCCTCATCATGAGTGGACACGCCCCCTACTGCTGATTGGCTCACTCTCTCTCCTCCCCCATCATGAGTGGACAAGCCCCCTACTGCTGATTGGCTCACTCTCTCTCCTCCCCCATCATGAGTGGACACACCCCCTACTGCTGATTGGCTCACTCTCTCTCCTCCCCCATCATGAGTGGACATGCCCCCTACTGCTGATTGGCTCACTCTCTCTCCTCCCCCATCATGAGTGGACACTCCCCCTACTGCTGATTGGCTCACTCTCTCTCCTCCCTCATTATGAGTGGACACGCCCCCTACTGCTGATTGGCTCACTCTCTCTCCTCCCCCATCATGAGTGGACATGCCCCCTACTGCTGATTGGCTCACTCTCTCTCCTCCCCCAATCATGAGTGGACACGCCCCCTCCTGCTGATTGGCTCACTCTCTCTCCTCCCCCAATCATGAGTGGACACACCCCCTACTGCTGATTGGCTCACTCTCTCTCCTCCCCCATCATGAGTGGACATGCCCCCTACTGCTGATTGGCTCACTCTCTCTCCTCCCCCATCATGAGTGGACATGCCCCCTCCTGCTGATTGGCTCACTCTCTCTCCTCCCCCATCATGAGTGGACATGCCCCCTCCTGCTGATTGGCTCACTCTCTCTCCTCCCCCATCATGAGTGGACAAGCCCCCTACTGCTGATTGGCTCACTCTCTCTCCTCCCCCATCATGAGTGGACACACCCCCTACTGCTGATTGGCTCACTCTCTCTCCTCCCCCATCATGAGTGGACATGCCCCCTACTGCTGATTGGCTCACTCTCTCTCCTCCCCCATCATGAGTGGACATGCCCCCTCCTGCTGATTGGCTCACTCTCTCTCCTCCCCCATCATGAGTGGACACACCCCCTACTGCTGATTGGCTCACTCTCTCTCCTCCCCCATCATGAGTGGACACGCCCCCTACTGCTGATTGGCTCACTCTCTCTCTTTAAATTAACACTGAAATGGAAAAAGTTTTTACATGATCTACCAGCAAGCGCGAACTACAGTAAATGCTAAATGTGTGTACAATGCTAATAACATCAAGCTAAACATGTTTATATCTATTTCTAAAATCTATAATGTTATCTTGTCTGTTCAACATTCCCTGCCCACTCAATCTGTGAAGTTTACTCCATTTTCAAAATTCAGAAGCACACAGTTCAAAGAATGAGTCATCAGCTGTTCCCGAACTACAGGAAGCCAAACGTGGGATGAAACTCTGCTATTGATGCACATTCAACGAGAGCTGGTGATTTCTGGCCAAACGAGCGACGTAAACCACTGTCAATGAACAACAACACAGATTTACACTCCACTGCGCTACTTCCATTGCTTTCTATGTAAACACGAGCTGACGAGTTTCACTGCCGGCCCTTAGAAGAAAAGCTTCTAAGTGGAACCTTAAGGGGTCAGGTGATCATTTTATGGATTTAGTTTTAATTAATTCAATTCATTTTTATTAATTTGTATGAATTAAGCAGCTCGTAAACATACTATATCACTAGAATGAAGCAATGCAATCCTGTTAAAAATGAAAGTATTATGTAATAATTTAAGATATTTCTCCTTTTGGCTTAAAATTGAGCATTAAATGTAAGCTTTTTTTCTAAGTGTGTATAAATTCACTGTTGTGCATTAAATGTCCATCGCCAAGGGCAAAATATGAAATATCTTGCACAATACAGCTATCATAAACAAAATCA
>JARWKJ010000006.1:2532200-2537200 GCA_029959095.1 Rhinichthys osculus | reverse complement strand
ATGCGGAGCTTGCATGATTTCATAATCCTCGCATTTTCGTTGCAAAAAAGTCACATATATCTCAGCAGAAAGTTGAAAAATGTTGCGTTTGCGTCACACAAGAGCCGTTTCCCCCTGTTGCCATGGGAACGTTATGAAGTGACGTAATTACGCGACGTGAACATCATCGAAAAGCTGTAAAACAGGAGCACACTTTATTATTTTTTAACATTTTATTTATTCATTTTTACAGAAGTTGTACTATATTCCTTTAGTAAAGCTACAGAACTTGTTTGACTCATCAATGTTTTGTAAGTTTGATGTGTTTATTAAGGTCTGAAATAAAACACGATGAGAACTGAAATATTCCAGCACTTTCTGTAATGTAGTTATGCTTGCTTATCATAGGAAGTAATAAGAAAGGACTCTTTACATTAAGGTAGGAGCCTAGTGAGAAAAGGGTGTTGGAGAATCACTTTTTTTTCTTTCTCTTTTTCATCAAGCCGGAAAGTTTTTGCAAGTTCCCCCATCGCATAAATATCCCGCATATTCCATCGCATTTTTAAAGAAACTCCGCGTTTTTCTGGAAGGACTGATATCAGGACTTTAGCGGCTTCACTTTTCCTCAATGGAAGAGAGTGAAGGGGCGTCGTCCATCTTTTTCTACAGTCTATGGTTGTGGCGTATTTATTCCTCCTGCACTCTCCCTCTCCTGGTTCTCCCACTCTAATCCTTTTCCCAGCGCATCACATTACGCTATGCTTCGCTTTAATACACATTAATAGTGCGGATATCTGCTGCCGTCTCCTCTGCCAACACAAACACTCTCAAAGCTTAACAAAGCTGCTTTACCTCACGGAGTCTAGCAGAGCAGATTCATAATTCCTCCTCATCCACGGCTGTTTAAGGCCTTGTCCACACTAATACCCTTGAGTTTGAAAACACATCTCTTTCTCTGCGTGTTGGCCTTTCCACCACACTGGGACTGTGCTTTTATTAATGAAAACACTCTCCGAAGCAGATACATGTGAAAACGCTGTTTTCGTGTTGTTGTGCGGACTGTCAAAACTGAGGTATTTAAAAACAATGATGTACGATTAGTCATGTGACGCATATTGCACCAATAGATATGAATTTATTTCAGGCCTTCCTTCTATGGTCTCTTATTTTCAAACACAACTTTTCACCCAACAAATATTACATATGGAACAACAAAGACATATTGTTTAAACACAAATCTTTATTTATTGATTACTGGTTTAATAAAAACATTATTTCTGTTGACCAATTATTTAACAGGGATGGTTGTCTTTACTCTTATAATGAGTTTCTAGAAGAATACAAAATTCCTGTGTCTCCTGGAGATTATGCCAAAGTCTTTGGAGCAATTTCTTCTGGTGTTTGCATGTTATATAGATCTCAACCAAGAGTGGACAAACAACAACTAACTTTGTTATCGCTGACTGACACCTCAGTTGGTAAGATTTGTTTTTCTTGTAACAATGGTAAGAACAATAAACTAATTAGATCCCTGTTCAAAACAGATATTATCACAGTCCCATATGTGGTTCCATATTGGAATAAATTTGTGCAAAACATTGACTGGAAGAAGGTCTGGCTCTTACCCAACCGATATTTGCTGACCAACAAAATTAGAGAAATATCATTTAAAATAATTCATAAGTTTTACCCGTCTAATGATCATATTGTAAAAAAAAAAAGAAAAAAAAAGAGATATTGATGTAATGTGCACTTTCTGCTCTATGAGTATTGAAACAGTTACTCATCTGTTTTGGCAATGCCCTTTTGTCCAAAGTTTCTGGTCTGATATTTGTAATTTTATTGCAGAAAAAATTGAGAAAGATTTCAAGTTGTTTTGGAAAGATGTTCTTTTTGGCCTTTATGACCTCAACAGAACTAAGACTAGGCCTATTGAAACTTTCATTATTAATCTCATTATTCTCTTGGCAAAAGTTTACATACATAAATGTAAGTTTACGCATTCCAAAACATCTTTTATTGCTTTAAACAATGAGGTCAAGCAATATGTCAACACGATTAAGTTTTCTCTTAATCAAAAGGCAACAAAAACTGTGAATGTGTGTAAACAATTTGATATATTTTTGTAAATCTGTACTTCCCCTGGCAAAATGTGATGATATGAGTCTTTTATGTTTTGTTTAACACCCGCAATGCTGGAAACTGCACAATGTTTTACTTTTACAATGAAGATGAACGTTCATGTAAACTGTGCAATTGTTGAATAAAAAAAAATTTAAAAAAAGATATGAATTTATTTTATGCTTTATTTGAACATTCAGTTTACAGTGTGAAACAACAGAATTAGAACACGACAATAATTATTAAGAATAACAAAAATATAAAGAATAGTGAAAGAAAACACTTTAACAACATCATAACACAAAACCAAGGCATTTGAATCCGCTTAAAAAAATCCCAAAATAACAGTTTTGGGATACATAGAGAAATTTGGCAAGATGCTTGTGCCAAAACTGCACGACCAAAACAAGTGAAGAATAGTGTCATTCTGACAGAAAGAGCAATTAGTGTCAAAATCAGATCTGAATTATTTTCTAAGGAGATTTCTGACTGGGTAATTATTATGAATTAATTTAAAAGAGATTTCTTTTACTTTGTTTGTCGGGAGAACCCTTTGTTGTGTGGACCATATATTTTTCCCATTTAAATGATCAAAAAGTCCATTCCAATATTAGATTGCAGGAGGAGCAGAAATAATGTCCTCAAGGAATATAACTTATAATTTCTTCCTTTTTTTCTCAGTGAAACATATCTCACCAATAGGAGTGTTAGGAGAAGATAATGAACCCCAAGACAGAGTATTATTTTTGAAAAGCATGAGTAATAGCATCCATAACTGTGGCAAACTCTTTGGGAGTTACTGGTGTATTACAGGTGAAACTCGAAAAATTTGAATATGGTGCAAAAGTTCATTTATTTCAGTAAAACAACTTAAAAGGTGAAACTAATATATTATATAGACTCATTACATGCAAAGTGAGATATTTCAAACCTTTATTTGTTATAATGTTGATGATTATGGCTTACAGCTAATGAAAACTTTGGTGAAATTTTTTTATTTATGAAGTCATTAATGGTAATTTACTCCGTTATCTTACTAGTCTGTTGACCTGGAATCCTTCCACTTACAATCTCCGCTCTGTTAACATTCTGGCTCTAAAAATCCCACGTATAGACCAATTTCCAGCCGACGTCACAGTTGCGTCACGGCGCTAGCTGGTGGCAGAACAAAGGGAAAACTGGAGGCGGCAAATACAAACCAGCACAGATTCGGCTACAAAATAAGGATCTTAAATTATTCTTCTTATTATTAAATGTCATCTTGTTGTGTTGTTGGGTGCAAGAATCAATGAAAAATTAACATGCTTTATCTGCAACTTTTTATTTCTAGAAAATATTCACCTCATTAAAATTGCACCGTAATGTCACTCTACATTGTCGTCTTCATGGTGCTGGCTCGGCAGAACTGCGGATCGTACACACACGTCTTGCACATCACCATTCAGCACATAGTTATAGGCATCTAAAGATTTATATGCCCTCCGTTTCTCTATCGGGTAGGTGTAGAAGACAGGCCACTCAACCGGAGGTAGCGTTAACGTTAATCCTGTCAGATCGTCCAGCGTGTAGGCTACAGTACGGGTCGGCCAATCTGGTTCTGTCCGTTAAAATTAACTTTTGCAAATAACAATCGCGGTCCTGGACAGTGAGTGGCCTTGCACATTAAGATAAAATCGGATTTTCTCCAGTCATTGTTAAAAACAAGCTAACAAAACTTGCAGACTTTACGTTAGTGAAGCGGCCGGAGGGATCGTTCTGCCACCACTTAAGCTCCGCCCACATAAAAACGTCACCATGTTTACCAACTGAAAATTGGTCTATAACAACTGAATTTGGTAAGTCTACTTTTAGTTATGCTGCTCCTTGGAATTTGCTCCAAAAAGTATTGAAGCTTTTATCTCACTAGAACATTTTAAACAATTACTTAAATGTTCCAAATTTCAACAATGCACATGTTTTCAATGACCCCTTTATGTCATTCTTAAATTGTTTTACATGTATTGTAAATCTGCTTTGTTCTGTTTGTTTCCGTGTTTCTGTGTAACTTGTCTTATTGTTGCCCTCAGGGCTCCCTTGTAAAAGAGATTTGAATATCTCAATGGGACATCACCTGGTAAACAAAAACAAAAACAAATTCACAATGAGAATATTGTGAAAAGGTTTTCATAAGCTTTTTCGAGGCCAAATCTCAAGGCCAACAGAGAAGGAAATGAATAGTTCAATAAAGTCGTTATTTTTGTTTGTTTTTTGCGCACAGAAAGTATTCTCGTCGCTTGATAATCTTAAGGTTGAGACGCTGTCGTCACTCGGACTATTTTAACGATGTCTTTAATGACTTTTCTGGGCCGGCCAGTTTCGATCCCTTAGAAGCCTATGGAGGAGTGATCCAGCTCTCAGATTTAATCACAAATATCTTAATTTGTGTTGTGAAGATGAACGAAAGTCTTACGGGGTTGAACAACATGAGGGAGAGTAATTACTGACAGAGTTTACATTTTTGGGTGAACTATCCCTTTAAGACACGCCTCATTATCAAAGCCCAATGGAGCACTATCAGACTCACATGCTGACTAGAATATGAGTATGACGAAGTCAGGCTAGGGTTTTGGTGTAAATGAGAGGCCAAACCGCAGGGAAATATCTGCGTCTTCCCTCCGTGTGAACGGGGCAGTAGATGTAGCCTGAACTGGCTCATGTGGAGGAGTTTGTGCTCATTTTCTCAGGTGTTTTCTAGAGGTTTGATCAGGGAGTGACAGAAGAGGTCGAGCCGAGTCCTGACCGGATATCCAGCAGAAAACCAGCAAACACACAGTTTGAAGGCGAGAGGAGAGGCTTCATGCATTATTCACGCTAGCGGCTCTAAACTTCAGTCTTTGGGGGATTGTCTGACATCCCAGATG
>JARWKJ010000006.1:2402200-2529700 GCA_029959095.1 Rhinichthys osculus | reverse complement strand
CTGCGCGCTCCTCCACGGCGTCCCTCATCTTTCCTCTTTCTCTCTCTCTTTCTTTGAAGTGTGTTTGTCACGCTGTGGCTCTTTCCACTGCTGTGTCTGACACACACCTGGATCTCACGTATCACACACACACACACAAACAACACGCCACTGAAGACATTCTCCAAAGCTCAGATTCAACTCCAAAACTTCCGAAAACACACATAGTTGTGCTCTAATAACCGATGAATCTGAAACCGTTGTGCAATAGTCAACATGCAGCAGCTTTAATTCGATAATTCTATATTATTTGACGCATTTGAATCTGTGAAATTGTTGTGAAATAGACAGTGTAACAGTTTAATTCTATATTCTGTGATGAATTTGAAACTGCTAAAACTGAAACTTGTGCAATAGTCAAAATGCAGCAGTTTAATTCTATAATTCTATATTCTGTGATGAATTTGAAACTGCTAAAACTGAAACTTGTGCAATAGTCAAAATGCAGCAGTTTAATTCTATAATTCTATATTCTGTGAAAAAATTTAAACGGCTAATTCGGAAACTTGTGTAATAGTCAAAATGTAGCAGCAGCTTAATTCTATAATTCTATATTCTGTAACAAAATTTAAACAGCTAATTCGGAAACTTGTGTAATAGTCAAAATGCAGAAGTTTAATTCTATAATTCTATATTCTGTGACGAAATTTAAATGGCTAATTCAGAAACTTGTGTAATAGTCAAAATGTAGCAGCAGCTTAATTTTATAATTCTATATTCTGTGACAAAATTTAAACGGCTAATTCGTAAACTTGTGTAATAGTCAAAATGTAGCAGCAGCTTAATTTTATAATTCTATATTCTGTGACAAAATTTAAACGGCTAATTCTGAAACTTGTGTAATAGTCAAAATGCGGCAGCTTAATTCTATAATTCTATATTCTGAGACAAAAATTACACGGCTAATACAGAAACTTGTGTAATAGTCAAAATGCAGCAGTTTAATTCTATAATTCTATATTCTGTGACGAAATTTAAATGGCTAATTCAGAAACTTGTGTAATAGTCAAAATGTAGCAGCAGCTTAATTTTATAATTCTATATTCTGTGACAAAATTTAAACGGCTAATTCGGAAACTTGTGTAATAGTCAAAATGCAGAAGTTTAATTCTATAATTCTATATTCTGTGACGAAATTTAAATGGCTAATTCAGAAACTTGTGTAATAGTCAAAATGTAGCAGCAGCTTAATTTTATAATTCTATATTCTGTGACAAAATTTAAACGGCTAATTCGGAAACTTGTGTAATAGTCAAAATGCGGCAGCTTAATTCTATAATTCTATATTCTGAGACAAAAATTACACGGCTAATACAGAAACTTGTGTAATAGTCAAAATGCAGCAGTTTAATTCTATAATTCTATATTCTGAGACAAAAAAATAAACGGCTAATTCAGAAACTTGTGCAATAGTCAAAATGCAGCAGTTTAATTCTATAATTCTATATTCTTTGTGACAAAATTTAAACGGCTAATTCAGAAACTTGTGCAATAGTCAAATTGCGGCAGCTTAATTCTATAATTTTAGACGAATTTGAAATCATGATTCAAATTCGTGTATTTGTGTATGATCGTGTAATTAAGTTTGTAAAAAAAAAGGTGTATTTTCGAAGTATGCTTAAGTGGCCTTTTGCTTTGCTTTTGCTATATTATATTCTGCAAGTACAGTAATTACAAATATACTTTTATGATTTGAAGTACAGCACACATGCACTCTTTTCACAAGGGTACCAGAAATATCATCATTATTTGTTAACACCAAAATAAACGAGGTGTGAAATGCCACTGCATGCAGAATCCATGAAAACGTGAAATTATTTCACAGTGAACTGTAGAGGCAGGTCTGTTCCCTCTTTATCTAAATGGTTAATGGCTTTTTGTTGAGCTGAAAAGAACCCAGATAGAAATAAGAAGCTTTTCATGTGAAAGCCCAGGCCTCCTTCCAGAATCACATCTGAAGATACTCTCTCTCTGTCTCTGCCATTCTCATTCAGTTCAGTAATGCATACGGGCCAAATGTGCTTCTCTACAGTGCAAATTTGACTATCAAACCTGATTAAAGTGTATTCTAATGGAGGAAAGTCTTTCATCTTGATTAAACTCAAATTTATGGAATTAAGCTTCAATTTTCAGTTGCACTGAAGAAAGTCAATATAATCTCGTATTGAAAATCAATACATGAACACAAGACTGATTGCTCCCTTCAAGTCCATATTTATCTAATTAAAGGAATCGAGATTACGTAATGAAGAAACATGCACACAATATGGGTGAATCTCTGAAAACACCAGCCTCGTTTTAATCTGTGAAAGAAACTCGAGTCCATGCAAATGTGCACCATTTAAAATTCCCATTGCATGCACAGATATTAAAGAGGAACTATTACGCCCTTTTTCAGAGTCTTGCTGTAGTTTCAGGCTCTACTAGAACAGGTTTTCCTGCTTGAATGTTGATTATTCTCCTCATATTCTCCATTGTTGCGGCTCCTCTCTTCCCAGTCTGTCAGTAACGCTCTGTTCACTTCCTGTCTCTATGAAGCCCCTCCTTCTGAAAAGCACACTGTGCTCTGATTGGTCGGCTGGAGCAGTGTGTTGTGATTGGTCGAGCGCTTCGAGTGTGTTTGGGAAATGTCCCGCCCCTTCCCATAACCGCCAGTTTAACACACTACTAACTAACTCAACCAGGCCCCGCCCCTTTATTCTGCGTATGAATTATCCTCTGGTGCTCTTCGGTCATTTTTGACTGAAAATTTTTTTTTTTTTACTTCATCGGACTGGTACGAAACTTGGTAAAGGTGTTGGTATTTGCTGTGAACAAAACAATCATGGTCTTGATTTGAACAGGTTAAATGGTCCTGAAATAAACACACTTGTGCTCCTCGCGGCCAAAAATTGGAAAGCGCATTGGAAACGAATGGGAGACGAATTCCATCTAGAGGCAGCGTTTGGTACTGCAGCCGAACACAATCTCACTGAAAGCTCATTTGGAACACAACTTGTTTAGTGTTCTCACAGTTTTAGTGTAAAACATGTTTTTGAAAATATAGATTTTATATAAAAATGTAAAATAGTATTTTTCATAACAAATAACGTAAAATTCTGTAACTTTTTTTAAGTTCACTGTTTAAAACTTTTTTTTTAACTTCAGCAACAATCTTGAGTGTCGTCTTCGAAAAGAGATCAAACTTAAGTAGTGCTGATTTAAAACAGTTTAAGGTTTCAGGTAATACTTTACTATGCTAAAAAGTGAAGAAATGGATTATAAATGCAGCGTAAATATAATTTAGTACCATAAAATCCCCTAAAAATACAAA
Source organism: Rhinichthys osculus (assembly GCA_029959095.1). Classification (NCBI taxonomy): domain Eukaryota; kingdom Metazoa; phylum Chordata; class Actinopteri; order Cypriniformes; family Leuciscidae; genus Rhinichthys; species Rhinichthys osculus. Next base: position 2,526,348 of record JARWKJ010000006.1, on the reverse strand, counting down.
ATATTAAATAAAACATTCCTTTCATTGGAATAATAAAATAATTTCTGTTATTTTTGACCAACGCGAAGAGCACCAGAGAGGAATATCGTGACGTGTTCGTTCACGGAAGAACCTCAAGAATACAATGCAGGCGTTCAGAAACAGACTGATATAGAGAATAACTCTATACGACATTACATCACACACTAAAGAAAGATGAACGTGCAGAGTGTGTCCTCTTTAAAGGTGCATATTCACGGTTCTGCATGCAGCTCTGCTCCCCTGCGGAGTCTGGAGCGGATCTCTCCTCAGGTCTGTGGGAACGCAGGGAACGGGGAGCCATCTGGAGTGTGACTGTGTGTTCCTGCCAGCGCTGAGACTCTCCGTACACACACACACACACACACACAACCTGACAGCGCAGCCTGCGTGCGTCAGACCCCGCGGTACACCAGCAGCTCCAGCCCAACGCATGCTAACTCAAGCTAACAATACAACAACCAGAGAGCGAGACGTTCCTCTGATGTTCTTCAAGAACAACGTCTTAAAGTCAGCATGAAACGGAAGGTACGGCAGTCTTTTCTTCCCTATCGTGACGTGTGTCCGAGTGAAACACTTCTGGAAGAGGAACAAATGTGGGCGGGGCTTGATTTTGTCTGTGGGGAACTGATTGGATGGTTGTGCTTTGCTATTGGCTGATCTTATGTGAGTGACAGGTTAAAGCCCCGCCCACGCACCAGTAAACACGTCATCAGAGAAGAAAACAACGAGTATATTCATTTAAAAAAATGATGATAAATAATTTACAATAAACACTAATATTCCATTAAAAATTCAAATTCCCAATTTTGGTTTCTTGGTGACTATGAAACAAATAATTCTCACTTTTGTATCATTCAAATGAGTGTTTTGCTGGGAAATCAAACCCTTGATCTCTGTGTTAATAAGCTCTACTATTTGAGATACGCTTGTTAGTATTTTTAACTGACACAAAGAAACATGTGAAAACTTCTTATGTTGCATTATTTTCCTGTTCTCTCTGTAAAGCTGCTTTGAAACACTCTGTATTGTAAAGAGTGCTTTATAAATAAAGGTGAGTTGACTCTTGAGGCCTCTGAGAAATATATTTTACACACGCACTCACTGTTTCCAGTTCAATGACAGACGCTGCGGGTTTTGCTGATTTTTCTTTCATTCTGGATACATGATATATAGTCCTGACAGGAGCATTTTCACAGTCTGAATGTAAATGACAGCAGAGAAGGGCAGATAGCGACCCGATGACCACCGATGGAGCTCGCCAGCATCATTCCTCATGTTTCTCACACCGATGTCACTTTTGTACAGCTTTACCATGTAAATCAGAGTATCCTTGAATTAATGTGGCGTGTTCAAAAATAACAAAGCAGTGAAAAAAGAACAAAGGGCATGTGTGCTGGATAAATGGACTACTAGTTTAATAAATCTGAAAACTTCAAGCTCTGACCTCAAAATACAAGAATTGAATTACAGAGTCTGAAATTTTAACATTGATCAAAACACTGCAATTCAGTAATTGAATGTATCTGAATTAACCTTGAACTGCACAACATAAATATTACGCATTGAAGATTAAACTTGCATTTGAAGTCCATTCATGCTTCAGAATTCAAATTAATAACTTTGGCAACTTGTTTAAAGAGTCTCACGCATGATGGCCGGTAAGTCCTTGCATCTTCCAACAATAAAATCACTTGAACATGCATATTTTCTTTGTGATCATCGTGGAAGAAGTGACATTATTTGTGCATGAACAGAATTCTCCAAATTTTTAGTTGTAAAACTACCCATGGTGGAATCAATTAAAGCCCATTGGTATATTCAACAATTGAATCATTCTGCAGACTGTCAGTAACCTGAGCATAACGTCACCCTTACAAAAAGTTTACCATGGAAACCATATAGTGTGGTAAAATTCCATCGCTACTGTTACTATTGTACAGTCACAAATCAATCAAACAGACTTCAAAACCTTGTGCCACAGTTTTACAGTAAGCTTATACAAACAAGTATAGCATTTAGTCGAAAACGTGTGGTCAGGATGGTAAGTTTGTGTAAGGGCTGTGAGATGTTTAACCACCTTCTCATACAATCTGTGCAGGAGGACAATAAAACTATCGGAACCGACCTGTGCAGATGCTGACGATGATGATGATGATGATGAGGGACTGAGATCAGATCATTTCCAGAACCATGGAAAGCGCGATTCAACATCCACTCGGACTGTGTTTGAGATCCTCCTGTTGCCTGATGATGATCCAGACCCGGCTCGGTCCGTCGGAATGATGCGCGTGTCTGATATATATAGGCTATATATTTCCTTTGTGAGTCTCTGTGGAAGGAAAGCGTAAAACTGTTCACGCATCTGCAGTGCGCGCGCGCGCGGGATCCGCGGGGAAACTGTCCGCAGGTTTAGTTCTGTGTGATGAAGAGGATCGGAACTGAAACTCCCAGTACAGACGAATGAGTGCATGCGCCGCCTCTTAGAGAGAGAGAGAGAGAGAGAGAGAGAGAGAGAGAGAGCGCAGTGTGGGTGTCCTCGCGCTGTGATTCAGTGTGAATAGAGTGGTGGATCTGTAACTGCGTTCATCATCATCATCATCCTCACACAGCATTGCGCGAGCGAATCTCATGAAACCCGTCAAGAACATGTGCAGATCACATTCAATTTCACCCACAAAAAAATTTTTTAGCTTGAAGAAAGAAAATAAAGTAGGGCCATCACGATTTTTGCATGTCGCCATTCATGGAAATGTGTTGGATTTGCTTTAAAACAACTTTCACACTGAAATCGCTAGTACGTTTCACAAATAATTACAAAAAAGAGCAAGTCTTGCGTTAAATTAAAAGTTAAATTTTTAAGTAGAAAGACTGAAATAGTAGCCTGGATGCCAGCCCGAACCCCGCCCACAACATTTTTTGGTCGGGAAGTTCGGTCTGGACTCGCTCCATTGAGGAGTAATTATAATCAGTCAAAACATGTTCGGGCCAATCAAATTGCCAGGGCGGGCTTTATACGATGATGGACAGATGATCTGCAGGGACGTAATCCTCACGTTATCAAAGAGCGCTTAACTGGTTTCCCTCAGAGATGACTGCCGCTGGAGAACTGAGATGTAGAGATCCCGCTATCGCGTCTGTTGTAAAAGAAATCGACAGCGCATTAATTTTAATAGACGAACATAGAACTGCAATCAAGGCATTTGTCGATCGGAAAGATGTGTTTGCCGTCCTTCCTACGGGATTCGGCAAAAGTTTAATTTATCAGCTGGCTCCGATGGTAACTAAGAAGATGGGACGCAATGAAAACCCTGTGGTCGTTGTGGTTTCTCGTTTGGTCGCACTCATAGAGGGCCAAGTAAAAGAAGCAACACTCGTTATTTTACTTCTTCCAGCGTGCGTGCATTTGAGTTCTGTAGTTGACAACTGTGCTATGCAAAGTAGTTGACTTACTGCGTTGCTCTCATTGGTTGTAGGTCTATCCAATTGAGTGCAGAGGTTTTTTTCCTCCTGGTTCGGTTAAGACACGCCTCATAATCAAAGCCCTATGAAGCAGTATCAGACTCACATTCTGACTAGAATATGAGTATGACGAAGTCAGGCTACTGAAATAGTATTGTCTTGTAAAACATACTCCAATAATCGTTTTACGTAGGCTACAACTTCGAAAAATATGTATAATCATGTTTTTTTTATTATTATTTTTTTTATTTGTTACTTGTATAGCGCCTTTCCAGAGCCCCAGGTTGCTTTACAAATTAGGTTAGACTGTTAGAGGAATGCAAGTTTCAGCATCCTGCTGACTTGGAGAGGTCGAATACCAGAAATAATACGTAGATGGGGGGAAAAATATACTGTAATGAATTGCTGTAAAAATTACAGCAATATTTTACAGCAGCTGGCTGTTTTCTAATAATACAGCATATTGCTGTAAACTGCAATGCATTCTGGGGTCACGTGAAATCAATGGCTACCATGAACTGGTTACCAACATTCTTTAAAATATCTTCTTTTGTGTTCAACAGAAGAAACTCATATAGGTTTGGAACGACATAAGGGTGAGTAAATGACAGAATTGTCCTTTTTGGGTGAACTATCCCTTCAAGGTGATTTGCCTCCAGCCATAGCTTGAGGTCTTTGATGCGGGTTCTGTATAGAGGAAACACTGAGGTGCGAGGAGTGCTAAAATAAATAGACCCCAAAGCGTCTGATTATTAGTCCAAGTGGTAACTACTAAAAAGAAGAGGGCCCAGAACAGAGCCTTGTGGTACACCAGCTATGAATCTGTGTAGTTTGAATGTAATTCAGATGTATACATTCACCAAGAAAGGACATCCGGAATCTGCAGTTCTGTGGGTTGAAACCCACTGGTCTAGGATAAACAACTGAGATCTTATTTGTAATCTAATGTGCATTTATGTATGAGTACAAATATTAGTCTAAATCTTGGAGGTGTTAAGAGTAAAAGTATGAGCTAAAACATTTTTTTTTAAACATACATAAGGGATTATATAACTCATGTTGTTGTTTATCTTCTTTATAGCTTTTGTATTTCACCAGTTTGCTCCTGTGTGAGCGTGTTTGTGTGTGTGTGTGTGTGTGTGTGTGTGTGTGTGTGTGTGTGTGTCAGGGAATCAGATAGTTTCTGGAGATGATTATATGTGATTCAGAGAATCCATCCTCAGTAACCTGTTTATCCGTCTCCTCGGGTCCAGACGCTCGTCTGTCTGCCCATCTCTATCTATCTGTCTCTACGTGTCTGTCTGTCTCTATCTGTCTGTCTCTACCTGTCTGTCTCTATCTGTCTGTCTGTCTCTACCTGTCTGTCTATACCCGTCTGTCTCTACCTGTCTGTCTGTCTCTACCTGTCTGTCTATCTGTCTCTACCTGTCTGTCTCTACCTGTCTGTCTATCTGTCTGTCTCTACCTGTCTGTCTCTACCTGTCTGTCTATCTGTCTGTCTCTACCTGTCTGTCTCTACCTCTCTGTCTCTACCTGTCTGTCTATCTGTCTGTCTCTACCTGTCTGTCTCTACCTGTCTGTCTCTGTCTGTCTGTCTCTGTCTGTCTGTCTCTGTCTGTCTGTCTACCTGTCTGTCTTTACCTGTCTGTCTCTACCTGTCTGTCTACCTGTCTGTCTCTACCTGTCTGTCTCTACCTCTCTGTCTCTACCTGTCTGTCTACCTGTCTGTCTCTACCTGTCTGTCTCTACCTGTCGGTCTCTACCTGTCTGTCTCTATCTGTCTGTCTCTACCTGTCTGTCTCTACCTGTCTGTCTACCTGTCTGTCTCTACCTGTCTGTCTACCTGTCTGTCTTTACCTGTCTGTCTCTGTCTGTCTCTCTCTGTCTGTCTCTACCTGTCTGTCTCTCTCTGTCTGTCTGTCTCTACCTGTCTGTCTCTGTCTGTCTGTCTCTACCTGTCTGTCTCTGTCTGTCTCTCTCTGTCTGTCTGTCTCTACCTGTCTGTCTACCTGTCTGTCTCTACCTGTCTGTCTCTACCTCTCTGTCTCTACCTGTCTGTCTACCTGTCTGTCTTTACCTGTCTGTCTCTACCTGTCTGTCTACCTGTCTGTCTCTACCTGTCTGTCTCTACCTGTCTGTCTACCTGTCTGTCTCTACCTGTCTGTCTGTCTCTACCTGTCTGTCTCTGTCTGTCTGTCTCTACCTGTCTGTTTGTCTGAGAGCACGAGCCAGTCAGTAACATTTTTCTCCAGTTCTTGTGAAGGGACTGAAGACAACACATGCATCTCATCTGACGTGTGACTTTCCCTGTGAATTTCATCTCCACTTGTGTTTTTATGATTTCAGATACTCTGTAAGAACTAGTCTGAGACATCAGATTCATCCGAATGGACATTTCCTGCAGTAGTCAGCCATTAAAATGACATCTGTACGCTTAAAGTCATTTGCGACCTCCATATAGTAACACATTGCTGCTGTAGACGCCACTATCTGAACACAAACAGCATCTTTCATCATTGATGGACATTTAGAATTAGTGCAAGCATATTATCATAAAACTTTATCAAAGGTTAACGTTGATCTGAATTACGTGCACTGAGGAATTTTGCACAATAAGACTAGGAACATGACTTTGTATTGCAAAAAGTTTTTTTTCTTTTTTTCTGTGTTTGGGTTTAAATTTTGTCTTGACTTCAAATGTGTGTTAGAATTATTTGGAAATATAAACACAAAGAAAATAACCTCATTATTGTCACGTTCTGTTGTTGTTTCAGTTTCATTTTCAAAGGTTTTAGTTTGTCTTCATCATGTTTCGTTTTGGTGATTCATTGTTTCATAGATTAGTTCAGACCTGGTTCATATTGTGTCGGTTGTGTTTTGCACGCATTTCATTTTATTTTCATTTTGGATTTCATTCTTTTGTGTTATTTAATAAAGTTATCCGCCTCACCTCATAATCAAAACATTACAATTATCATCAAATCAAATTACAGATGTATTAAATAATCAGATATGTGTCTTACGTGATGCCAGAGAATATTCATAACATCCGCAATGATTCTGACTCGAAGGATCAATCTGCAAGATATAAAGCAATGCTGTGGCTCTGAGAGAGAGAGAGAGATAAAGAGAGAGAGAGAGAGAGAGAGAGAGAGAGAGAGAGAGAGAGATAAAGAGAGAGAGAGAGAGAGAGCGAGAGAGAGAGAGATAAAGAGAGAGAGAGAGAGAGATAAAGAGAGAGAGAGAGAGATAAAGAGAGAGAGAGAGAGAGAGAGAGAGAGAGAGAGAGATAAAGAGAGAGAGAGAGAGAGAGAGAGAGAGAGAGAGAGAGAGAGAGAGAATGAAAGAGAGAGGGAGAGAGATAAAGAGAGAGAGAGAGGCAAACCTCAACATTCACTTCTATAATATATGCAATGCATAATGAAAAAAAAAAAGTTCTTCAGGGAATAAAATCAAAAGGCATGTGCAAGAGCATAATTATTTTAGAGCCGAAGAGCAAAGGGAGACTGGTCATTTTCTACACCTTTCATGCAAATAAGATTGTCTCAAAGTTCACAAAGGCAGAAAATGAACCGCATTACCAACTTCAGAGGCAGTGAGATGCTTTGGTTGACTGAACTCAATATCTCAATGTTTTTAAAGACCCCGCAAAAAGTGTTTATCTGCTAAAAGTCCATTTCATGACATCAAAGCTTGAAGACGAGAAGGAAACATTAATTATCAAAAGCAGATAAAATCATGATTGATTTTTTGATGATTAAATTCACCTGTCTCTGTCATGTCGCCCTCTGCTGCACAGGGACTGAACTGCATTTACACAAACATAATCTCCATTGAACAGCTTCAGCATGTTAAGCCTTTCTTAATGCAGGTCCCAGTGTATTAAAAGCTATCATTAGCATTCCCATTCATCTCAATGGCTGTTGCTCCGGTGGTCTCTTCTCCAAACGGCAAACACTCGCTCACCGAATCACTCACAAGCTCTGAAGTGCAGCAAATTGATTCAGATGCTTGATCCGACTCTCCGTCACTGATTGCATGAGCATTTGTGAAGCGTATGCCAAGAGTTTAGCGCTCACAGCAGTGAACGTCAGAAAAACATCTCAGGGCCTGGAGAGAGAAGCTGCCAAGATGAATCCAGTGTGTTGGTTCAGTTCATCATGTGTCAGTCAGAGATCCAGAGAGGCGAAAGAAAGAAAGAAAGAAAGAAAGAAAGAAAGAAAGAAAGAAAGAAAGAAAGAAAGAAAGAAAGAAAGAAAGAAAGGAAAGAATGAATGAATGAAAGAAAGGGAGAAAGAAAGAAAGAAAGAAAGAAAGAAAGAAAGACAAAGGAAGTAAGGAAGGAAGAAAGAAATAAAGGAAGTAAGGAAGAAAGAAAGAAAGAAAGAAAGAAAGAAAGAAAGAAAGGAGGAAGGAAGGAAGGAAAGAGGAAGAAAGGAGGAAGGAGGGGAGGAAGGAAGGAGGAAAGAAGGAAAGAAGGAAGGAGGAAGAAAGGAGGAAGGAAGGAGGGGAGGAAGGAAGGAAGGAGGAAAGGAGGAAGAAAGGTGGAAGGAAGGAAGGAGGAAGGAAGGAAGGAGGGGAGGAAGGAAGGAAGGAGGAAAGGAGGAAGAAAGGAGGAAGGAAGGAAGGAGGGGAGGAAGGAAGGAAGGAAGGAGGAAGGAAAGAAGAAAAAAGAAAGGAAAGAAGGAAGGAGGAAGGAAGGAAGGAAGGAGGAAGAAAGGAGGAAGGAAGAAAGGAGGAAGGAAGGAAGGAGGGGAGGAAGGAAGGAAGGAGGAAAGAAGGAGGAAGGAAGGAAGAAGGAAGGAGGTAGGAAGGAGGAAGAAAGGAAGGAGGAAGGAAAGAAGGAAGAAGAAAGAAAGGAAGGAAGGAAGAAGGAAGGGGGTAGGAAGGAGGAAGAAAGGAGGAAGGAAGGAGGAAAGAAGGAAGGAAGGAAGGAGGAAGGAAGGGAGGAGGAAAGGAGGAAGAAAGGTGGAAGGAAGGAAGGAAGGAAGGAGGAAGGAAGGAAGGAGGAAGGAAGGAAGGGAGGAGGAAGAAAGGAGGAAGGAAGAAAGGAGGAAGGAAGGAAGGAGGGGAGGATGGAAGGAAAGGAGGAAGAAAAGGAGGAAGGAAGGAAGGAGGGGAGGAAGGAAGGAGGAAAGAGGGAGGAAGGAAGGAAGATAGGAAGGAGGTAGGAAGGAAGGAAGGAAGGAAGGAGGGAAGGAAAGAAGGAAGGAAGAAAGAAGGAGAAGAAGGAAGGAAGGGAAGGAGGTAGGAAGGAGGAGAAGGAGGAAGGGAAGGAAGGAAGGAAGGAAGAGAAGGAAAGGAAGGAAGGAAGGAGGAAGGATAGGAAGAGGAAGAAGAAAGGAAGGAAGGAAGGAAGGAGGGGTAGGATAAGGTAAGGAGAAGGAGGTAGGTAAGAAGGAGGAAGAAAGGAGGAAGGAAGGATGGAAGGTATAGGAATAGAGTAAGATAGAAGAATGGAAGGAGGAAGGAAGGGTGGAAGGAAGGTATAGTATGGAGGTAGGAAGAAAGGAGGAAGGAAGGTGGAGGGAGGATGGATGTAAGGAGGTATAGGAGGTAGATGAAGGAGGTAAGGAAGGAGGGGTGAAAGGTAGGTGGAGGATTAGAAGGTGGAAGGATGTTAGGTAGGATGGAGGTCTGGATGGGTGGTAGGTTGGTTGGTTGGTGGTAAGGTTAGGAAGGTAAGGAGGATGTTGTTGAGGTAAGGAAGGTTAGGATGGATGAGTGAAGGAGTGCTATGGTTGGTTGGTATGGTTGGAAGGATGGAAGGTTGGTAGGATGTATGGAGGAAGGTTGGTTGTAGGAGGGGAGGGTTGGTTGGTAGGTGGTTTGGTGGTATGGTAGGTAGGTGGATAGGAGGTTGGTTGGTAGGTTGGTGGATAGTTGGAGGAGTCTGATAGATGAGTTGGTATGGTAGGATGGTATGGAAGGAGGAAGGTAAGTAGGACGGATGATAGGTATGGAAATGCACGCGCGCAGGGGCCGCCGACACGCACGGCGGGGTGGGGGGGGTGTGTTGTGGGCCAGGCAGGGAGGGCAGGCCGACACGACGGAGGAAGAAGGAAGGAAGGAACGGGAAGGAAGAAGAGGACACGGCAAGGAAGGGAAGACCGGACAGGAAGGCACGAGGCAAGCAGGAAGGAACGGCACGGAAGGAAGGAAGGAAGGAAGAAGAAAGGAAGGAAGGAAGAAGAAAGGAAGGAAGAAGAAAGGAAGGAAGGAAGAAGAAAGGAAGGAAGAAGAAAGGAAGGAAGGAAGGAAGAAGAAAGGGAGGAAGGAAGAAGGAAGGAAGGTAGGAAGGAAGAAGAAAGGGAGGAAGGAAGAAGGAAGGTAGGAAGGAAGAAGGAAGGAAGGTAGGAAGGAAGGAGGAAGGAAGGAGGAATAAGTAAGAAAGAAAGAAAGAAAGAAGAGCATATTTGCCACACACATGCCATGAAGCATTGAAAATCTCAAAATATTAGATTAAATTTAATTCACATTAATTTATAGCGCATCGTAAACAATATACTTCGTTTCAAAGCAGCTTTACAGAAAATGCACGAGTCCACATTACAACTTAGAGTGATGTGTTATCAGAGATAACTGTCCAAGTTATGTATTTCAGAAATGTACATATATAAAATAAGTGTTGTCTAAAAATGTATAAAACAATGTAATAATTTAAGGCAGAAACAATGAGCTCATTGAAGTAATGAATACTTGTGTGTTAATACTCCTAAAACACTCCCTTATATACCAGTAATAGTTTTATACTGTACTTCCATCACCTAATCATGTGCACTAGCGCGTCATAGAGCCGTTATAACCACTGACTGGATGCTTCTGTATTTTTTGACGCATGTTTTCAAATCCCTGTGGAGAAAATGCAAGTGAAAAAATACATCCAGAGCCTCTGAAAGCTGCTTTATTCACGTGCATTTCTGCATATTCTGTTAACGGCGCCGCTCCAGCGCACCGATGCTAATGCTGATTGCTAATATTCCCCATCCACGCGCCCCATGACCTTATCATTTTCAATAAAGCCCGTTGAGACGGCAGCGGAAGAAGCAAAAAGCCACAGCTAAGAGAAAAGAAAACCTGCAACACTCCGGCACCTGGGAAATCTCCACAGCGTTTAAACCCAGAGAAACAGCAGAGGAGAAGCTCTATCCCACACGGCCAAAAGAAGAACACAGCCTGCGGGATTAATGAGCACGCTTCACCAACGGCCAAAACAAAGGGTTTTATTGGAGCAAAAGATCAAAATAATTCAATGGAGAGAGAAATTAGATATGCAAATGCGAGCGGGTTTTGAATTTACCAACATGTGTAGAGTTAAAAGCACAAACCCTAAGGCTCTCAATTTCTTTTCCACACGGGTCGCTGGCTTGAATGAGGAAAGCACACAGATAACGCTGCCAAAAGACGCGTTTTAATGAATATGCTTATTCCAGCTGCACGTCTTTCTCTCATTTCTCTGCTTTTCTCACCAGCCTCAAAGCAAAGGCGGACATGAAGGGACGCATTGATCTGAGTTTGCTCAATGCTGGAGTTTATTAGCCGCTTAAACTCATCTGAAGTTATGGACTGGCGTGACCCGCGGGCCGGATCCGGGATGAACTCTCCGAGGTCGTATCTGTTTAATTGCAGTATGCCGAGTTGTGTGTGAGTCAGCGTTACTGTAAGTGGAGTGTGTTGTAAAGAACTGCGCCGTCTGGACCGACCTGTCGATTGATCAAGATAAATGAAGAGCAGCGGCCGGTTAATGAACTACAGCACTGGAATGTGAATCTTACAATTTAGCAGCAAGTACTTTAAGACTCATGTTTATAAACACACACACACACACACACACACACACACACACAAAGACTCACAAACCCACACACACTCACAAACCCACACACACGCTCTCTCTCTCAAACACACATACACTCACAAACGGACATTCACACTTACACACACACTCTCACACACACTCACACGCACTCACACAGACACACACAGACACACACAGACACACACACACTCTCTCTCTCTCACACACACACACACACACACACTCTCTCTCTCTCAAACACACATACAAACGGACATTCACACTCACACACGCACTCACACACTCTCTCTCTCTCACACACAAACACACACACACACTCTCTCTCAAACACACATACACTCACACACACGCACACACACTCACACGCACACACTCTCTCTCTCTCTCTCTCTCTCTCTCTCACACACACACACACGCACACACACACACTCACATTCACACTCATAAGCCCACTCACACACACACTCTCACACACACACACTCACACGCACACACACACACTCTCTCTCTCTCTCTCTCTCTCTCTCTCTCACACACACACACACACACACACACACACACACACACGCACACACACACACACACACTATATACAATTTGAAGGTTAAAATGAAGGTTTTGTCAGAATTAATGACTTCAGGGGTCATAATTGTTAATTTTATCTAACTACTTAAAGAAGGGCATTTAACAGACCTTAAAAGAAAGCCTTTCATTTTGAGAAAGAAAAAAAAATCCACCCATTTAGGACGTCCCCAAGTCAGATAGTCAGATTTAGCCCTTATTTAGCTCGAGTAGTGGTGAGACGTGAGCTCAGGAGAAGCCGCCCTCATTAGCATTAGCATTAGCATGAGCAGTGTCAGGCACTAGCTAACGCCTCAGCCCCGCTCAGGGTCACGGAGTCACACTTGAATTTGTCCTCCGCTGTCGACGGCCCCTGAAGAGCCGAGAACCGCCGTCGAGAGAGCGCTTGTGCTCATCTTCATGTCAGGAGCGTGCAGAACTGCCCTGTAGCGGGTCACAGCGATACATATTACACGTGCATTATTCATATCTGCTCAGAGGGCTTCGGGATTTATTACTTTTCTAACTTTCAGCGCTTTTTTGTGGGGAAATCTGTTGAATTCTACAGAATGGACACAAACAAGTGTACCAGCACACATTAGCCAACATATTTAACCCTCTGGGGTCCTTCGGCCCAAATGGACCCGAAGCATTTAAATATTTTTTATTTAAAAATCATAGCTTTATCGGAATGGTCCGAAATTTGGTGACTTTGTTAATACTTGGTATATGAACACCCAAAAACATTGGGGACAGGATTTGAATAGTCTAAGTGGTTGTAAAAAAAATAGTCACACTCAGGACCTTTGGGTCCAAATGGACCCGCATAGGAAATGAATGGGGAATTGGCAAAAATGTGAAAATACAGAGTTTTTTTGTGTGTACAATCTACAAATCAGCCACGATCCAGAAAAAAAAGCACACAACAGTGAAGGGGTGAATCTATAAAACATCAAGAGTGCAAAACAGACACATCCACACACACACACACACAAACACACTTTTATACACATACACTAAATTCAGATTACATATGGGTTTTGAATTTTTAAAATGCTCAGTTTGTCCACCAGATGGCATCCATCTCATTTCAAAAATTGCTTTTATGAGGCCTAGGCTTGACTCTAAAATGAAATACAGCTTTAAAAAAATAAAAATAAAAAAATAAAAAAAACATTTTCTATTATATTCAATGGGGAAAAAAATGGGTCATAATTATTGCATTAATATTAATTATAAATCAGTTTTATATTTGAAATTATCTCAAAACACCAAAAAAGAAAAGAAAAAATATTATAAAAAACAAGTTAAAAAAAAAAAAGATGATTTTTTATTTATAAATATTAATCCCACCCTTCCGGCCCATTTGGACCCGAAGGTCCTAAGTGTGACTCTGAAATGAAGGACCCCAGAGGGTTAAGACAAGACATGGTAACACTTTACTTGAAGGGGTGTACATAAGACTGACATGACACCTTCATAATCATGACATGGCACATGTCATGAATATGAAGGAGGGTTTTATGCATGTTTGTGACAACTGTCATTAAGTGTCATTCGGTCAATTATGACATTTTTAATGCAAATATGACATTGTTTGAGATGTCTTTGTTATGACAACTTGACATAAACCAATACATCATAACCTGTCAGTGTCTTGGTAATGACAACTTGACATTACTAAGACAACACAACCTGTCATAAATATGTCATAAACATGACATAGCAGATTAATTATCAAACTTAAGAAAGCACTTAGCTTTATGGGTTAACATTACATTAAACTGTTATGTGGTTGGTGTTGACATTGGCTGTCATGAGGCATTACAACTGTGTCATGAATATTTTTCTTGACCTCAACTACAGTGGCATTAAAATGTTATAATGGCATTATGACAGCCAATGTCAAAACCAACACCTGACAGTTTAATGTAATGTTAACCCATAAAGCTAAGTGGTTTCTTAAGTTTGATAATTCATCTGCTATGTCATGTTTATGACATATTTATGACAGGTTATGATGCATTGGTTTATGTCAAGTTGTCATAAAAGACATCTCAAACAATGTCATAATTGAGTGAATGACACTTAATGACAGTTGTCATAAACATGCATAAACCCTCCTTCATATTCATGACATGTGTCATGTCATGGTTATAAAGGTGTTATGTCAGTCTTATGCACACCTCTTCAAGTAACGTGTTACCCAAGACACTACAGGTAAAAACATTATTTTAATATGCTCTGGTCAATTCTGTGATTTTGCCTCCATAATATTTTCTCTCAGGCTAGTGGACAGAAAACATCTCAAATATATATCTAAGTGTTTTATGACACGTTATCTATTTGGGTTTGTGGATTTCAGTTACGATACATATCTTTAAAAGCTGCGAGTCAGAAATCTCCACTTCAGCAGAACTCGCATCAAACTTTACCGCTTTATTCATATCTATATTCTGAAGGATTTTACAGAGGGCATAATTTGCCTGATTTAAATAACATTTCATTCCTAAAAACCTTTTTCTGGCTATTGACAGTATTTTCTGATTTATGGAGCGATAAATATAATGAGCGAGTCATTGAATCATTAATTCAACCATTTTATTTTATAAAATAAAATGGTTGAATTAGATTGAATTTCAATTGAATTTTATTGAAAACCGTTTTTCCCGTCAATATGATCACGCTCTTATTCATGCAAATGCTTTTAAACCATTCAAGCGTGATACGACACAAAAGAGAAAGCAGAGCAGTACTTGTACGCATCTGTGAATCTCCTGTCTGTGTCTCACACACACACACACACACACACACACACACACACACACACACACACACACACACACACACACACACTTCAGACAGCGCTTACACGGACAAAAACACACAAATATGCCAAAATGCCCGTTTTATCGAGTATCCTCACAAGCACAGTCTTAAATGAGTTAAACTAAGTCTTAAAGTCCCCCTGTGGTGAAAATCCAGCTTTTAATGTTGTTTATGTGTCTATGTGGTGTTTTTAATATGCTTTAAGACACACCATGTGCAAATTCATAAGTCGACAGCATTGCTGAGTATTTTCTCCTTAAAACTATAAAGAAATTGAATGTGTTGTATATTCGCATTCTCTTATATTCATAGAATCTTAGAAACATGGACATTAGAACTGTTACTAAAACCTTATGAATGTATGTGTGTGTGTGTGTGTGTGTGTGTGTGTGTGTGTGTGTGTGTGTGTGTGTGTGTGTGTGTGTGTGTGTGTGTGTGTGTGTGTGTGTGTGTGTGTGTGTGTGTGTGTGTATACGTGACTTGACAAAAAGTAAAGTGTGGCTGATGTGTATGACCTCCACTGTAAGATAAGCAAATCTAACGAAGAGTTAGTTATGGCTAAGACATATCTTCATTTGGCCTAGAGAAATAACCTTGCGGGTGTAAGATGTATGATTGTTGACCTTTCCTTGCAAGGGATTAAATCTTTAAGACAATTGGTACATGTTTGTCTCTTATTCAGTAATAGAAAATTGTTTGCCAAGAAAAACTGCAGTGAACCAAAGACAGTCTCAAAAACACGGTTTGAAATCGCTGGTGTTTCTGACGTCACAAACGACCTTGTAACCAATCAGATCAACGTGTGATCGTCAACCAGTGGATCTCTGAGCTGAGTGAGTGAGTGGAGGCGGGCCTCATTTGCATATTCATAGAACCGCGCATACTAAATGAGGCAAGGGTGTAGAGCTACATATTTTAAAGAATAAAGAAATTCTTTTCAAATGTAATTTTGGTGATCAAAGATGAGTTTTAAAGGATAAAATTGTTGACTTCAGGGGGACTTTAAAATACAGGCAACTGTATGTTGTTTCAACATTAATTTGGAGATTAAATGTGAAATTGTTACAATATAAAAATGTATTAAAAACTTTAATGTTAGGTGCGATTAATCGTGATTAAAGGGATAGTTCACCCAAAAATGTAAACTCTGTCAGTAATTACTCTCGCTCATGTTGTTCAACCCCGTAAGACTTTTGTTCATCTTCGGGACACAAATTAAGATATTTGTGATTAAATCTGAGAGCTGGATCACTCCTCCATAGGCTTCTAAGGGATTGAAACTGGCCGGCCCAAAAGAAATGAAAGACATTGTTAAAATAGTCCGAGTGATGACAGCGGCTCAACCTTAAGTTTATCAAGCGACGAGAATACTTTCTGTGCGCAAAAAACAAACAAAAATAACGACTTTATTCAACTATTCATTTCCTAGAAGGAACAAAAATAACGACTTTATTCAACTATTCATTTCCTAGAAGGATCAAAAATAACGACTTTATTCAACTATTCATTTCCTAGAAGGAACAAAAATAACGACTTTATTCAACTATTCATTTCCTAGAAGGAACAAAAATAACGACTTTATTCAACTATTCATTTCCTAGAAGGAACAAAAATAACGACTTTATTCAACTATTCATTTCCTAGAAGGAACAAAAATAACGACTTTATTCAACTATTCGTTTCCTAGAAGGAACAAAAATAACGACTTTATTCAACTATTAATTTCTTAGAAGGAACAAAAATAACGACTTTATTCAACTATTAATTTCCTAGAAGGAACAAAAATAACGACTTTATTCAACTATTAATTTCCTAGAAGGAACAAAAATAACGACTTTATTCAACTATTCATTTCCTAGAAGGAAAGGAATAGTTGAATAAAGTCGTTATTTTTGTTTGTTTTTTTGCGCACAAAAAGTATTTTCTTCGCTTGATAAACTTAAGGTTGAGCCAATGTAGTCACTCGGACTATTTTAACGATGTCTTTCATAACTTTTGGGCCGGCCAGTTTCGATCCCTTAGAAGCCTATGGAGGAGTGATCCAGCTCTCAGATTTAATCACAAATATCTTAATTTGTGTTTTGAAGATGAACGAAAGTCTTACGGGGTTGAACAACATGAGGGAGAGTAATTAGTTTACATTTTTGGGTGAACTATCCCTTTAAGTATAGAAAAAAAAAATAGATGTTCTGATTGGCAGCACTAGTCCATTTAGAATCGTGGGAGAATCATGATCACAATTTCAAACCCCAAAAAATAAATAGTGATTCTTAATTTCTCCAGAATCGTGCAGCTCTACTGTGCAGAAGGCTATGTTCCACTCAAACCGTTTCCCATAAGTGCCGATCAATAGCGTGTGGGCAGAGATTTCAATGCCCAGCAAAGGCCAATACAGCCTCAAACAAAACAGCACAAAAATATCTTATTGCAAGCTACAAAAAACCCCAAGCATTATCGGCTGTTCCTGATGTATATTCCCTTTTCATCATAAAATGTCATTATATGTTGTCTCCCCAGCCAGCGCTCCAGTGTGTTTGTAATGGAGCGTCACAATGAGCTGCTCTTGTTGTCTTTATCCGGAGCGTGGATGACTTTATTTGCTGCGGGAGGATTCATGTTGGTGTCAGGGCCACTGAGCCATCCATCTTTCTCCCGGAGAAGTGCAGAGATGAGTTGTGTCTTCTCCAATCCCGCAGCCATATATTTAACTCCAATCTCTGTCACCGCCCCGCGAGCTTGGAGGAGACCAATTTTCTATATTTCAGCCGACAGCTTGAAAATGAACATTAAATATTGATCGGGGGTTACGTGACAAGCGCTGGGATGCTGTGAACCCTCCGGTCAGCCGGATTTATTTTGGCCGGAGCTATTTTAGGCCGTGTCTTCCAGCGGTTTGTGGCATTATGAGTCGAGAGCTTTTCCCTCAGAGTAATTCAGCCTTTAAATGTTTATCGGGTAAACATTTCAAAAGCAAGCAGGCGAGACAGTCGAGAACTCAGGTGATCAATGGTGTTGGAGGACACGGGTCGTTTGGCATTAATAATGCACCGTAAAAGATTATGAAACAAGAACACGGCTGAGTCAGTGTTATTAACTAAAACTAATACAATCGTTTTCGTATGTTGAAATATATCTGATTTTTTATATATATATATTAGAAAATATGAAAACTTGCAATTAAGAACTTCGACTAAGTAAACTAAAATACTTTTAAGATGAAGTACTGAAATGACAAAAACTGAAATATAAATGAAAGCTAAATAGAAATATGAAACAAGCACAAACACACACAAAGTTACTAGCTTAAACTAAAATGAAAATGTTAACTAAAATTTAAATATATTAAAAGTTAATTATATAAAGAATTTATATATTTATATTAGTGCTGTCAAATCGATTAATCACATCCAACACAAAAGTTTGTTTACATAATAAATATTTTTTATATCAATAAACATAAAACATCTTGAAACACACACATATGTATATATATCTATATATATAGATATATATATAGATATATATACTTATTTATTTATTTAACCATTCGTTCATGCAGTTTTACAACATTTTTGTTTTTGTTTCCATGAACGAATAAGAACTTTCGCCTTCAGAACTGCCTTAATTCTACGTGGCATTGATTCAACAAGGTGCTGAAAGCATTCTTTAGAAATGTTGGCCCATATTGATAGGATAGCATCTTGCAGTTTATGGAGATTTGTGGGATGCACATCCAGGGCACGAAGCTCCCGTTCCACCACATCCCAAAGATGCTCTATTGGGTTGAGATCTGGTGACTGTGGGGGCCATTTTAGTACAGTGAACTCATTGTCATGTTCAAGAAACCAATTTGAAATGATTCGAGCTTTGTGACATGGTGCATTATCCTGCTGGAAGTAGCCATCAGAGGATGGGTACATGGTGGCCATAAAGGGATGGACATGGTCAGAAACAATGCTCAGGTAGGCCGTGGCATTTAAACGATGCCCAATTGGCACTAAGGGGCCTAAAGTGTGCCAAGAAAACATCCCACACACCATTACACCACCACCACCAGCCTGCACAGTGGTAACAAGGCATGATGGATCCATGTTCTCATTCTGTTTACGCCAAATTCTGACTCTACTCAACAGAAATCGAGACTCATCAGACCAGGCAACATAATTCCAGTCTTCAACCGTCCAATTTTGGTGAGCTCTTGCAAATTGTAGCCTCTTTTTCCTATTTGTAGTGGAGATGAGTGGTACCCGGTGGAGTCTTCTGCTGTTGTAGCCCATCCGCCTCAAGGTTGTGTGTGTTGTGGCTTCACAAATGCTTTGCTGCATACCTCGGTTGTAACGAGTGGTTATTTCAGTCAAAGTTGCTCTTCTATCAGCTTGAATCAGTCGGCCCATTCTCCTCTGACCTCTAGCATCAACAAGGCATTTTCACCCACAGGACTGCCGCATACTGGATGTTTTTCCCTTTTCACACCATTCTTTGTAAACCCTAGAAATGGTTGTGTGTGAAAATCCCAGTAACTGAGCAGATTGTGAAATACTCAGACCGGCCCGTCTGGCACCAACAACCATGCCACGCTCAAAATTGCTTAAATCACCTTTCTTTCCCATTCTGACATTCAGTTTGGAGTTCAGGAGATTGTCTTGACCAGGACCACACCCCTAAATGCATTGAAGCAACTGCCATGTGATTGGTTGATTAGATAATTGCAATAATGAGAAATTGAACAGGTGTTCCTAATAATCCTTTAGGTGAGTGTGTGTATGTGTGTGTTGTATAAATATATATATACATACACTGTACACACACATACATCATACACACACACACACACACACACACACACATATATATATATATATATACACACAAACTTTTGTTAGATGTGATTAGTCGTGATTAATTGGTTTGACTACTAATTTATATACAAATGTAAACACAATTTTTTTTTTTAATATATATAAAATATGAAATCACAATTGACTATTTACATTCTTAAAGCATGTTCCTGCTCTTACTCTCATAATCTTTCGGCAAAATATAACAAATCACTTTTCCTCTGAAACAACTTTTGTTTTCGGCTGATGTCACAAATCCCAAAATTGTCACCTCCAATTCCCTCCATCCACGCCGTTCACGATCCTGATGGATAACATCAAGCCTCTCCCTACACTTTCTTTCTGAATATCAGATTTCACTCTGAAATCAAATGCATCACATTACAGAAGTGAAATGGATCGTGTCATGTTGGCATATCTAAATACATGCAAATCAATTATAAACTCCTTCACTAAAGCAGTATTGCACTTTGAAAAGCCTGTTCATATTGTTACTTGAACGATCAAACGTGGTAAAACACAGACCTCTGACTCCAACAGAGCAATAACTACATGGCGCTCCGCTCCGCTGCATAAATGATGCTTGTTCACAGACGCTTTATATCTTTGCATCTCATTTAAAAACAGAAGGTGATTTGTGTTGATCTGCCAGAGGCCTCGGAGCGCCCACTTAGTTCACTTGTTTGAACAACCGGCCCTGATTATGCCAATAACATTACTTATGTCCTGTGCAAGCTGCATGACAGCAAAGCTCTGATCCAGATTCATAAATATGAAGATTTACTGGTATGTCTCAAGCAGCGGCGAGATTCTTTCATCAAAAGATTATGCTTTAATCAACTAACATTATCATCGTGAGCATGCAGAGAATTGTTACAACTCATGCATAATCAGGTCTTGAAATCCTGCATCATCAGAGTGATCTGATCTTAATAATATCATACAAATAATAGCCTATACTGTACATTAAAATCAAAGAAATTGTTCTTGATCTTGACTTCATCCCCAGAACATCTACTCAAGCTGCACAAATTCAAGAACTATGATAACAGCATGAATGTCCACATCTGCACTAGTATGTTTGATTCTCCAACGAATAATTCCGAGATGGTTCACCGAATTAAATAGGTTGATGATGCAAAACCTTATCATATCCATAATAAAGGCTAGATGTCTTACGGTGGAGTCTCTATCGTCATCACCGGCGGCCATCTTGTCACAGGCAAGCTTTCTGGCGGGCTCTGTGGTGCCTGATGTAAGATGAGTGATGAGCACGAACACAAATACTCTTATTTACAAACGGTTTGGTTTCTTACAAACGTTATTAACGTGGCTATAATTCTGGATGATTATTTATTGATACACTTATTATTCATAAGTGTGCAGTGTCATAACTACATCTCTGACGTTTATAACAAACCAAACCGTTTGAAAATCGGTAGAAAATTGAGCAAGTTATGGTTATTTAAAAAGTACATGCACCATTAAAACACAATGTTACGAGTGAGCGAGCTGCCTGTGACAAGATGGCCGCCAGTGCGGACGTCAACCTCCATTGGCCAGCAGCGCAGACGAGACATCTAGCCTTTATTATGGATATCTATGCAGTCAATGAGCAAGACCGGCAATGAACGAATCAAACCTGGCAGAGTAAAAAGTCATCTTTCGGTTGAGTTAGAATCGGCTCATTTGGTTCTTCTGAGTCTGTTCTTTTTCATTTGTTCATTTCGAACCGATTCTTTTGTTCAATAACCCATCTGGACCTGCTCATTGGCTGGCTGTTGGCTGTAACGTCACAAATCCTCAACTGACGTTTGATTCAGTTTGATTCTGTGAACCGAACTCGAATGGTTACCAGATTACCGGCTTAAAAGAATGATTCGTTCAAGAATCGAAGATCACTAATCCTCACAACTCTCATGAGAAAAGCAAAGGGCTGATGGAAATTTGGGAATCATATTTAAGATAAGGATTTATTTGTAATATTTCATTATTAGTCAAATACTCCCACTCAATCAATTCATTAAAATAAATCTATAACAAATAAACATAATTTTCCAAATAAATATCCGTACATTGGTGCTGCAAAAGCTAGTTTCAGATTTCAATGCTTTGCTCTGGTGTTTTTTAGACTGGCTGTTTAAACTGCAGTTGCGTTTGTAAAATGTCTGCACTGGTTATAATCAGTGATGGAAGAAACAAAGCTTCTAGAAACTCTGAATCAATTAACACAATTGCTTTGCAAAATGATTCATTGTTTGAAGCACTTAAAACATCACAGGCTGATGGGACCTGCTGCTAAAACGCTGTAAATGCAAAAAAAAAAAAAAAAAAAAAAAATCAGCCCAAACACACTTTACAAATCAACTGCAAATGTAGCATGAAAGTGTATTGTATTAAATGTACTCTACAAATAAATACATAAATAAACATATCATCCAATATCCAGGCCAGTATCATCCGCCTTTTCCTCAGTATACATGCTTAAGTATTAAAATTCATTAAATTATTAAAAAAATAACCTACATTAGGCCTATAAAACAGACCAAGATCAGGTAAATCATTAGACAAACCTTCGAAACAGTATGACGTAATGAAGCCTCGTTCGATGAAATCACTTGACTTGGCAAGTCTGATATAAGCTCTGCACTGATTCGAAACTAAAGAATTGAAAGTTGATGAAAAGTTAGCAATGGATTCTGCCACTAATTCATTTTCATGACGGCAGTTGTGTTTCCAAATCCACATTTGTGACAACAGCTTTAAAAAACAATGTGAAATTTGTTTTTCTGTGGGTTTGTTGTTTATAAAAAGACAACAAATTATGAGGAAAAAACACATGATATCAGACGCACCAACAAATATCAGATTTTAATCGGATTTCAAATCACTTTTAAATGGGATTTGGATCAAGCATGAGAAAATCTGATTTACGAAAAAAACAAACATTGGCAAAAATAAATTATTAATTATTAAATAATTTAAAGGCCCAAAGCACCATAATGTCACATGCAACAAATTGAAAAGCATTGATGTCATTAAATATTCCCATGGTTATTTTTTTTCATTAAATATGCTGCCTTTAAAAAAACAAGAAGACAGAATATAATGCATGAATTGCATTCATCCATGACTTGGTCTTTACCTCCGTTTACAGCCTGAGATGCAGGATTTTACATCCAGTGCGATGGGATAAAAACTTCCTGGGGGAATTAGATGAGTGTGTCCTGAAACATAAAATACCTTTCAGCTTTAAAATGAAATTAAACTGTTCATTTGTCCAAGGGTTTATTGAACGAGGCACCGTTAAAAATGTGACACCCTGACTGTTACACGGCTTTTTAAAGTAAATGCTTGACCGAGACCCTCTTTTATTCAATCTCTTTCTGCTTTTAAGATATAAATATTATAAAAAATATTTTTTCACAAGAAGACCAATTGAATTCACAATAGACTTCTTCGTGGTCTTCTTTTGAATAATAGAGACACTTTACACCCTCAAATCAATTCTTTGTGAATAAAATCAAGAACTTTTTTCTTCTTGTTAAATGTCCTTTTTTTTTCTACAGACGTAAAGTAGGAAAATGCCGTTTCGTGACGTTTGAGACACTGGAAAGAAGCTCATGCCAGTTTCAGAGGTCTTTGTATCTCACACAGATGGTTGAGACGAAGCTTCAGCTCTTTTTTCCTGATCACGACAGAAACGCAGCTGTGATCCACATGTTGTCAAACACCAGACTCATGCTTTCCACGCCGCAGAATCAGACGTTTCGACATGCTGCACGTGTCCAGAGGAGACGGGGACTCTTGTGCTGCGGGAGATGCTTTAATAATCAAAGGAGTCCTTGAGACTCTATATCAAAGCCAGCAGGCCCTCGTGAGCAACACTGAAGCAGACTCTCTCTCCAGCATGAGTGTGTGTGTGTGTGTGTGTCGAGAGAAGAAACACAGTGAAGGTGCAGTTTCCACCATGAAGATATCCGTCAAACGGCACGTTCACAACTGCTGGGCGTCACTGTAGTGCAGATGACATGTTTACATTTGGGTTGTCGGTGGTTGCCAGGGTGTTGCTATGTGGTTGCATCACTTTTAGAAGAAAAGGTTCTATATAGAACCTTCAAGGATTCCGTCGGGTGCTTCATATGTAGACGGGTTCTTTTAATTTTAATTGAATTGTAAGAATAAACATCTCATAAACATATTTTATCACTAGAACATTTTTAAATAACGTGAAAAATGGATTAGGCCAGGATTAGGGCTTAGTTCAAATAAGTAGCTTTTATAAATGTGCCTTAGAGGGCATCTTCAGACAAAACAGTTTTAAAGTACCTCTGTAGTCAATAATTGTATCTATAAAAAATCATTTTTGATCACCAAAATTATATATTTCAAAGTTTTGTCCTTGGAAAAAAAAAATCCATGCCTTAAAATATCTTGAATGTAACTCGACACCCTTGACTCATTTAGTATGCGCGGTTCTATGAATATGCAAATGAGCCCCGCCTCCACTCACTCCCTCAGCTCAGAAATCCACTGGTTGACGATCACACGTTGATCTGATTGGTTACAAGGTCGTTTGTGACGTCAGAAACACCAGCGATTTCAAACCGTGTTTTTGAGACTGTCTTTGGTTCACTGCAGTTTTAAGCAGAAAATACTCAGCAATGCTGTCGACTTATGAACTTACACATGGTGTGTCTTAAAGCATATTAAAAACACCACATAGACACATAAACTACATTTAAAAGCTTGATTTTAACCACAGGGGGACAGTGCAAGTAAAACAGCTCAAACATTCATTTTAGTCTGAGACTAGACTCAAGCCGTGTCTGTAAACCGGGGAAAGTATTGTACAGAAAAACATTTTGCATATTGCAGAAACAGTGATAGTGCTCTACCTGAGTGTGTCATGAATCCCTCTGTCCCAGTAGAGCTCTGCAGGTGCCGATGACCTTAAGAGATGCAGAGAAGGAGCTTTATGATGATGAAAGTGCAGCTGGCATCCAGAGCAGACCCATGTGGAGAGATGATAAAAGCATTCTGTTGTGAGCGCATGCACTCAGACTCAGAGTTCAGATGCTGGACGACTCATAATGCACTGCAGGGTTTGAGCTGGAACCGGGTTTGGGCTTGTGTATAATCCCAGTCAGACAGCATACTAGTGGTTAACCGATCTGTGCTTTTCAAGGGCTCATACTGATCAGAATGTGGATGAAAATCTTATAAGGGGTCTATTAATATATATATATATATATATTAGGGCTGTCAAATGATTAATCACGATTAATCACATCCAAAATAAAAGTTTGTGTTTACATAATATATGTGGGTGCACTGTGTATAATTATTTTGTATATATATAAATACACACACATGCATGTATATTTAAGAAAAAAATATTATTTATATATAAAATATTTATATATAATATAAATTATTTATAAATCTATATACAGTACATGAAAATATTTCTTAAATATATACAAGCATGTGTGTGTATTTATATATATAAAATTATTATACACAGTGCACCCACATATATTATGTAAAACAAACTTTTATTTTGGATGTGATTAATCACGATTAATCATTTGACAGCCCTAATATATATATATATATATATATATATATATATAATATAGTTTTTTTTTAAAAGACCCTTATTAGATATTATATATATATATATATATATATATATACACACACACACATACATACTAGGGTTATTATAGTTAACTAAAACTGTAACTAAAAACATTTTTGTTACTTGAGAAAAAAATAAACGTTACCTTAGATAAAAAAAAAAAAAAAAACTTAAACTTATTTTATAAGATAAACAACCTTTGTCTTTTTAATTTAGTTTAATTTGATGTACTAAAAAAAATAATAAAAATGAATAAAAACAACATATATTTTTAATTAATATATTTTTAATACATATTACTAAAATCACAAATAAATTACTCAAACATGAAAACAGAAAATATAAAAATAAAAACTGATTTAATTTTTTTTAAACTATTATAGCATCTCATTGATACTGAAATAACACTAATATTGACTGAAATAGAGCCCTATTAGATAAAGCAATTAAAACAAAAAATCAAAACGGTCCATCCAAATTCTGAAAAATAAGTGCAAAACAAACAAACAAAACACCATTGGCCTTTACTTTGAGGATATATTCATGGATTCATACTGATGTCATGTTGAGTAAAAGCAGAATAAGGCATAAAACAACATGCATGTGTCTCTGCATGCAAAACAGGGCAGTGAAGGACAGTGGCTTCATTATTTACAGACAGACCTTGAGAAAGACGCTCCGATTTGATGGAGAGAAAGAAAAAAGCTAATCAGCCAGATTATGTGGATGCAATTACAACATCTCAGCCACACGACTCCTTAAAAACCACGAGAAAACAGTCTTACCAGAACATCGAGGAAACTGCATGCAAACTCATCCCTGATGGAAACATGCGGTTGGGTTTCTGTCATGAGAAACATTAGACAAAGGACAGCAGGATGAGATCTGTACTTAAATGCATCTCTCCGTTTCGCACACACTTTTATTAGGCCGGTAATGCAACATCTGCAGGGAATGTGAGACAAACGCAATCATGTGTTTTTTCTGCTGTTGTTATATTATTATTTTAGAGTTTGGGGCTGAACAAACCTGATGATAAGATCCACAAATCTAACCCTGACGGAAAGAGACGCATCCTGAAAGGATTAAATGATAAAAAGAGGGATAATACAGCAATAGATTGTACTGTGGCATCTTCAAATCGTCTTTTAATTTCCTTGAGGAGAGAAACTTATAATGGTGTTGCAGAAAATACCTCTCTTGGGTTTGAGGGAATTCAGAGGAATTATGAAACCGATGAAAGATGAAAAACTCATTTTAACAGATGGTTTTGCTCTGCTCATTCCTTGTGTTATAGTTTATTGAATGCATGGGCGTAGGTTTGGTCTCAGCTTTGGTGGGGACATCCCCAGCCCCCCCCCCCACACTTTAAGATAAGTAACAGTGCTTTAATGGCGATTTCCTTTGTCATTTCAGACTGCTGGCAATACAGAATATCACATAAGTGAATCTACTTCATCTCATTATATTGTATCCTGACCCCGATACACCATCCTGTATACTATCAATAAAGAGCTAGTATAACTGTATAATCTCAAAAATGCACTCTCAAAAAATAAAAACCTGAGACTGTGTAATGCTGAACAACCAAACATTTTATTTAACATAAATTATTATGTACATTAGTATTTACAATAACAAAAAATACTGTCACAAGGAAGTACTTTCAGAACTTGTGGAGCAAAACAAATCTAAATAAATAAATATAATAACCTTTTTCTATTATAAACACTTTTCACCCTCCAGTACCTCTAACAAATACTCATACTCACACTCACGTTAATACCTGGGTGATACACACGTGTGATACACACATATCATAGTATGCATTCAATACATCATGTTTATTTCAAAGCAATTTAAATATGAAGGGGACATGGTTTTGTGGATTAACAAATCCATTATTATTATTATCCATTATTACAGTATTCTATTAATACTAAAATTGTATCTTCTATTCTATATCAAATTCTATTGATATATTCTATTCTTTAAAAAAAGTACATTAGATTAAACTGGGAAGGGTCATAAAACTTGCACATTGTTATCCTAGGTTTACTGCTTCTATTGTTCTCAATTGTAAGTCGCTTTGGATAAAAAGTGTCTGCTAAATTAATGTAAATCTGTTGTGGTTTGATGCTGTCTTCCCTGCATACAAAATGGTTAATTAATTTTGTAGTCTATCCTGGCTAGCAAGTTTAACCCTCCTACCAGATATTGTTATTTGGATATTATCAATCAAATAATGATTCATTATATTTGAATAACCAACAATGTTAACTTTTGCCTTTTTAACATTGCCAACATGTTTTTCCAGCACATGTGTCTAGCAAGTAACTTAGGCTACACTCACAAATACATTACATAAACAGAATGTAGAAACGAAAAATGTCTCAGATGATCCACTGTTTATGACGGCAAGATTCTAAGTTAAGGTAGGCTAATTAACATTCAGTGACTTGCTAACGTAGCATTCTATCATGATAGTGCGACTTCTATGAGTCTATCCGTGCTGCACACCCCTAATTAATGCTCCTAACCTTGAAAGATTACAGAAGCTAGGTTTAACTGTAACAATATCCTGGGTAACCAGGATCACCAGTTAATACTATTTTCCACAGTAGAATCTGCATTTGAAAGCCTGGTCAGTCACTATTTGTGTGGCTAGTTGTGCCTACTTACACTCTGCTTTATGAAAAAGCTTCGTATGTCCCTTTTCTTATTCTTGGGTGACATAGCTGGTCTACAAAGTACAAAAAGGGACAAAAAACGGAATATTAAAATGCTTTACTCTGGCCTTTGTATATGTCAGGCAGACAGCCCTGGTAACTTACCGTCGGCGTCGTCACGCGCACACACACGCACACACCACCCGCTCGCTGCCAGTGAGTGCAAGCATAAGTAGTCCCGGCCCGCGCGTGTAGCCTGCCTGTCAGATACCCCGCCGCCAATCAAATTACGGCGTATCTTGTACTGTCGTCGTCCTGGCCGTTGGAATCGATCCAAATGCAGCGCATATATCAAAATAGCAGTTCAAAGGAGCTTGCTAAATATTGGTGGGGACAAATTTGTCATCTCAAAATATTGATTGGGACTAGTACCTAGCGTCCCCCCCTAAACCTACGCCCTTGATTGAATGTTTTACTCCCAACAAAAGGCACCAGAGTAGGCCGAGGGCGTCCATTTTAAATACGACATCACCAGAGAGAGGACGATGCGAAAGGTCATTTCAAAGGTCATCTGATGCTGCGTCTGAAATCGCATACTGTAGGTACTATATTTTAATTTGAACTTACTTTCTATGTTCTATGTCACTGTAGTGCAGATGACATGTTTACATTTTGGTTGTTGGTGTGGTTGCCAGGGTGTTGCTATGTGGTTGCATCACTTTAAGAAGAAAAGGTTCTATATAGAACCTTCAAGGATTCCGTCAGGCTTCATATGTAGAACCTTTGAGGGGTTCTTTTAATTTGAATTGAATTGTAAGAATAAACATCTCATAAAACATACTTTATCACCAGAAAAAATTAAAATAACATGAAAAATGGATTAGGGCTTAGATCAATTAAGTAGCTTTTATAAAGGTGCCTTAGAAAGAAAACATTACTGGTGGGCATCTTCAGACTAAACTGTTTTATAGTCAATTTTATCACTAAAATTATATATTTTAAAGTTTTTTCCTTTAAAAACATTATTCATGCCATAAAATAGCTTGAATGTAACTCGACACCCTGGTTCTATGAATATGCAAATGAGCCCCGCCTCCACTCACTCACTCAGCTCAAAGATCCACTCCTTGACGATCACACGTTGATCTGATTGGTTACAAGGTCGTTTGTGACGTGTAATGGTGTTGCAGGTAAAGGTTCTACATTTTAATTTGAACTTACTTTCTATGTCGTATAGAACTATATATATTTGACTGGGATATGAAGGTTTTGTAGGTCAAGTTCAACATTAAGAGTCTTTTTTTTATCATTATCTGCTATATTGTTGTTGCTGTATTACATTAACCAGCATTATTTTTTTAGAATAAAGGTGACTGATGAATTGTCCATTTTCATTTTTCAATACAACTCATAAATATGTCATCACACACAACATGATATTAATATCAGCACTTGAAATTCAACGTATTCAAGTTTATTTTAAATCAATTCCTGTTATAGTTAATAAATTAACTTAAAACATTACATTGGAATACAACTTAGTTTCCCAGAATCTAATCTACTATATAAAAAAAATGTATTGACTATATTATCTAAAAACAATGTAACTGACATTTTGTGGTGCTGTATCACATAATTAAAGAGTTTGACTGTACCGAACCGTAAAGAAATGTCTAATCGGATGACAAAAAGATGCATTTTTCATATAAGAGGAATAAATAAACAAGATAGATTAGCCCAAATCAATTACAGTTTCTTTTAATTCATCCTAATCTTCTTTCTGTCAGTCTAACAATATCCCAATTCAACATCTTGTGTCAGAGGTGATGTTAAATAAGTAGCTACAGGTGTTTGTTTGGTACTTACACTTGAAAAGAGCCACGTGGCTCATAGTTATCCTCCATTTTTTCAAATATGATAAATTACATTGCACTATAACTCTATGCTCAAGGCTCAATGTGTTTGCTGCATAAAATCTCTGCAGTAACTTCTCTAGTCACCAGTGGGTTTGGTCTCACTCACTCACACACAGAGACACACGTGGGGGAAAACGTCACGTGATCGAGTGAACGGAACGCGTGGTGTGCACGCGCACGCAGTGATCAGCTGCTCTTGATCACATGACTGAATCTCTCAGCTGAGCAACAGAAGCATGGCATCATCACAGCAGTGAGTTTCTTGTGTTTTATTTTACTCTGGCATATTTGTTTTATTCATAATCACACAACATTATACGCATGCAGAGGTGTTCACTCCTGCGCATGCGCGGAGCTCGGTGTTTACACGTAGAAGCGTTGTATTTAATGTTTCTGTCAGATGTTTTGCAGACGTTTGTCTTCTTTAATTGGCGTTACAGTTTTTGTTTCTGTTTGCGAATAAACTCTGCTATTACTTTATTTTATGTGGTGTACGTTCCCTTACAAAAATGTACTGTAGTAATACCATGGTACATCGGCTAGGTGAATGTTGACCAATTATGTCTAAACTTTGTTTTATCACCAAAGTTTTAGGTTAAATATATCAAAATGTATATTTTAAGAGGTGCTATGACTGGCCATCGTTTCCTATAAGTTTTACACTTTTTATCGCTTTTTGCAGCTCATTTCAATTATCCCCCTGTGCTGTTTGTATATTTGTACTGAAGTACCGTTACACATAACGTTATTACAGTAATCTGTCAAAATGTCAATATAACGTTGTTTAAAATAGTTATATATGGTCGGAGTATATTTTATAATTGACTGCCTTTGACACAAATATGCAAAATGCAAATATAACTGATTGTGATTTTATTGCACGGCAATTGTGGTATTCAGGGATCAAATTTGCATTGTATTAGTATTATTATTATGTACATGTTGTATGTTGTTGTAGTTTTTATCTTATTTTTAGACCGCTTTCTGTGTTTAATAGATTAATTTTTTTTACTTTCAATTCAAATATAATTTTTTTATATATATATCCCTGTAATAAGCAGAGTAATGCGCCTGTCATTATCATAAAATAAACTCCTCGGGCTGATAGCAGGCCTCTCCGCTTCACCTACTGATCGTCCGCTGGGGTTTATTTTGTGATAATGACCTGCTGACTGTACATTATCCCTGACATATGACTCTTTTTATCAGGATGATTTAAGAGGAGTGAGCGTTTAATATGCGGTGACATGAATGTGAGCTGTGACCTTTGACCACATACTGTACAGACGCCCCTGATCACTGTTAATCTTTACACACTCGATCGGTGATAAAGCACTTTGTCTTCCTTTTAGTCCAGTGTTATTGTAATGTTAGATATGAGAAAGTTACATCTCAGGGTCTAATCAAAAGCATAATCTGTTTCTGATATGGATGGTTGAATGGTTAATAAAGGGTTAGTTCGTCCAAAAATGAAAATTATCTGATAATTGACTCACTCTTCAGCATCCTATATGTATAAGACTTTCTTTCAGTCAAACACAATCAGAGTTATATTAAAAAATATCCTGGCTCTTCCAAGCTTTATAATGGGAGTGAATGGTACAAGTTATTATAAATATGGATATTTTTCTTACACAAATGCACGGCTTCGCCTCAGAAGGCCTTTATTAACCCCTTGAGTCGTATGGATTACTTTTATGATGAATGGATGCACTTTTTTTGGGCTTCAAAATCTCAGGTACCATTCACTCCAGTGTTTCCCCTACCATTGTTTTGGGGGGGGCGGCCCGCCCCCCCAAAACGACACCCCAACCCCCCTAAAATGCTGACGAAATCCAGTCATAAAAACGGAATTTACTGTATAACGCGGAATTTCACGGAATTTGTAAATTTTTTGAGGAATAAATAGAAAGCAGTTCAGTACACTTGAAATCAAATCGCGATGTAGACTAGTGTGTGTGGATATTAAAGCACAAAGACAATTTAAATACGAATCCTGCATGTTCTGTGTGAATGAATGGTGTCGCCGACGCGCAGTTTCATTTACCACACACACACACACGGAAGCACGTGTGACGCTTGCGCTGTATTTTTGCCTATATATGAAGACACAAATGCATAAACTTCCTCTCCAGGCTCTAGATCCACTCCTAAAGTCACTTCGTGATCATTTCACCGCTTCATTTGAGAAAAACTATCATCATGACATAAACACACAGAAACTCAAAAGCTTCACGGCAACCCGTCAAAATAAAAGTTCGGTTTAACTTGACAGAAATATATTACTGTTGTACAGTAGAATTTAGATATGTCCCAATGTAATAATACTAACACTAATCCAAATAAATTATCATCAAAATTCAGTTTAAGGAATAATCCATGTTTTAATTTTAAAAGTAAAGCTCATTGTGCAGCACGTTATTTGACAAAAAGTTTATTTAATTTCATATGATTAAAATTGATGATAAATGATAAAATTTGTTTTATGTCTTCATTTTATTACCAGAAAAAACACAACACAGAATTAGGGTGACATTTTTTTTCATATATATAAAATCATATATATATATTTTTATCGGCTGATATAAGAATTCATTATTTATTAACCAGATATGTATTTTATTCTTCTGTTTAATGCAAAAAAAAAAATTCTGAAGGACCCAATGCAGCTTTTCATAGTGACCTAATGAAGTTTTCTGGTTGTTATGATTGTTTATTGTGAGAAACATACTAAACTATTGGTCTTTTTTATATTGAAAATCATGCAGCTCTCAAATATCAATTCTCCATACTGCATATTTGAGTAAAAACAATATCAAACCCCGTGTGAGATGTCAAGGCATCATTTTTTAATTTGAACATCAAGAATGACGGAGGTAAAAGTATCGTCAGAGAATAATGACTTGGTTTTGATTGAGGAACAGACTATTCCTATATATAGGAACAGAATATATATATATATAGAATATAGCACTGCTGTTATGAAATTTTGTAGCTTTTTTGTATCTTCACAGATACTATAAACTAGGAGAAAAGCAGCATTATGGTGTTCAAAACTTCTTTTAGGCATATATTTCATGAAAAATCATCGCAGACCAGATGTGAATATCCCTTTAAGTTTCGCGTGTGGTCAGTGTCTTTCAGTGTTTCTGGCACAGAGATCAGCAAAAACACATTCTTCCCAGTTCCCTTTTATCATGGGATCAAACCCAGCTCTTGCGTAACAACTGTGTTACAGTCACAAAGCTATTAATTTCATCTCAGCAGGTTTTTTGATCAAGATATAATCAACGATGTATACCATCTGTGTGTAAACTGAATAGAATGAAAAGACAGTGTGATTTGCAGTGTGAATAACATGAATGTTTTTGTGTTGTGTATAACAGGAAGGCAGTGTATTGGCTGGGAAAGGATACGTTGAGGGTATCGGCCGCCCTGTTTGCAGAAAACCGAGCGCGTTTGTGTCAAGGCCTGAAATCTGAGAAGGATCTACAGGCTGGATCTGTTATAGTTCTTCAAGGAGGAGAACAGAAGCAGAGATACTGCACCGACACCGACATGATCTTCAGACAGGTGCTGCACACTGACATGAAGTTAAAGACGAACTATTATGCACTTTTATAAACTCTTGCTGTAGTTTCAGGCTCTACTAGAACAGGTTTTCCTGCTTGAATGTTGATTATTCTCCTCATATTCTCCATTGTTGCGGCTCCTCTCTTCCCAGTCTGTCAGTAACGCTCTGTTTACTTCCTGTCTCTATGAAGCCCCTCCTTCTGAAAAGCACACTGTGCTCTGATTGGTCGGCTGGAGCAGTGTGCTCTGATTGGTCGAGCGCTTCAAATGTGTTTGGGAAATGTCCCGCCCCTTTTCATAACGCCAGTTTAACACACTACTAACTAACTCAACCAGGCCCCGCCCCTTTATTCTGCGCATTAATTATTATAATGAGGAATATTGTGACGTGTTCGTTCCCGGGAGAAACTCAAGACTACAATGGAGGCGTTTCAGGAGTTCAGAAACACTGAGACTGATATAGAGAAGAACTGAAGCTTTAAAGAGCTTTACAATAAGGTTCCATTTGTTATTAGTTAACTTGAACTAACAATGAAAAATACTTCTAAAGCATTTATTAATCTATGTGTTGTTGATTCTGTGATTCTGCTCGTGGTTATTCAATCTAATTGCAATTAT
Organism: Rhinichthys osculus; assembly: GCA_029959095.1. NCBI lineage: Eukaryota > Metazoa > Chordata > Actinopteri > Cypriniformes > Leuciscidae > Rhinichthys > Rhinichthys osculus. Next base: position 2,492,401 of record JARWKJ010000006.1, on the reverse strand, counting down.
TCGAGATAACGGCAATTATTTGTGCAGTTTAAATTTCACATTTTGCCATCCAAATAATGGCATCTTAAAGAAATGCCATCAAATGCACAATATCGTGTCTCTATAAGATATCTATAAGAGCGGAGAATCATAATATGGCAAAGAGTAAATAATAAAGGATATATATATATAAAAAAACATTGTTATAAAGTACAAAGATAGTCAAGGGTCTTCCTTCATATGAAATGCAGGCTTGTGGGTTTAATCAGGTTATTCTATTCTATTATTATATTACATTATAATTGATTATTTTATGTTATATTAATTATACAAACATTTATTTTCACAGCATTAAAGTTAATCATAGGGGCCTATTTTATTATAATTTTCTATTATTATATACAATTCCAAATAAAATAAAAATTCAGCTTTATGTGACAAAAACAAAACATAATTAAATCTTTAATTGCATTTGTGACAATCAATCATCAGGACAAAATTAATGATCTAGCTAACTAAAAGATTATAAAAGTAAAAAGCTATTTAATATTATTTAATGGACCTTAGCTAACATAAAATAAAATAAACAGTTGTATGTTTATTAACCAATTACGGAAGCCCTGAGCCAAAAAATAAAATAAAAAAATCTGTAAAAATAATCTAGCATTTCGAGATTAAAGTCGAAATATTTCGAGATTCGTAATGTTCTGACTTTAATCTCGAAATGTTTCGACTTTAATCTCGAAATGTTTCGACTTTAATTTCGAAATGTTTCGACTTTAATCTCAAAATGTTAGTTTTTTTTTTTTTTTTACAGATTTTTTTTTTTTACGTTGCGGTTCAGGGCTTCTGTAACCAATGTTAACATAGATTAATAAATACTGTAAGAAATGGTTTGCTCGTTGTTAGTTAATGCATGTTAACAAACTACACCTTATTGTAAAGTGTTTCCACTTTTTACTTCAAGAGAGTTGCAGTTTTAAGAACCCTAAAAATGCTTACAATCAAATAATTGAATGATACCTGATTTATGTGACTTTTGAATGTGAATAAAGCTAAACCCTGTCCTGGTCATGCCAGTGGACGTGTAATATCAAGCATATCGGCACGTTTCACGCATCACTACAGCCATAAACACTGCATGCATCGTGCATTGAGGAGAACATCTCGATGACTCAACCGTTTGTTTCTAAATGATTATTGAGTGTTCGTCTCCCCATTATAATTGTTCGTAAGTGGTGCTCTTGTTTATGTTATGCTAAATGATAATTTGTGTTGGCAGGAGCGTATGAGTTCAGACCTTTCGTTTCTGCGCTGCGGTTGGGTGTTTGATAGAGTCTCGTAATTTACTGCATTTACATAAGTTGATTGAACATAATGAGGAGCGTGTTTCTCATTCATTAGCTACAAAAACCTCCACATCCAGTGTTGTTTGGCCGCGTATCTCATGGAACGAGTCTTTGCGATGTTGTTGTGATGTTTATTACTGGAGGGCTTTCAGCTTTCATCGTGTTTTAACTGTAAATAATTCATAGCCATTAATTTGCTTGTCTTGTGTTGTAGTTTTCTTGCTCTTTTTGAAGTGTTACCTTGCACGTTTCTAATTTGAATCAAATTCATGGCACATTTCTGATTGCGCATGGTTTCTGCGCGTTAATAAGTGTGTGTGAAGTTGCACCTTTCCTGCGGTGGTTTTATTTTACCGCTTCATTACGCAATCTGTACAGACAGAACTCATGCACAGAGAGACTCAAGACAATACAATCACAAATGAATCCTCCTCTGTGGACAAGATACTCAGTTATCTGATCGCTCAGCCTCTGCTGGAGATCTCGTCCAACAGAAGATTGAGTGAGAATGGCCTGCGTTTTATTCATGAGTGTGAATTTGAATTAAATTGGCCACAACCCCTTAGGATGTCGAATCGCAGTGATACAAGACACACTTACTGAAATGCAACAAGGTCGACACAACAGGAGATTCATTAGCCAAACACAAGCTTTGCAACAATTTTCAAAAAAAATAAATGCATATTAATTATCAAAAGTTTATTTATCTATACTTGCACACTCACAAAAAAACCCAAAGAATTAACATAATTCCTTCTTTGGAATATCTTTTCTCCTCTAGCTTCATAAACTAGTTGTCAGGCATTTTATATTATGCATATTATACATGCACACAAACTTTTATGTTAGATGCATTTAATGTCTGCTTATGTCCACTATAGCTCCTCTTGATACAATAAGAATGAATTGTGTGCAATATGTTGCATTATGAATTGCATTCTGGCAAATATCGTAGCACAGCAATGCATGGAATCAAGCTTGCACAGTTTAGTGTTTGCATATGCCTAAATGCTCAAACAATATCTCCAGTTTGAGTCAGCCGTGGCATTATTAACCATTTGTATCAAGAACACTGAATACTCAGTTGCACATGTGTGTGTATGGAAATGAGCCACTTGATGCTGTATAGTTGTGTGTGAGTTCAGTTTGCTCTGCGTCGTGTTCAGAAGAGACTCTTAAACCTCTCACTGACTCTCACATGTGGTTCTGCAGGAGTCGTTTTTCCACTGGACCTTCGGTGTGACCGAGGCCGATTGCTTCGGCGCCATCGACGTGGACTCCAAGAAATCCCTCCTGTTTGTCCCCAAGCTGCCGGAGAGCTACGCCACGTGGATGGGCGAGTGAGTGACTCTCTCAGACGGGGAATCCTGATGTGCATGTGTCTTTTTCATGTTCACTGATGTCTGATGATGTGATTGCTTTGAAATTCTCTGGAGTCAGCAAAAGTTTAATACATAGGTGACATGCTGTTGAATACACACACACACACACACACACACACACACACACACACACACTTATATATACACTCACCTAAAGGATTATTAGGAACACCATACTAATACTGTGTTTGACCCCCTTTCGCCTTCAGAACTGCCTTAATTCTACGTGGCATTGATTCAACAAGGTGCTGAAAGCATTCTTTAGAAATGTTGGCCCATATTGATAGGATAGCATCTTGCAGTTGATGGAGATTTGTGGGATGCACATCCAGGGCACGAAGCTCCCGTTCCACCACATCCCAAAGATGCTCTATTGGATTGAGATCTGGTGACTGTGGGGGCCATTTTAGTACAGTGAACTCATTGTCATGTTCAAGAAACCAATTTGAAATGATTGGAGCTTTGTGACATGGTGCATTATCCTGCTGGAAGTAGCCATCAGAGGATGGGTACATGGTGGCCATAAAGGGATGGACATGGTCAGAAACAATGCTCAGGTAGGCCGTGGCATTTAAACGATGCCCAATTGGCACTAAGACGCCTAAAGTGTGCCAAGAAAACATCCCCCACACCATTACACCACCACCACCAGCCTGCACAGTGGTAACAAGGCATGATGGATCCATGTTCTCATTCTGTTTACGCCAAATTCTGACTCTACTCAACAGAAATCGAGACTCATCAGACCAGGCAACATTTTTCCAGTCTTCAACTGTCCAATTTTGGTGAGCTCTGGCAAATTGTAGCCTCTTTTTCCTATTTGTAGTGGAGATGAGTGGTACCCGGTGGGGTCTTCTGCTGTTGTAGCCCATCCGCCTCAAGGTTGTGTGTGTTGTGGCTTCACAAATGCTTTGCTGCATACCTCGGTTGTAACAAGTGGTTATTTCAGTCAAAGTTGCTCTTCTATCCGCTTGAATCAGTCGGCCCATTCTCCTCTGACCTCTAGCATCAACAAGGCATTTTCGCCCACAGGACTGCCGCATACTGGATGTTTTTCCCTTTTCACACCATTCTTTGTAAACCCTAGAAATGGTTGTGCGTGAAAATCCCAGTAACTGAGCAGATTGTGAAATACTCAGACCGGCCCGTCTGGCACCAACAACCATGCCACGCTCAAAATTGCTTAAATCACCTTTCTTTCCCATTCTGACATTCAGTTTGGAGTTCAGGAGATTGTCTAGACCAGGACCACACCCCTAAATGCATTGAAGCAACTGCCATGTGATTGGTTGATTAGATAATTGCATTAATGAGAAATTGAACAGGTGTTCCTAATAATCCTTTAGGTGAGTGTGTATATATATATATATATATATATATATATATATATATATAATGTGTGTGTGCTTGCGTGTGTGTATATGTATGTGGTCATTCGTTATATATTTGTCCAGAAAAAATGTAAGCAACACAACTGTTTTCAACATTGATAATAATCATAATATGAACAAATCATCATATTAGAGTGATTTCTGAAGGATCATGTGACACTGAAGACTGGAGTAATGATGCTTAAATTCAGCTTTGATCACAGGAATAAATTTCATTTTACAATATATAACAATAGACTACAGTTATTTAAAATTTTAATAATATTTCACATTTGTAGTGTTTTTACTATATTTTTGATCAAATAAATGCAGCCTTGGTGAGCAGAAGATAAAAAAAAATAAAAATGGGATATTTTTTTTTTAAAATCCAAACTTTTGACCAGTTTTGAAAAACCTTTTGATATATAAATAACCTGTCCACATTGCATTGTAATATTAACAGAAACTTCGTCTCAGTCCTCCTCATAATGTGGAAACAGACAGGCATGAAAAGGATCTCGGACCCGTAAAGCCTGGCGGTTCTGATGTGCTATTGAAGCAACAGATCGGCGTTTGCTGTCGAGCTTTGACATCGGCCTGCTCTTTAAATCTTTCTTTCAAAGGTGCTGTGGTAAATTCTCTTCCTTTTCAAGCTGGATGAGCTGTCCTAATGGCTCATCTGATGAGTTTGCTGCAGGTTCGTTGTTTTTGCGGCTGCTTTGATCAGTGACCCGACATTCAATCCCGCTGTTTTTCTTGGTATTACAGTGTTTCTGGATGTCATGATGTGCATTATTCCCCCGGCTGCCGATGTTTGCTTAAACCTACAAATGAGATCGATTACATCGGGTTAATGCAATCACGTTTATTTAACAGCTTAATGCATAATTAATGCATAATTGGTGTTAAGACAAGCATTGCTATCACTAGTGCTCATACTGGAGTTAATGATTTTGCTCAAACCCCTGACCTTTAGTATTACACTTCCCTAACCCACTGTTTGTGCTACAGACGGGAATGATGGCTTAATTCATGCTGAAATATTTCTCATTTTTTTCTCAATGGGGATTTAAAAAAATCATTATTAAAGTGTCCTAAGCCAGCTCTCAGATGAACCACAGCGTTATGCGTTAATACACATTGTTGCATAATGAGGGAATGAATGAACTCATCCGATTAATAATTGTGGATGCCCTACAGTAATCAGATCAGCCATTACAATCAAATTAAATTAAAAAGTCATTGATTGTTAGTTTCACAACAAAAAGGTGTTTAATAGAAACTATTTAGTAGTTTTAGATCACTCGATTACATAATTTGCTGAATAATGCTTCAACGTTTTTTCTTGTTTATCTCTTTTCAGGTTTATTGGTAGTTTAGTACGTATAGAGCAATTAAACACTGTTTTCTAAAAATGAAGCTAAAACCACACAGATTGATAAATTGTAATGTTTTTGAGAAGTATCTTCTGCTCACCAAAGCAGCATTTATATGATTAAAAATACAGAAATATTTTAGCATTTTAAATGTGTGGGTTTTTTTTTTGTGAATATGTACAGGTGAAAAATTTGAATATCATGCAAAAGTTCATGTATTTCAGTAATTCAAATTCAAAGGTGAAACTAATATACTTAGTATATATATATCTATATACATATGCATGATTATACTTTTCAGAGGGCCGACATTTCTGTATTTAAAATCCTTTTTTTATTGATTTCATGAAATGAATTGTCATCATGAATTGATTTCTGATATTTAAAATTTGGGGTTTTCATAAGCTTGTAAGCCACAATCATCAAAATTATAACTTTTGCACAATATTCAAATTTTTCGAGTTTCACTTGTAGTAAAATTAAATTTATTCCTGTGATCAAAGCTGAATTTTCAGCATCATTACTCCAGTCTTCAGTGTCACATGATCCTTTAGAAATCACTCTAATTGTTGCTCAAGAATCATTTATGATTATTATCAGTGTTGAAAACAGTTGTGCTGCTTCATATTTTAATGCGAACCCTGATACATTTATTTTTTCAGGATTCTTTGATGAATAGAAATTTCGGAAAAAACCCCGCATTTAATTAAAATGATAAATATCTTTACTGTCACACTTGATCAATTTAACACATTCTTGATGAATACATTTAAAAAAAAAAAAAATCTTAATGACTCCAAATTTTTTAATTGTAGTGTTAATAAAGAGAAAATTAATTTGGTTATTAACGGTTATTTCTGGTGTTGTGCTCTATTACCCAGATATCACTATTTTCTGCACCATGTCAACAAAGGGCAAAATTAACTTTTTTGCAAACTTTATAGCCGTGTTTCTATATTACTAAAGCTCTCAAAGTTATTGATGTGCAATTTGAAAATGAGGTGGAGTGTGTTTGCATGAATACTTCACTTCCGAGAACCAAAAACACTTGACATCAAGAGTCCATTTACTTGATTATACGAGCGCTGCAGAGACCATTAGCAGAATCAAGATTTGGGTTCAGTCTTTGTTGAACATTCAAATGCAGAATATCAGTTTCCAATGCTTTTAAAACCCCGTCAGTAATCAGCCCTAAACGACCTTCATTAAAAATGAGGAGAGAACAGGTTTTGTTTGATCATGTCAAACTAAAGTGCGTCACTCCACAGGAAGTTCTCATTAAACCTCTTTCTGTGTGTGTGTGTGTGTGTGTGTGTGTGTGTCGACAGGATCTACCCACCTGAACACTTCAAGGAGAAATACGCCGTCGATGAGGTGCATTACACCACTGACGTGAGTCGTGTTTAACTTTAAATAATTGCATTAGTGTGCCGCTAAATGTTTCTTGTGCTCGTTCATTTGTCCTCATTAGATTTCTCTTATATAATACAGATAATGAAGTTATTTAAGCGGCCTTGAGCTGGTTTCTAACTGGGCCGGTTTTGTTTGTAGTTTTTGGTGGCCTTATTTCTTTAAAATTAGAGTTTTGTTCGTATGGAACTGAAGATCACACACACACAGACACACACACACACACAATCACTCTCTCTCACACACACACACACACACACACACAATCACTCACACACACACACACACAATCACTCACACACACACACACACACACACAATCACTCTCTCACACACACACACACACACAATCACTCTCTCACACACACAATCACTCTCTCTCACACACACACACACACACACACACACACACACACACACACACACACACACACACACACACACACAATCACTCTCTCTCTCTCTCACACACACACACACACACACACACACACACACAATCACTCACTCACTCACTCACACACACACACACACACACACACAAACACACACACACACACACACAATCACTCTCTCACACACACAATCACTGTTACACACACAATCACTCTCTCACACACACAATCACTCTCTCTCACACACACACACACACACACACACACACACACACACACAATCACTCTCTCACACACACAATCACTGTCACACACACAATCACTCTCACACACACAATCACTCTCTCTCTCACACACACACACACAATCACACAATGACATAAAAATAAGATAATTAACATATAATACAAATATAATATAAAAATAATATAAACAATTCTGTAGGTATATATATATATATATATACATACATACATACATACATACACACAAATTAATGTAAACAATCATATATTTCCCTGTAATTAGTTTTAATGCGGATTTAATGTTTTTCACTGATGTAAAAAAGCCTAATAATTAGGTAGCTAATTACTCTATCCATCCTGGTTAACTCTTATTCGGTTAACAGAACAAATGCACTGTCCACACTTCTGTCTGTATGCAATAATATTGTATTATTTTGAAATATTGTCCATACTTCTGTTTGGATGGATACTGGCCAATGCAATAATATTGAAATGGCCAAACATTGGCAGATTAATCAGCCTGGTTGATGTATATCAATAGTGTTTATGTCTAAGAGAGAGCGAGATCAGTGTGGTGTAGGTCAGGGTGCTTCAATTTGCACTAATGAAACCTTTTATAGGAAATTCACATTTTAAAATCCTAAAGGCAGCAAGAAGATCCTCAGAATAAATTATATAAGAGCATATTGCAATTTAGATCCCTGCAGCCTCTGGTAACTTCCCAAACACACGCAGCGTTTTGAGAGGCAGCAGTTTAAGTGTACTTGTAAGTTGTTAGCTGGGATATCGGCGCCTCTAGCCATGGGTCAGTTCTCCACATGTAGAAAGCAGTCATGCTTGCTTAATGAATAATTCGCTGTGTTTTAAAATGCCCTGATAGATGTTTTTTTTTTCTATTTCTGTTTGCTTGTCAAGAGCTCTGCTTCCAAAATCAAGTGAGCTTCCTAGACTTAAGTCCTTTCCAAAAGGCGAAAAAATGACACTCATGTATGCATTTCACAGATGCTTTTATTCAAAGTGACATACATTGCATTCAGGGTACATAATTTTTATCAGTTCAAATTATTATAAGAAGCCAAATTCTAAGGCAGTGCTTCAGTGCATTGCAATTAGGGCTGCACGATTAAATGCAACGAAACCGCAACGCGATCTGCGACTATTTTATGCGCAGCTTGTCAGTGCGGCTGATCGGTAGTGAACGCTGCTTCATCTGAACACCAGAGGGCGCTCTCTCTCAGACACACACACACACCACATATCTCTCTGAACACCAGAGGGCGCTCTCTCTCACACACACACACACCACACATCTCTCCGAACACCAGAGGGCGCTCTCACACGCACACACCACATATCTCTCTGAACACCAGAGGGCGCTCTCACACACACACACACCACCCATCTCTCCGAACACCAGAGGGCGCTCTCACACACACACACACAAACACACCACATATCTCTCTGAACACCAGAGGGTGCTCTCTCTCTCACACACACACACACCACATATCTCTCTGAACACCAGAGGGCGCTCTCTCTCACACACACACACACACACACCACATATCTCTCTGAACACCAGAGGGCGCTCTCACACACACACACACCACACATCTCTCCGAACACCAGAGGGCGCTCTCTCACACACACACCACATATATCTCTGAACACCAGAGGGCGCTCTCTCACACACACACACACACACACACCACATATCTCTCCGAACACCAGAGGGCGCTCTCACACACACACACACACACACACCACATATCTCTCCGAACACCAGGGGGCGCTCTCACACACACACACACACCACATATCTCTCTGAACACCAGAGGGCGCTCTCACACACACAGCACATATCCGTCTGAACACCAGAGGGCACTCTCTCTCACACACACACACACACACACACACACACACACCACATATCTCTCTGAACACCAGAGGGCACTCTCACACACACACACACACACACACACACACACACACACACACACACACACACACACCACATATCTCTCTGAACACCAGAGGGCACTCTCTCACACACACACACACACACACACACACACACCACATATCTCTGTCATATCTCGCTCTCACACACACACACACACACACACACACACACACACACACACACACACACACACACACCACATTTACCTCTGAACACCAGAGGGCACTCTCACACACACACACACACACACACCACATATCCCTCTGAACACCAGAGGGCGCTCTCACAAACACACACACACACACCACATATCCCTCTGAACACCAGAGGGCACTCTCACACACACACACACACACACACACACACACACACACCACATATCCCTCTGAACACCAGAGGGCGCTCTCACAAACACACACACACACACACCACATATCCCTCTGAACACCAGAGGGCACTCTCACACACACACACACACACACACACACACACCACATATCTCTCTGAACACCAGAGGGCGCTCTCACACACACACACGCCAAATATGCCCCGCCGCAGAAGTACAATAACACACATCATTCCAGGAAATCCCTATCGGGCATCATCGCTGTAGCTGAATAAACATAAGATTTAAACACTTTGATTGTTGATTAAACATGACTAATAAACACACGACTGCCTTATTCTGCGTGAGAAGCGCATCATCTCACAGAAGGATGAGCTCAACTGTGTTATGAAGTGAGTTTGGAGTAAAGCATGTTATTAAATGTTGTCTTTTGTTGGACAGGAGGTTCATAAATGATTCTCATGTTTGGAAAGATGTTTGACGTGTGTTGCTTTTTCAAAAGCACTCTATAGTGCTTTCAGACGGAGCAGCGTTTTAAGTCGTCATGAAATCAAATTTTACCATTCGTATTTTTATATGTAATATTGTAGTGTTTATTATAAATGATTTATCTGTGCAGTTCTTTTTTTTCTTTTTTATTCATGTACCCTTATAATCTTTAATCAAATACGTTACCCTTCCCTCCCCCCTCGAAACGAATTCTCTTCTCTTCCGGTCAAAAACTATTACTAGAGGGCGTGGCTATTGTGATGTCATCGTTTGGTTCGCGGGAGGCTCATGTAAATATGGGGTGATTCCTTCCGGAAAATTTGGCTGCTCGTCCTCGTTCTCATCGTTGGGTTCCTCAATTAAAAATCCTTCATGGGAGGGTAACGGTGGGGAGTCCGGTGGAGAGAAATCCTCCACAACTGACTGTAAACTGGCATTCAAATCTGCCTCCATTTTGTTAGCAACGCCAAACCTCCAACGATCCAATCAATTCCTGAAGGACGAGATCAAGCCCCGCCCTACATTTTTTTTCTAACTTCAGAAACCATTTCACTCGGATATACGTCACAATAAGGAAAAAAAGACAATCTCAACTTCCGTTTCATGACGACTTTAGGAACCGTTCGTCAATGACAAGCTGCGCATAAAATCAATTGCAGCCTTTGCGATTTCAAAATCGCGACAAGCCAAATCGGTTTAAAGGTACAATATGTAGGAATTTTGTAATAAAATATCCAAAAATCACTTGCACAGTGTGATATATTTCCTGCAGTTGTGTACTTACAATATCCCAAAAGTCTCCAAAGATTTTTTATTTCAGAGAAATTCCAATTTTAAATAAGTGGCCGCCCTGGAAAAAAATGTCGCCTGTCAATGACGCAATATCCGCGCTATCCTCGGTTTCCGCTCGTACGGTCATAGCCATGACGTAACCATGGCGACAGACGTGGACAACTGCGTAGTGCGTAACGTTTAGCGGCACGCGGTTCTTGTTTCTTTCAAACATAGACCATGGCAAGCAGACTTTGGGACAAACAAGGAGAACTAAAATGAGGATCAACATCAGCGTGGCGTTTTTGAGATGCCGAGAGCTAGCGTCCGCGACTAACTTGGACTCAACAGAGCTTCACGAGTCACGACTTGACAGCTTTGTTAGACAGGTGAGCAAATGTACATAAAACAAATCAATGTTATATAACGTTAGCTCAACATGATGAAATGTTAGAATATGGTCAGTATGTTATTCTAATGTTGCTATCTAGCTTACTGCAAACGAACTGACATGTAGAATAACATTATAACTTTCAACACATTTAAATGCCGTTTAGTGTGATAGTGTAACGCTAGACCAAGTGAAGCAGCGCTGCGTTACCTCACAAGTTTAATTCGTCTAATAAACTGACCTGTGTGAGTAATCCAGCACTCGTGGGTAGTTCGGTAGAATTAAATGTCCTTATTCCTTTATATCCGCGGGACTCGCGTGTGATATCTGTCTCTTTAGCAATCGCGACCTGCTTCATACCACTGTAATGTTAAAAAACATGAATGTTTGCACTCATCCATAAACATTATTAGATCCATCAGCTCGACAGCAAGTCCCATCATTCAGCTCATCACTGCGTCATCAACCTACGCCTGTGTTATTGTTGGAAACTGCGCCCTCTTGTGGCGAAAAAAACCTACATATTGTGCCTTTAAAGTGCGATTACATGGAAATTGCGATTAATCGTTCAGCCCTCAGTTAAAAGTTGATGGACAGCAACTCCTGCACTTTATATTGAAGTTCAGATTGATTCTTCTTCCAGTGACCACTTCGAACTGCACTAGTTAAAATGGTTCTTTTGGGTACAGATTAAATGAGACCGGGGCTGCAATGCATGCTGGTCCGGTGATGCTCATCCTGCCTGAGTTGACAGGTTTTCAGAATGACATGTACTGTATAAAACGATGAAGGATGAGAAAGGGACCCTCTCATTCTGTCCTTGAGAATTTTGTGCTTGGTTTTGACTATATGAGGGTCATTTTGAAATGTAATTGTGAACGATTGTGCTGAGGTCAGAAAGTCTCAGAGCGTAGTTGACACTGTAATTGCTGCTTGTTTTTCAGGTTCAAATGGAACAAAAGCTAGGCTATTTAAAAAGATGATTTAACGATAATAGTCTATTTGTTATGTTCCTGTCGGGGTCCTGCATGTTGATGTAGACCGGTCAGATGGGCATCTTTGGTCAATGCATCATCAATAGTTGTTTGTGAATGTAAAAGTTCTGCAAAGAGTTTTTGTCTCCTAAAAGAAAAGAAGCGATTCTGAACAGTTTGAAATGATTTGTCAGTAATTCCAGTCTCACTTGGAACTAATTAGCATAATGCCAGCCTGTGGTGTTGATTGGCTGAGCAGCGTCTCTTAGCTCCGCCCTCAAACACTGTAGTGTATCTGAGACTGGAAGAGTTCGGCTCGTGTTGTTCGTGTCGAGAAGACGCTGTTTTCTGAGATTGATACGGTGAAACCCACGCCATCGTTACTGTTCGTATCACTGTGATCAAGAGCTGAGATTCAGATATGATAATGAGCGTTTGCTTTCTGGCCAATCACAGCAGAGCAGCTCTCAGAGAGGCGGAGCTTAGAGAGACTGAAGCGTTTCAGACTCTGAGAGGAAAGAGCTGGTGCTGCAGTGGATATAATGAGAAAATTAGTGTTTTTTTCACCTTGGATGACTGTAAATCGATTGTGAGAGACCTTTAAATTGGCATAATAGGGGCACTTTAATGAGTTTTTCTCTGATGTATGATAGCAAAATATTTAGAAAGCAAGTTATCCATCCTTATGGTCTGAAATTTTGTTAACGGAAAAAATGCACTGTCGATACTGGTTACCAGCCAATGCAATGATATTGAAATGGCCAAATATTGTCCTGGTTGATGTATAAATATAGTGGTTTTGGTGATAACACTGTGTTTTGTGTTTATTCGGATGCACAAGTGGATCTTAGTTTCTTCCTCAACTCTTCTGTTCTCTGTGTGCCTGAGCGTTAATGACCTTCTCCTGAGGTTCCTCTCAGCGCTGCTTAAACACATCATTTGAGAAGGCAAACAGAGATGCTGCGAGCAGAAAACAGAGGGAGATATCTGTAATCTTACAAAACAAATGAAATCTCCAAGGCAAATACAACTGCCACAAACACCCCGTGTTTAATCGCGAGCGCTAACAGAGCCCGAGACGGGCCGCATCGGGATTCGAGACACGCTGAGGGTCCGTGACATTCAGAAACGTCCTCGTCTGCGGCTGTTGCCCTCAGCTGATAGATAATATACGCAAGCGTGACTTTCAGAGTCCAAGGACTGTAAATGTCTTTATGCAAACTTAATCATAAGGTGCTGTCGTGGTTTGTTTGTTGCTAAAGCAAACTTCAGTTTAATATGCAAAAACAAATACATATGTTGAATGATTTCCATTTTTCTTTTGAAAAAAAAAAAAAAAGCATTTTGAGCACCTTTTGTTGGCATATTGGAGATTTCAAGAAGCCTGACGCTATTTGTGCAATTCCATTTTTAAAAATAAAGGCTGTATGTTTTAATGTTAGTTAATGCCGTTTTAATAATACTGTACAAATGTATTGCTAATTTTCATCTTTTTATTTGGTTTGTTTGTTGCTAAAGCAAACTTCAGTTTAATATGCAGAAACAAATACATGCATATGTTGATTTAATTTCATTTTGAGCATCTTTTTGTTGGCATATTGGAAGCCTTGAAATTTTTTTTGTGCAATTCCATTTTCAAAATGAAAGGCTGTATCTTTTAATGTTAGTTAATGCAGTTTTAATAAATACTGTAAAACACTGTAGAAATGTATTGCTATTTTTCACCTTTTTATTTGCAAACCTGTACGATTCAATCAGATTCATTAAATGTAAATCTAGTTATAATTATTAAATACCTTACAATTGTTTTCAACTGTAAAATCTGGTTATGTGAAAAACATTCATCAAAATGTGAGTTTTTGCTTAAAAAAAGGAACAAGCCAAACTGGTAAGACAAATAATCCTGTTTTCCCTTTGAATTAAGTTGATTTCTGACCCCATTGGAAGATATTTGTTCTTGTTTTAAGCACAAATTCGCTTCATTTTGATAATTTTTCTGAAAAGACTTCACATCTTTTGTAATGTTGCTTCTCCAGTAAATCAAGAATGTTTTGATGCTTGTACTGTAAAACAAGACAAACACTTTTTTTGCAGTTTATTGTGATTATTTTCAATTTTATTACTCTTGAGTTTGCCATGAATAAAGCATTTGATGCGTAGGTGGCGTTGAATGATAAATAAGTAATTCAGAGTCATAAGTCAAACCTAGCCTTCTTACAAAATAATAAAATATGTATACCGCATAAACGTAAAGATGATGTACAGCTGCTCCCTTGTCATTCATATGTCCATTTCCATAGTTTTTTTTAGCATATTTTCTCCATCCAAAGGCAAATTTGAGATTTCAGGAAGCCTGTCGTTTTTGCAGCTTTGTTTAGTGATGCTAATGGTGTCGAAATGCGTATTTTTGGCAGATAATTCATTTTTTTTGTGAGTTCAAGCTCAGCAGAGTCACATGAGATCATGAGTTTGGGATCACGTTGGGTTCTCCGGCGTTTGTCCCGATCTGATCCCGGCGCACTCACAGCTGCTTGACTCCTCTATAATACTCAGTCAGGCACGTCCTACTGATTGCTTTTAATGACAGTCATTTTCCACTTACATTGAGATGTGTTGCTATTCAGCTCAGTATAGGCGAGAACGTCAAATGAAAACACTATTGATTTTATTTACTTTGATTTTTTTGACACTTTAAAGCCATTAATCTTGATCACTCATGAAATGAGAATAATGAAGGGTGTTTGACACTGCTGCCAGACTCAATTAAGCTTGGATTTTTGTTAAAATGTTTTAAAAGTTGGCCATTTATGTATTGCATGTCACTTTTGCCTTCGCCATCTGTCTCCAATAATCTGCCTTCTCAACAATATCTCTGATTAAGCAGTTTGTTTAAAAAGTTTCAGTCTTGTTTTATTTATTTATTTTTCAGAACTCTGATTAATGTAACATTTCAGCCCTTTGCCATTTGTTCAGTATGTTTTGTTTAATTAAGAAAATCACAATTCTTTTGATCCATTTAAGACCAAGTGCAAGATTTTATTGGTTATATAAGTATATTTTTATGGTAACACTTTGAAATAAGGTTTCATTTGTTAACTTTTTAAAATACTTCAAAATAATTTAGTGATCCTTGTAAATGTTTCAAGCTTATACCTTATACTAGTTAATAGTACCTTATTAAAATCTAAAGTTTCATCTGTTAATATTATTTAATGGACTTGAGCTGACATGAACTAACCATGGACATTTAGCTGAGATTAATGAATAATGTAACGAGGGATGCACGATATATCGGCCACCATACCGATATCGGCCGATATATGTTGATTTGTAATGTTATCGTTATCGGCCTGATAAGAAAATTTGGCTGATTTATTAAAGCCGATAATAATGTATTATTTCCTTCAGCTGAGATGCTTCAGATGCGCACTGTTCAACATGATGGTTTCGAATTGCTTGAAATATGATTGGAATAATTTCACAAAAGGAAAATACAGTAAATTGCAGCTTAAGTCTGTCATATAGGCTATATAAAATTATATTGTACACATTATAATTGTGTGCTTTGGACATGGCTTTTAATGGTGAGACTTTTGTTTTGTAATCAGGCTCTCAAAAATTAAATAAAAATTTGGATTTAAATTTATCGGCCGATATATCGGTTATTGGCTTTCAGCTATAAAGAATTATCGGTTCTCGGTATCGGCCAAAATGTTCATATTGGTGCATCCCTTAATGCAACAGATGTATTAATATTAGTTCATGCATTTACTTACATTAAATAATGGGACCTTATTGTAAAGTGTTACCATTTTTTATTTTTTATTATTAAAGCGATTTTAATTCTACCTGCATGATCATCTCCTTTAAATCCCGTGTTTGCTATAGTTGATGTATTTGCACAATATTTACATTATTTCTGTGTGTAGCGATGAATCTGTTTAATAACAGCTTTCCTGTAGCTCAAACAGTCGAGCGCTGGCGCTTGCAACGCCAATGTCATGGGTTCGTTTCCCAGGGAAAGCAAGAACTGATAAGAATGTAAATGTGTACTGCAAGTCGCAATGTAATTTAAGTTACAAATGCTTTGGATAAAAGCGTCTGCCAAATGAATAAATGTAAATGTAAATAAAAGGCCCAGTAGTTTGACTGTCTTTGCACTGATGTCAGACTATATGATGTGATATTATTACGCATTATGGGTTTAAGTACTTTACCACATCAGGTCAATCTCACCCGCAGCCAAGCAACACATTAGCACTTAATCTGGCAACATCACTACGCGTCATGAAATATCAGATTAGTTACGCCTGAACTACTTTTTAAATGCTAAATTGTTTCCAGCATGGAGGGAAACAATCCTTCAGGTGTTGCTTTGGTTTGTTTTTTAAGTTGGAGATGCAACAATGCAAATGATTTCAAATCAAACGTTGTGCGTTAGTTATTCAGTCTGAACTAACATAAACCATTGTTTTTATTAACTTGGATTATATATTTTACAGCATTTATTACTCTTTGTTATTGTTCATTATTAGTTCATGTTATCTATCTAATGCATTAATCCTGTGTTCCTGAAAATGTTCCACCTTTTTATTTGCAAACCTCTGACTTTCTTTCATAAGTCATAAGTCAAACCGATAGCCTGCTTACAAAATAATAAAGTATTTATACCTCTGAAACGTTGAGATGATGAACAGCTGCTGCTCGCCGTCTGCATTTCAAGGCTTTCACTGAGAAAATCAATTATTAGGCCGTTGGTCAGTAAAGTCTGGCTAACTCTAATTTGTTAACATTAGTTAATGCTGTATATTTTACAGCATTTATTAACCTTAATGTTCATGTTAGTTCACAGTTCATTAATTAATATTGCAATCTTAAAAATGTATTAGTAAATGTTACGATGAACATTAACTAAGAGTAATAAATGCTGTAGAGGTATTGCTCATTGTTAATTCGTGACTGAATAACTTTTGTAACTATATTTGTAATGTATATTTTATTCATAAAGTCCAGTGTTATTTTACGTTTGATTACAGTTTCTGAAAAATCTTAAAACACTGTTTATTTCAATCGTATTTTGCTCAGTTGTATCTATTTGCTGCGATTGCGATTGCTAATTTTTATTGGTTATAATGTTTACTTTTCCCTTAATAATGCTTGAAATGTATATTAGTTCGGCTAGTTGTTTTTCTATGGTATTACAGTTTTTCTCGATTGCTTAAACACTATGACCAGGCTTTTGAACTAAAATTTCAAAACCATAATGCCATTTATCAAAAAGCACACCCATTTCACTGAACTATGAACACTATTCCCCTGTTTTGACACATTAGTCAGATTTGTTGAACGGTCACAGCAAAACTCTACACACAAATCCCTTTATTTCTCATTGCCTACACCATGTGGTCATTTAGAAAGCACTAGCATTCAAAATTGTTCACTCAAGTCAGCACAGCTTCAGCTCAGTTAGCACACAATTACCCAGGTGAAAACACTTAGAGTCAAAATTGAACACACATCAGTCAGATCCTTCAATAGATAGATAAAAGGTTATACAATCTTTTATAAAAGATAAAAATCAGTTTACTTAGTTTTGGAACAATGGATCCACAGAGAAATTAAGCAATAGGTCGAGGATGAGGAGGAGGAGGAAGAGGAGGAGGAAGAGGAATAGGAGGAGGAAGAGGATGAGGAAGAGGAGGAGGAAGGGCAAGGGCAAGAAGACAAGCAGTCTTGGATGAAATTCAAGCCACTTTAGTTGGCCATGTCCTTGTCCATGGTATGACTATGAGGGAGGCTGGGCAACGAGTACAGCCAAACTTGAGCCGCTTCACCGTCGCCTTCATCATCAGAACCTTCAGGGAGGTGTGGTGGCAAACACATTTCTATCACTGAATAAGAGACAAACATTTCCAATTGTCTTTGATGAGGTTTATGTTCTTGCAAGAAAAGGCCAGCAGTCGTACAGTCACACAGAGTGGCTGCAGAGTGTGACAGGGCACAGGGAGGGCATCCTTTCTCCTTTATAGTCTTGACTCCCAGAATGTTATCTTTCTAGGCCAATGATGGTATTTCAACCATACGTGGAACATTCTTAGACGTGTTCATCATATTGTATCCTTGAGTGGAGGCATGTACCAACACTCATTACCATTCCAATACTTTGAACCATATTTGAATAAGGTTTGTGTGTGCTCTTTTACTGTCATATGATGCTCACACACATCTTACGTAAGAGTAGGAGCGAGTAAAAAAAAAGGGGGACCACAAGCAACATGACTTACCAGTTTTGGAAATGTTGTTTTGAATTTATAGCGTCAGTGTGTAAGACTATGTTGTAGTGTGTGTGTATTTTTGAGGGCGGCTTGTGTGTCCTGTCTGAGGGCAAAGTTTGGTTTTTCAGTGAGAGTGAATGGTTTTGAGTGTAGAGCTTCATTTTGACCTGAAAATAGGATGTTTGGGGAATTGGGTGAGACGTTATGGATTTGTGTTTACTGGTTTGAGAATAAGAGGCATAGTTTCAAGAAATGTGTTTAAGCAATCGAGAAAAACTGTAATAAACCACAGGCAAACGCTCCTTGTGTAAATATTCTTCATCCTGTTGAGTTTTGGTCATGATATTCAGCTACAATTAAATGTTTTGCAAGAGGACTAAATGTGAATTATATCTAAGGTTTTTTCTTTAAGTTATTGGAATTGAAATTAGGAATCGATAAACAAAATCAGAATCGTTAAAACTCAAACGATACGCAACCCTAACTATAAACACCGATGCTTTTCAGATTTGCCACACCGGCGATCTCTCTATATTTAGGATTTTCTGCTGTCTTTTATCCACTGCCTTCACTGGATCCTTCACTGGGAATAATAAAAGTCAACACCATTATGACTAAAAGTTTGCCAAGAAGTATTTCCTACTAAAGCAACTGCGGCTGTGTCCGAAATCATATATTCTCTTGAGTAGGTACTTATTTAGTGTATGTGACCAGTCGCAAGTCGCACGGGTATATTTGTGGCAATAGCCAACAATACACTGTATGGGTCAAAATTATCGATTTTTCTTTTATGCCAAAAATCATAAGATCATGTTCCGTGAAGATATTTGATAAATTTCCTACCTTAAATATATCAAACATTTATTTTTGTGAGTGGATGCAGCAAAATCGGCAACAGAAATACACAACTTTTAAAGGCGATTTTCTCAATATTTCGATTTTTTTGCATCCTCAGATTCCAGATTTTCAGCCAAATATGGTCATATCCTAACAAAACCTTATTTATTCAGCTTTCAGATTATGTATAAATCTTAATTTAAAAAAAAATTGACCCATAAGTGGTTTTGTGGTCCAGGGACACATATAGAATGAATGTAATCTGGACGTACACCATTCACCATGCCGTCATTATCATGTGACCTACCAGCGCTTCACTACCGTTCACAAATCCTCTCCCATGGCATTATGGGATAGTAACATATCACCTATGTACATTTTCCCTTCTCTTTATGAGTACTGTGAATTCGGACATACTGTACGTCTTTTGTCACATACTGTATTTCGACTACTATATAGTAGATAAGTACCGGTATGCGATTATTGACAAGCGTATTCATAGTTGACTGGGAGTGGTTTGTACGGCAATACACCCAGTGCATTATGGGTGTTGACGTTTTCCTACATATTTGGCAAAAGGGAAGACAACAGCCTTTTTTATTTGTTTTCTCTAGTCAGAAATGTTTTCTCCTTTCTACTGCATCGAAAGCCATTTTACCGCAACGTTTAATATCTGATTAGTTTTGATTGATTTTGTATACAATATGTGCAGTTAACGCTGCCATAAGCACACATTGAATACGGCAATATCTAGTTTTGACTCTATAAACATGTCCCTCGGCTCATATTCTCTAGACGTGGCATGTTTGTAATTTGTCGGATAAGGAACGTTAAGCATTCGCCCCCCCGCGTGGCATTAATCTGATGTTCTCGCTGGGTTCATCCGTTCAGACATGCTGAAAGCTTCATTTACTCGTCAGACTGTTGTCATTGGTCAATCTGTTTTTTTCCTTGACAGCTGTATTATATTAAGGACTTTCTTAAATAATTGCTTTTTTACAGGTTTGGAACAACATCACGTTGAGTAAATAATGTTTTTCGAAGAAATATCCGTTTAATATTCAGTGCTGGATTCGTCAATATGGATTTCAGGCAGAAATGTGGATTCTGCTTATAAATCTGCCCTGAGGTAAAATAGTCTGCGTTTGATTCGTCCTGTGGGTTTAAAATGCTTCTCATCCACTCCTTGGAGCACATAAGACAGCTCAGGTGTTCTTCCCCAGAATCCTTTGCTCTCTCTGTTCACACAGTAGAGCTGGCTGAAGATTATTGATGATTTATTCTTTCATTGGTTGACATTTAAGGCGTCTGTCAGATGTCTGCCACCGCCGCTGGTTCTTCCTTCATAAGGAGATCTCACCTCAAAGGCTGTATGGCTTTTGTTCATTAGTGTACCTGTCAGTGGCCTCCAGGGGTTTGCACTGCTGTTCTTACAGGCCAATGATGTTTCGCTTAAATTATCATCTCTAATGAAAGCTTTTCTTTACAGATTGCGGATGTGCTGAGCAAAATCAAGCCAAGTGTCCTCCTTACACTGGTAAATACTTTCTTCTTCTTCTTCTTCACGTGAAGTTTTTCAGGATGGCAACCATGTCTTTCATTGTTAATTGGAGTAAATATATATATATATACACAGGTGGAACTCAAAAGTTCATTTATTTCAGTAATTCAACTTAAAAGGTGAAACTAATATATTATATAGACTCATTACATGCAAAGTGAGATATTTCAAGCCTTTATTTGTTATAATGTTGATGATTATGGCTTACAGCTTATGAAAACCCCAAATTCAAAATTATATAATATTGTGAAAAGGTTTTCATAAGCTGTAAGCCATAATCATCAACATTATAACAAATAAAGGCTTGAAATATCTCACTTTGAATGTAATGAGTCTATATAATATATTAGTTTCACCTTTTAAGTTGAATTACTGAAATAAATGAACTTTTGCACGATATTCTCATTTTTAGAATTTCACCTGTATGTATGTATATATATATATTTAGGGCCGTCAAACGATTAATCACGATTAATCGCATCCAAAATAAAAGTTTGTGTTTACATAATATATGTGTGTGTACTGTGTATAATTATTTTGTATATAAATGCACACATGTATATATTTAAGAAAAATGTTATTTATATATAAAATGTTTATATTTATATAAAATATACATTATATATAGGCTACATTCAGTCTATATACAGTATATACATGCTAATATTTCTTAAATACACATGCATGTGTGGGTATTTATGTATTAAAAATAATTATACACAGTACACACACATATATTATGTAAACACAAACTTTTATTTTGGATGCGATTAATCGTTTGACAGCCCTAATATATATATACATAAATGCATGCAGTGACCAGGGTATGGTTTTATAATTTTCCCTCTGTTATGAATTATGGTAAATTGTGATATTCAGACTGCCAGTAACAGTGTGATTTCACTTCTGTTCTATGACTCTGGATAGAGAGATAATGAGCAGGTTTAATGTTTCTGTCTCTCTCTCTGTGTGTGTGTGTGTGTGTGTGTGTGTGTGTAGCGGGGACTGAACACTGATAGCGGCAGCACCTGTCGTGAAGCGTCCTTTGAAGGCATCAGCCAGTGAGTTTCATCCATTATTCAGAGTTCTGTTCCTGAAACTCATTCCCGGGAAAGGAGCGCACGTGTCCTCCATGTGCTCGGATGAAAAGCCTGATGCACGAAAACACTCATAATGAGAAACATTTTGAGACATTATTGATCAGATCTTCACCGTTACCTGTTACTGTAACATTAATACGTGAGAAAATATTTAAAATGCATGAATGTTATTGCATTAGATACAAAATATCAAAGCAAATGTCATCGGTTTTAAACAAACATTAGGAGAGTTGAAATGTTAAAGTCCCCCCTGTGGTGAAAATCCAGCTTTTAATGTTGTTTATGTGTCTATAAGGTGTTTTTATAATAAGACAAACCATGTGCAAATTCATAAGTCGAGAGCATTGCTGAGTATTTTCTGCTTAAAACTGCAGTGAACTAGCCTGACGTCGTCATACTCGGACTCTACTCAGCATGTGAGTCTGATCTGCTCCATTGGGCTGTGATTATGGGGCGTTTCAACCCAACCAGGAAAGAAAACGCCTCTGGACTCGATTGGATCGACCGAATCCCGTAGGAACGACGGCAAAAACATCTTTCCGATCGACAAATGCCTTGATCGCGGTTCTCTGTTCTCTGTTCCTCTTTTAAAATGAATGCGATGTCTAGATCTTCTATAACAGACGCGATGATCTCAGTTCTCCAGCGGCGGCCATCTTTGTTGTAAACAAACTCAACCCAAGCGCTCTTTGGTGACGTGATGATTACGCTACGGTTGATTATCTGTCCATCATCGTATAAACCCCGCCCTGACAATTTGATTGGTCCGAACAGCTTTGGTTCTGGGATACTTGCTTCACAACGGATCAAGTCCAGACCGAGCTTCCCATCCTCAGATGTTGTGGGCGGGGCTAAGCTCGGCTGGCGTCCAGGCTAGCAGTGAAGCAAAGACAGTCTCAAAAACACGGTTTGAAATCGCTGGTGTTTCTGACGTCACAAACGACCTTGTAACCAATCAGATCAACGTGTGATCGTCAACCAGTGGATCTCTGAGCTGAGTGAGTGAGTGGAGGCGGGGCTCATTTGCATATTCATAGAACCGCGCATACTAAATGAGGCAAGGGAGTCGAGTTACATTCAAGATATTTTAAGGCATGAAGAATTTTTTTCAAGCAAAAAACTCTTAAATATGTAATTTTGGTGATCAAAGATGAGTTTTAAGGGATGCAATGATTGACTAGAGGGACTTTAAAACAATAAATGCAGTGTTGGACATGAAGTCATGTTGTTGTGCTCATGTTATCTCTCATCTCTGCAGGTTTCAGGTGAATAACTCGCTCCTGCACCCTGTGATTGTGGAGCGGTGAGTGTCACTCATATCACACACATCTGATCCGTTTAACACTGCGTTTCACACGATTTAGACGTTTGTTCTGCAGCCAATGCATGATTGATGTCTTAATAACTAAAGCACAAAACCTGCGCTCGTTACTAAAGTCCAATTAACAAAATCAAAGCAAGTTTGTCAGTTACTCCAATTAGCAAACGTTTGATCACCGATGAAAGATAAACTAGAGGGCAATTACTGGGGAAGTTGTGTTGTTTCATCTTTTTGTGTTTTGATTGTCATTGCATCTTAAGTTTGTTCTTAATGTGTTTGAGAAAGCTTGTTTAATCACTCTTGTTTTTAATTAACGGAGCATCATTAAGCATTCAGACACTACTGAAATCAGATTGCTTTATTATATTAATCTTCATAGGAGGTGAATTTCTGTTGGGAAAATTGATATTCAACAAATTATTAACTGATATAGGTGGTGAATTATTGACAGATTTGCATGAAGTCTTTGATCAGTGCTTAAGAAAAGAGCTGGTTTCCATCAAAAACACACTTTTTGTTGTTTCCAACATTGATAATAATCACAAATACTTATTAAACATCAAATCATCATATTAGAGTGATTTCTGAAGGATCATGTGACACTGAAGACTGGAGTAATGATGCTTTGATCACAGGTATAAATTACACTTTAAAATATATCCAAACAGAAACAGTTATATTAAATTGTAATAATATTTCACTGCAAATGCAAATCTTATCAACTCTAAACTTTTAATCGGTAATCAATCAAGAGAAGTAAATGCCCTTTTATTTCTGAAACAAACATTATTTACTAATATGGCTGGTGAATTATTGATACATTTCCACGAGTTAGTAAGTCTGTGGTCGGTGCTTTTAGAAAAGCTGGTGTAAGACTGGGAAACTGGTTGGAGCTGGAAATGAACATTTGGCCTTGTAAGAACTGGTTGGAGACACTGTCTTGACCACATGGTCTATTGAAACAAAGGAACTTGCTGAAATAGCATTCGACCTCCCCCTCACGCAGTCTCACCTGATTTACATTTCACCCAGTAACAGCTGAAACTCACATGAGAATATATGTATGGTTTGATGTGAATGATTATCATTGAGTATTATGTTTGGTATCATTTGAAATGTCTCAGGAATGAGTGGTACAAATGTCTCATTTCAAATAAGTAAAACAAAAGGTAATAAGGTTTTTTAGAAGTTTAGAGAAACTGGCACCAAGAAAGGTAGCAAATGGCCTTTCTCCCCTACCCCCCAAATAAGGTGTAACCTGAATGCAAATTACCATTGAAAAGAAGTTCTGGCTATTTAATGGAATGCAGCAAGGAGTCGTGGCTTTTTCTGTATTTCAGATCAGCCCGTGAGGTTTAGCTCATGTAGTTCATGTTGGGTTCGCATCTATTTCTCTAATCCTAAAACATTTGATGATTTGCATTGATTATCTTTCAATTGATTATGGAATTGTTAAAATACATTTACCTGACATAATAAATTGTTATATTTGATTATTCTAACAGACTTTGACTTTATTTTCATTGGAGTTAAAACGAATAGTCAAACATTAACGTATACTTAATGATGCACAGATATCATTAAAACACTTTCATTCTATGGAGTCAGATGAAACGAGTTAATACATAAGACAAAAAGTATTGCATTTAATTAAATATCCCTTTGCCATTGGAAGAGACGGAACGCGCGTTGAGACCTTCACCGCTAATTTGAATGCCGCCCTTGGATCGAATTAGCAGGCCTTACAAATTGGCGACCCCCGAGACGTGATCGCAACAGATGAATTCGCGACCAACGTCTTTTCCAGCAAATATGGGGATTTTAAAATCAGCATGAGGTTTGAACATCTTCACTTTCTTCTGCCGCTGCGGTAAGTCATTATTTTCTTCCCTCTTGTGAAGTGTTGAGAAATGTTGTTTGCATTGTTATGGGTAGCTATAGGAAATCCCTTTGTTTAGTCCAGAACTGAAATACGTGAGGACGTGATAAGCGACAGCGCAGATGAAGAATGAAAACCCTTGTTAATAGATTAAAGATATCCTTGTTTGCCTAAGCAACAAAAAAACGAAACCTAAAATTGGAATAACATCTTCCAAATGTCTTTCGTGGAACGTTACTTGATGAGGAGCTGTAAAACAGCCTAAAAGTTTTCAAATCAGCCGCATGTTTGTCGCCATTGTGGTATTGGCTTTGTTGAAACGAACTAGCAACAATAAGAGAATCGGAAAACAACAGAAAGAAAAATCTAAGTTTGTAAATGGAGAAAATCGGAGAACACGTGATTTTATAAATAAAAAGGCAGATCGATGCAGTGTTTATAAAAAGCTAAATTTGGAAAAACAGGATGATATTATTTACAGGCTAAAATCGGATCTCAAGGCTAAGCTAAATGTTATTGTCCATGCTGCTTCCAAAACGAAGCGAAGCTAAATGCTAGTATTGCCCATGCTACTTAAAAACTAAGCTAATGCTAAATGCTAAAGCCATGCTGCCTCCAAAACGAGGCTAGGCTAAATGCTAGTATTGCCCATGCTACTTAAAAACTAAGCTAATGCTAAATGCTAAAGCCATGCTGCATTAAAAAAAAAAAAAAAAAAAAACACACTTAACTCTTTGTGTGACCAGCCCACCGCTGGGCACAAAAGCCACATTGAATAATATTCTATACTAAACCTAAACTAATCTTGACAAACTCTATATTGCATTTGAAAGCTTCCACTTTAACACAGATGGGATTAAAAAGCAATAATGCAATAATTTGTATTTTCAAATTTGGAGTTGTGTTTTAAACATTGTAATGCACTCCTAGAACACACTTTATAGTTGTTTTGTGCTACTATATGTGCACATAGGCTAATTGTATAAGTTTATTCTTTAAACACAGGATTGCTTTACTGTTTGTGTATTTGGAACACTTAGGTAAAGGCTGTTGATGTTGTATTCTAGGCTATGTATCCTGTGTGAACTAAATTAAACGCGTGTGTCTCTATGCTGAATGTGGTTATAATGTGATTCACAATGAATTTGAGAGTCAGAAACCACGAACGCGCATCTCATTAATCCTGAAACAAAAAACCTTTTCACATTCAAAGCTTTAGAGAACGTAGACTCTACCTCTCCACTCTATGGGAGCTGTTTCGCATACCAAATTTGTAAATGGTTACGTTTGAATTAATTCTGAATGACTCTGAAAGACTGTTTTTTCCATAGATTATTGGATTCGTATATTTCCACATCTTTCGCGTCAGATTAGCGACGGCTAATATCCGATACCATTTTAAGTGTACTTGAATGAGGAGACGGGTAGTTTCCGTCTAGAATAAGCTAATGCTGCAACCTAGATTTGGGTACGTCTAAATACCTCTGTCCTAATTTAATGTTACTTTAGATAAGTGCTAAAGTAAATTATTGAATTAAGTTCCTGAGGTGGCATTCAAGGGGGCTATGAATATGTCTTCGATTGTGTACGTGTGAATTACGGCAGATCCCAGATATTTAGCCAAAATTACCTCTGAATTGGTTATTGGAACTGACGGGAGTGTGCCGTGCGGCCTTGGGAGAAGGAACGCTGAGCGATATAGATTCCCTGATCTAAACAGATAAAACTAAAATTAAGAGTTCAAAAGAATAATCAAACGTTAAAATGGCCATTTAAAAAGACTAAATGAGAAGAAAAGGTATTTGAAACCTAGCAAACAGAAAGGAGAAACAGCGAATGTACAGCTTATGAGCCTTGAGCCAGAAAGCCTTTTCATATTCAAATGTAAACACATGCGAACGAGCAGAGACTTTTCAGAAGACCAGAAATAATATAATTTAATTTATATTCTTAAATATAATGTAATTGTATTATAACTCAAATTATAATATACATTATGTTGTAATCGCCAAGCAGGCATTAATTGGAGAAGTGTGACATTAATCCTTACAGTTCGATTTCATTGACCTGCTATCCAGTGCCAAAAGGGCGGAGGTGTGTTTTATTAATTTTTGCCTTTAAAAAACACTCCCAGAAGTGTGGCACAGGTAATAGCAAACTGATAAAGGAAGGACATTTACAAGGAGGGTGTGAACTAAACATCAGACAGAAGTACCACAGCCTTTGCAGGTCACAAGAGATCTGCACTAACCAAATGTGTGAACAACACCAGAAAACAGCAAATGCTAAGCAGCAGGCAACAGCGAAACAGGTGAAATAATTTATGCCCACAGATCTGACTGTAATGAAAGCAACTTGAGGTAAAGCCAGAGAATGTCCCCAGCAGAACTGGGATCTCTAATGCTCATGACACAGCAGACTGTGAAGGCTCGCAGCTTTAAGGTGTCACACACTGCACTGAAACAACAGCAATAATTCAGACCTGGTCAATGAAACTTGGTTTCATATGACAACCGGAATTAAAATTACAATGGCCATGATAATGGAGAAAGCAAAATAATCCCACATGTCTGAATTTGAAACTGTTGAAAACATCAGAATTAACTGTGGTTCTCTCTGCACTTGTTTCTGTCAGGTTACTTCTGCAATTCCTCAGGGGACGGATGCCAGGACGGCCGGACCTCACGATTGTTAGAACATAACCTGAGATTCGGGAGATGGGTGAAAAGACACTTCAAAGGCCATTTACATCTCACAATAGCACATCACTAAATTAGCATGGCCTCCCAGTTTAGAACTGGAACTAAAATTTGCAACACAATTGCTATCCAGTCGATTCCACCCATCTCCTAGACATGAACACTGAACACACTCCTCCATCACTACACCCTCACAGCATCATGACCTGGAATAGATCCAAGTCTATTCAGACGGAACACTACACATCATGAGAAGATAAAGATGACATAGAGTCCAAAAGTGTAACTTCACTAAAGATCTATTGTCCATCTTCACACTAACAGATCCAGATAGCTTCACACACATAGGATGGGAAAGACATATGAATGGCTGCAGTCACAAATCAATGATGCAAAAACAAATTTAAAGCAGAGGCAGACCTGCTATTAAATTTAAGAATGTTTAAACTTTCTGATTGTTATTAGGGTGGTTGGAAGGTCAGAGGGCCCCTGATTTCTCAACAACCACTAATAACAGAAACATCATAACAAATAGATCTGAAGTGTGAGCACTTCAAACAATTACAGAATTTACAATTCAACCCTGTCATTGACTGTGACTTAGCCAACAACAACACACACACACACACACTCTCTCTCTCTCTTTCTCTCACACAAACTATCACACTCACACACAGATGCACACACACACACACACCCTCACACAAACACACAATCTCACACCTGTTACAAGGGATGAACAATCTCCATTCATGTTCCAAGTCACTTCTTAGATTGCATAAGTGGCTTACATTGGAAGATTCCTGAACAAACACTGATTCTTCATATTTTTTTTCAATTTTGAATATTATTATTGTGATTACATGACTTCTTGATGCATAACATTTATTTGATTGTTTTGATTACACTGACCTCTTGCTGCATTTCCTTTGTATAATTCAGACCAAAAATATATATATATTTAAGAATTGGATATTTAATATGAGACAAATGTACCATTCACACCTGCTGACAAGAACATGGTATTTGACATTGAACATGACATGATTTTGTTTTGTTGCATTATGCGTTTCTAAGGATTTCTTCGCGAGTTCAGGTTCATATGTGTTCAATCGTGAAGCGGACATTTAAGATGCTTTTCAGGTGTCTCACACAAAGCAGTGTGAAGCCCAGGAGAACACCTTCACCCACTGAGGTCTGTCCAGACAGCCGCACCGCTGGAGGTGACAGGATTGGTCAAGAAGGGACAGATTATCGTTATGGGGAAGGTGCCAGGGAAGCGGAAGTTTCTCCATGAAGGAATGACACATCAACTGAACAAGTCAAAAGGTCCAGATTGACTCTATGAGCTTTGCTCACATCACAGGATCACTGGCAGAAAGCCTGAACGCCTCATCCACCTGCTGGACTCATGCTACATACACCTGGTGAGAACAGGTGTTCTGCAGGTGAACACAGCCCTCTGAGCTTCTACAGATGCTGACATTGCAAAGACAATTTTGAGTTACATCTCAAGGATTACAACAAACGTCTTACCGCGTGACCCCGTAAGTTTTCATTCGAATTTGACCCACGGGGTCAAGGAGGGAACTGTAAGACTGGGAAACTGGTTGGAGCTGGAAATGAACATTTGGCCTTGTAAGAACTGGTTGGAGACACTGTCTTGACCACATGGTCTATTGAAACAAAGGAACTTGCTGAAATAGCATTCGACCTCCCCCTCACGCAGTCTCACCTGATTTACATTTCACCCAGTAACAGCTGAAACTCACATGAGAATATATGTATGGTTTGATGTGAATGATTATCATTGAGTATTATGTTTGGTATCATTTGAAATGTCTCAGGAATGAGTGGTACAAATGTCTCATTTCAAATAAGTAAAACAAAAGGTAATAAGGTTTTTTAGAAGTTTAGAGAAACTGGCACCAAGAAAGGTAGCAAATGGCCTTTCTCCCCTACCCCCCAAATAAGGTGTAACCTGAATGCAAATTACCATTGAAAAGAAGTTCTGGCTATTTAATGGAATGCAGCAAGGAGTCGTGGCTTTTTCTGTATTTCAGATCAGCCCGTGAGGTTTAGCTCATGTAGTTCATGTTGGGTTCGCATCTATTTCTCTAATCCTAAAACATTTGATGATTTGCATTGATTATCTTTCAATTGATTATGGAATTGTTAAAATACATTTACCTGACATAATAAATTGTTATATTTGATTATTCTAACAGACTTTGACTTTATTTTCATTGGAGTTAAAACGAATAGTCAAACATTAACGTATACTTAATGATGCACAGATATCATTAAAACACTTTCATTCTATGGAGTCAGATGAAACGAGTTAATACATAAGACAAAAAGTATTGCATTTAATTAAATATCCCTTTGCCATTGGAAGAGACGGAACGCGCGTTGAGACCTTCACCGCTAATTTGAATGCCGCCCTTGGATCGAATTAGCAGGCCTTACACTGGGTTCCATCAAACAAATATTCAACAAATGGTATTCAAACAAAATTTTGAAACGCTTGAGCTAATCTCAGCAGAATGACTCTTCAAGCTCTTCATTCGCCAACTCGACCACATCACAAACTATGTGCCATCAATATCTCTCTCTCTCTCTCTCTCTCTCTCTCTCTCTCTCTCTCTCTCTCTCTCTCTCTCTCTCTCTCTCTCTCTCTCTCTCTCTCTCTCTCTCTCTCTCTCTCTCGGCAGGGTTGTAAGGCCGCTGTAATGGTCTTCGTGCTTCTCTCTCTGTTGTGAGCATTAGCCTTCCTCCTCTATTACTCGCTGGAAAGCGGCTCATTACGGTCGCCTGCTAACTTTGCTTCCTTCTCTTCCTCACCTTCACTTATCACCCAAAGATTTCCAGAGAGAATTTGCCGTTTGCTTCTCCATGATGCACAGAAAGTAGCAGTGTTTACGTCAGTGGAAAAACAGCCAAAGATGGTCATCTTGTCCTATAGCTTTTGAGATGGCGTGTCCGACTGAGACGAGAAAAACACCTTAAGCTGGTTTTAGCTATTTTTCCTGAAGGCTGAAATCAATTTAGACAAGTAAATATCCTTTATTCTCCAAAACAAACATTATTTACTGATAAAGGTGATGAATTATTGATAGATTTACATGAAGTTTGTGATCAGCGCTTTAGAAAATAAGCTGGTTTCCATCATAATTGGTGGATGTTAGACAGCACAACTGTTCACAACACTGATAATAATCATAAATGTTTCTTGAGCATCAGATCATCATATTAGAGTGATTTCTGAGGGATCATGTGACACTGAAGACTGGAGTAATGATGCTGAAAATACAGCTTTGATCACAGGAATAAATTACACTTTATTATATATCCAAACAGAAAACAGCTATTTTAAATTGTTATAATATTTCACATACTAAGTTTTACTTTAAATGCAAAAACATTTGGTGAGCAAATCTTATTAACCCTAAACTTTCGATTGATAATCAATCTAGACAAGTAAATACTCTTTATTTTCTGAAACCAACATTATTTACTAATATTTCCATGAGTTAGTAAGCCTTTAAGTGCTTTTAGAAAAGCTGGTTCCCATCTAAAATAGTGGTTAAAACACACAGTAAAAGTTATTTTGCTTCTGATATCTGGTGTACTTCTGCTATATACACATATGTCTGTACTGAGATATTGCTAGTGATGTCAGCTGAAAAACTTATGAAAATTGATGAAGATAAAAAAAAATTGCACTGATGAATAATTCACAGACCAGGAACGTGCATTAAAAAAATAAACAGTGTCAATATTGATGTCATGTTGACTGTTCAAGGCGTGCACACACACAATATGAGTTGTCAAATCAGACAAGTAAATGTGTTTTTAACATCAGTCCTCGTTCTGTTTAACAAACCCTATATTTACTGTGTAATTCCTGATCCGTGTGTTAAACGCTCAGTGCTCTGGAATAGGTATTCTGATAAAAATCACATGGCTGATCGTAACCATGGGTTACCGCTCTCGGTGTGTGTGTGTGTGTGTGTGTGCAGTGTTATATTTAGACGTGTTATTAGTAAGTTGGCACATTCACACTGAGTCATAGGAGGTGATGTCAAGATGCTTCAGTAATGCAGACGGCATCATTAACACACAAACGAAGATGCTCGACAGGAATAGACAGTGGAGGTGAAGAAAAAACTCAAACGAGAGACAAAGTGTTGATTTCTTTGACGTCAGTCCTGCTGAGTTTAGGATTGAAAGTTTATCAGAGATGTTCAGCTCTTCATTAAACTTTCTGATCGGATGAGTGTGTGTAAATAGCTGACACACGCTACCGTTCAAAAGTTTGAGGTCAGTGAGTGATCCTTATATTCAACTTCACTTTATTTAAAAAGGTTAAATGCTCGTTTATAATGTTACAAAAGATTCTATTTCAAATAAATGCTGTTCTATTGAACTTTCTATTCATCAAAGAATCCTGAAAAACGAAGCAAATCTCGGTTTCCACAAAAATATGAACTGTTTTCAGCATTGATAATAATCATAAATGTTTCTTGATCATCAGATCATCATATTAGAGTGATTTCTGAAGGATCATGTGACACTGAAGACTGGAGTAATGATGCTGAAAATTCAACTTTGATCAAAGGATATAAATTACACTTTCGAGATTAAAGTCGAAATACTTCGAGAGTACGAGAATACAGTCTTCCGTAGAAGTTGTGTGTGTGCTTGCCATTTTTCACATTGCCACACACACAGGCATTCATCATGGTGCATAGCGAGTGTTTCACACTGTGCGTGTGTGTGTGTGTGTGTGTGTGTGTGTTTGTGTGTGTCTTTTGTTTCAACAAAAGGAAATTCAACAGGTGCCAATCTACCAGCATTAGGCTACCATTATAGGACGTTATAAAACACACTGCGCCAGAATAGACTTTAGCCTATAGGAAAACCAACCCGGAAAACATTTCTCAGACTGGATGGAGATATCCAGCTTTATGAATGAATGAATGAATGAGGCATTTATATAGCGCTTTCATATGTCTACTAGGCCTACACTCAAAGCGCTTCACAATCATATCAGAGAATCTCTCCTCAACCACCATTAGTGGTTATTAAATCTGAGGAAATCACGGGATCCGGCCAAATGATTGGATACAGAATGATGCACTTAAAATGTATCTAGAACGTATTTATGGTGAAGAGGGAGACAGAACGGTTACCGTTGTGTTCTCGACCCAGATAGTGTTGCCTAGACGAGCACGAAAACACCTCAAAAACACTGCCACATAAAGTGTGGAGCAGATTGTGATACTCCGGCGGAGTCTGTGCGCTCGTCTATAACGCCATGCTAATTCTTGTTGGTAGATTAGCACCTGTGTAGGATTTTGTTGAAAGCCCAGATAAAAGTAAAAAGCTACTATTTTGTGTTGATCCATGGCAGTTCGACGTCACAAGTGCATTTCTTTACACACACACACACACACACGCGCGCTCTGAGCCAGTGGACGCGCACTGTTATGAATGCACACACTTCTATGGAAGGCTGTATTATCGAAATGTTTCGACTTTAATCTCGAAATGCTAGATTTTTTATTTTTTTTTTCGTTGCGATTCAGGGCTTCCGTATCACATAGAAAACACTTATGTATATTTTTTAAATCCTGCATTTTTGATCAAATAAATGCAGCTTTGGTGAGTTTTATGAACCCCAAACTTTGTAAAGTAGTGTGAACGCATGTTTTGAACTCTGCATTGTTGTATTAAAGGTCTCCAACAGTTGTAGCTTCATGTTTTGCCTTCAAATAGCTCTTACTCGCGGTACAATCACTGTAACGTACAGCCTCTTATTGCTTTAAGATGATATATCTTCATATACGCACATTAATATTCTCATTATCTGTGTGTGTGTGTGTGTGTGTAGTCGTCTGCTGAAGACTGACATGGAGCTGGAAGTTCTGCGCTACACCAACCGCATCTCCAGCGAAGCCCACAAAGAGGTACAACATCTGTGTTTCACTTCCATAAGCTCTACGCAACTTTATTAATGCGTTAGGGTGTATACATGCCCTAAAATGCACGCTAAAAAAAGCTAAAAACTTTTTTATTTTTAAAGTTGTGAAGACTTTAGATGATTGGTATGCGATGATAATTTCTCTGAAAGCATCATAAGCCGTCTATGATCTCCTTGTGCTTTTATGTTTTGGGAAACGCTGCAGTGTTTTACAGTGAGTAGTGTGTAGTAAACTCTTGATGTGCAGCTTCCAAAATCTTAAAGCTCGTTTGATCACTATCTAGGCCAGCATTGCATTTATCCTTCACAGATACAAGGCAATACCAGAATGCTAAACAGTGGATATTTCAGCTCAGAAACCTGCAGCTTGACTATACACTACACTGCTATATAAATGTAACGAATCATTATTATTACTGTATGGAAGATTAATAAAATAGATATTGGGTCTCAATCATGAAAAACAAGCAGAACTAATTTTTGTGTGAATCGTGTGTAAAGTGGTTCTGGCATACATGTTCGGATTCATTAAAATGTTCGTATTTTCCAAATGTTAGTTGGTAAGAAAGAAATCTACACCTGCTCCAGCCACGCGTAAATAGTGAGTTTAACACCCGAACGTTTTGCTCATTAATAACTAAGGCTGCATTTTAATTCCCCTTAATCGGGTACATATTTACACAGCATTTTGAAAAAATATTATATATAGTAATTACATACGGTTTTTCTTTTTACTTCTGGGACTGTTTGATTAACAGATGAAACTCCAGTAACTGCATCTGTAATATGCTGCCAAGCTTGCTTTCTTTAGGACCCGATACGCCACTATAGCCTACGCTTGAAAATAAAATGTGGTGTTTTGAATGAACTTCTGATGATAAAACTTCGATTTCTGCATCTGAGAAATTTTTCTTTTTCATTCGCTTTTGAGAAGACATGTTGAAATCCTTCGTTTGGTGTCATAATATGATGCCCATATATAGTTGTCAGTCGGATTTAATGGGCGGGATTTATGGTAATTGAGAATGAGCGTGCACGTGCGTCCCATTTACGACTGATTGGAATTCATTAACACACACACACATTTCACTATCACATTTGACGTTTACGAAGTATTTGTGAATCAGGAGATGAGTTTTCGGGAAGGTCTCTTTGAAAAATGGAAAATACAGAAAAGTACGACGTGCATCACAAGTCTGTTATATAGGCTAGATAAGAACATTATAATTGTGTGTTGGGACTTTTAATGGTGAGACTTTTTTGTAATCAGGCTTTTAAAAATCATATGAAAATTTGGATTTAGATTTATCGGCCAATATATCGGTTATCGGCTTTCAAATATAAAGATTTATCGGCCAATATATCGGGTATCGGCTTTCAAATATAAAGATTTATCGACCAATATATCGGTTATCGGCTTTCAAATATAAAGATTTATCGACCAATATATCGGTTATCGGCTTTCAAATATAAAGATTTATCGGCCAATATATCGGGTATCGGCTTTCAAATATAAAGATTTATCGACCAATATATCGGTTATCGGCTTTCAAATATAAAGATTTATCGGCCAATATATCGGTTATTGGCTTTCAAATATAAAGATTTATCGGCCAATATATCGGGTATCGGCTTTCAAATATAAAGATTTATCGGCCAATATATCGGTTATCGGCATTCAAATATAAAGATTTATCGGCCAATATATCGGGTATCGGCATTCAAATATAAAGATTTATCGACCAATATATCGGTTATCGGCTTTCAAATATAAGGATTTATCGGCCAATATATCGGTTATCGGCTTTCAAATATAAAGATTTGTCGGCCAATATATCGGTTATCGGCTTTCAAATATAAAGATTTATCGACTAATATATCGGTTATCGGCTTTCAAATATAAAGATTTATCGGCCAATATATCGGTTATCGGCTTTCAAATATAAAGATTTATCGGCCAATATATCGGGTATCGGCTTTCAAATATAAAGATTTATCGACCAATATATCGGTTATCGGCTTTCAAATATAAAGATTTATCGGCCAATATATCGGTTATCGGCTTTCAAATATAAAGATTTATCGGCCAATATATCCGGTATCGGCTTTCAAATATAAAGATTTATCGACCAATATATCGGTTATCGGCTTTCAAATATAAAGATTTATCAACCAATATATCGGTTATCGGCTTTCAAATATAAAGATTTATCGGCCAATATATCGGGTATCGGCTTCCAAATATAAATATTTATCAACCAATATATCGGGTATCGGCTTTCAAATATAAAGATTTATCGACCAATATATCGGTTATCGGCTTTCAAATATAAAGATTTATCGGCCAATATATCGGGTATCGGCTTTCAAATATAAAGATTTATCGGCCAATATATCGGTTATCGGCTTTCAAATATAAAGATTTATCGGCCAATATATCGGTTATCGGCTTTCAAATATAAAGATTTATCGGCCAATATATCGGGTATCGGCTTTCAAATATAAAGATTTATCGGCCAATATATCGGTTATCGGCTTTCAAATATAAATATTTATCGGCCAATATATCGGTTATCGGCTTTCAAATATAAAGATTTATCGGCCAATATATCGGGTATCGGCTTTCAAATATAAAGATTTATCGGCCAATATATCGTTTATCGGCTTTCAAATATAAAGATTTATCGGCCAATATATCGGTTATCGGCTTTCATATATAAAGATTCATCGGCCAATATATCGGTTATCAGCTTTCAAATATAAAGATTTATTGGTATCGGACAAATTTTCATATCAGTGCATCCCTAATTTATACTGGAAAGCAAGACAAAAAATACATTTTTGCAGTGTAACGTATCTCACAAATGACCTCAAATTGCATTCAGAAGACCCGTTTTACCTTCACTGTACAAAATATCAGTTCATTATATTTAGTTTCTTTTTTCCATGGGCTGTTTTGAGTTTTACTTACTTCCCAAAAGCTGAGCCAATTCAAATACAATGGACAAATCATTTAGACAAATTACGTTTAGTTAAAGGGTCACTCCACCCATTTCAACATTCATCTTTATTGAAAGTGGGTTATATATGTAGTCGAAATGTAAAAGAAATTTTGAATTTGGTGCCCTCTTGACCGAGAAAAGACAGAAAATAACTTTGGGGCGCATTTGTATGTAAGACAACAACTCCCACAATGCACCACGTTGCACAGCTCCGCAAGCCACTCCCACTAATCCAGAACAGCGCAACCATCAGAGAAATCACTCTTCTGTCTACAAGAGACTAGCTGCCAAATGAGTTTGAAATTCATTTCACAAAAAATTTCTAGTTAGTTGGCTGTGGCGAGCAGGACGAGGGCGAGGGACGTGAGCGGACGACGCGAGTGATAATGAATGACACCTGTGCAGCGGTCTCATATCTCTCACGGAGGAGCGGAAGCACAAAAGGAACAGGCCTGATTTTATGTTTTGTTTCTGTTGTGTGTGGCCAGCTGGCTTATACTTTTGTTTTGTATTTGTTTATTTTACTATTAAAACGTTTAAATGTTCGCCGGTTCCAGCCTCCTTCTTCCCACAACAACGAACCCCGTTACATTGGCAAACTCATTAGTGAATTACTCGTTTGTATTTCTTTCTATATGGTGAATTATTGCATGATACCTGCATGTTCAGTCAGGCGAAACTAGGATGGTTCACATCACAACACAAACGTCCGTGTGGTCGTCTGATTCAGAGATTTCGTCCAGGAGAAATTGCGATTGTTGAAATTCTCTGCAGCAGACGGACTCTATCTGTGTTTGTAGCGCACAGCGAGAGCACACGCACCAGCAGCCCGCCTCAGCTCGACCCAGTCCGGGCTCCTCGTCCACGACAGGCAGGTCTTCTGACTCGGCTGCAGAAGCCGTAGCAGCCGCCTCCTGGTCCTCCATCAGCCTCAGCTGCTCTTAACTATATTGCGGCTCGTAAAGATAGCCACGAACAGCGGATTCGAGCAGCAGAATTTCAAAATCCTCTACTTCCATATCATGTTTAGTATCTTCCGTCATTGTCGTAACTTCCTATATCCACAGCGCTTGTTAGCTTAGCTTATAAACAAGATGGCTGATATTGATTACAGTATCTGCAAGTGAAGTCCCACCCACTGATCTGTGATAGCTCTGTTAGCGCATTAGGCACAACCCCCTATGGGCGGGTTTGAAAGGGTGGGAATTTGTGCTTGTAGTTTATACAGAAATCCCCCCCTTTTACACTTCCTCCTACAATGACGTCAAATGACGATTTTTGCGTCATTGTAGGAGGAAGTGAAAAAGGTAAATAGTAGATTTCTCTCATCTCAGGGGAAAATGAAAGAATGTTGCACGACCATTCAATAGTATGACTGGTTGTCTAACAATGGACCTCTTAATGCAAATGGGTGGAGTGACCCTTTAAGTTAAATTAAGTTTAGTTTATTCAAATCAAATTATTATTTTTTTTTTTTACAGTGTAGTTTACCTAACAGTTCCTTATTGAATCAGACGCTAAAACAATACAAAAAAAACCATAATGCAATCAGTGGGCACAATTTGCTCTGGTAAATTACTTTCTAATACAGTCTAAAGTGTAGATCTGTGTCATCAATCATGCAACGCACGCCGCTCTCATAATGTATATTACTTACAGAAGTACGCAGACTCTTGAGATATGCGCTGTTAGACGGTATTTATTAAGGGAACATGACGTTTCAAATGCACAGCAGTCGAGCGGCCGACGTGGAGAAAACTCTGAGAGACTCGAAATAATTTAATAATCCAAGACTGATGGTGTTGCTTTGTGGGAGAATACGTTCCTGATATCCAGTAATTAATAAAAAGCCTTTTTACGAGTGTTGGATATTAATGGGCCAGTCTGTGGTTTGAACATTAATTAATACTTTGTGTTTAAGCCAAGATCATATTTATCATAATAACTGCTGGCTTTAACATTGATCGTTACATCATAAGGGTTTTTGAACATCGATTCATGTCGCCGTTATTGAGAGATTTCCACTCAATCCGACTCATAAGGAAACAGATTGTTCTTAATGGAATATAACATAAATTATACTTCTGTCATTATTTACTTTTTTTTCTAAAGCTGTATAATAAAGACTTATAGGGCCCTATTTTAACGATCTGAAACGCAAGTGTCAAAGCGCAAACCGCAAGTAACTTTGTGGGCGGATCTCGGCGCTGTTGCTATTTTCCCGGCGGGATAAATGCCTCTTGCGCCTGGCGCAAATCTAAAAGGGGTTGGTCTGAAGTAGCTTCATTATTCATAGGTGTGGTTTGGGCGTAATGTGAAATAAACCAATCAGAGCGTCATCTCACATTCCCTTTAAGAGCAGGTGCGCATGTTGCATGGCGGATTGCTATTATAACGGCGGATTTGCCAGGCGCGCGTCAGGAGCGGTTCACAGCCGAGGAGACCGACGTTCTTGTCAGGACAGAGAAAGACAGAGAAGTGACGTTGTATTGCGTGTTTTGCGTGCACCTGTAAACTATGGCATAAACCCTCATGCAGTAACACCCTCAGACGGCACTGTTTATTGACTGTCTGAAGTAGAATGCATGCAGAAATAACAAGAAATTCAACGTTCAAATCAGACTTATCTATCTATCTCTCTATCTCTCTATCTATCTATCTCTCTATCTATCTCTCTATCTATCTATCGATCTATCTATCTCTCTATCTATCTATCTATCTATCTATATCTATATCTATCTATCTATCTATCTATCTATCTATCTATCTATCTATCTATCTATCTATCTATCTATCTATCTATCTATCTATCTATCTATCTATCTATCTATCTATCTATCTATCTATCGTGGGTGGGTTTCTCCCATCCCCATACAAATCAGCGTCGGTTAAACAGGCGTGGGAGGTAAAAAACTAAATTTTCATGGACACCACAATGATTTCCCTCATGTGTTAATATTTTTCCTTGTTATAATGTATGATTTGCAAAAATAAAAACTGCTGCATCTGTGTTGATGAGAGAATCAAAGTGTATGCGCGTTGTGCACCCGCTACATTATGGCCAAGCATGCGCGCTTAAAATAGCATTATGAACAACGCGCAACGCGCCACTGACTTTAGACTAGTTTTTTTCTGGTCAGTGGCGCAATTGTTTTATAGAACAGCAAAATAGCATGAGGGAAAGTTTGCGCCGGAACACGCCTCCTCTTTGCGCTGAACCGCCCCGGGGAGCGCAAGTGTATTTCTTAGTTAACCGACGTGCGTCTGTGGAGGGAAAAGTCCGCTTTGCACGGGTGCAAAATAGGAATGATACATGCGTCAGTGTACAAAGTCCTTTGCGCCGAGTGCAAGATAGAGCCCATAGTGTGTGGGTCATACACAAAAAAAGGGTAACTCTTTACTTTAAGCTTTTATATGTGATGCATTATAAAAGTATTTTCAATGCATTAATTATGGCTTGTAATGCACTTAATAGTCAAATAATAGTCAAATGAATAATTGTAAACAGTTTATAATACTTATGTTACGCCTTTTAGAAAGTATAATGCATTAAAACACATGAGAAACAACCAATTTCAGATGTAACGAATCTGCAAATATTATAATGCATTTTAACTTTGATTCAAATTATTTATGAAATTATATAATGCATTCGAATCTACATTATGATATTATAATACTTATCTATTCATTGTTACACCTATAATGCATTAAAACACGACAAACAACCCATTTCAGATGTAACAATGAATGGATCTGCAAATTTTAGATAAAAGATAAAATGCATTATAACATGCATTCTGAATACCTTTATAATGCTTTATAAAGGCTTTAAGTAAAATCTTACAGAAATTCCTAGTCAATTTCACAAATTAACACAATGATTTTTTTTTAACATAAACTGAAATAGTATTCTCTGGTAAAACACTCCAATAATCTTTGTTTTATTTACAAATTAAAAAAAAAAAATGTTTACAGTGTATGGACTGTTTAAAAAAAAAAATTATTTATGCGTTTATGTCCTTTTTTTGGGACCTTGACTGAATTTTCAAAATTCCTCTTTTATAACCAAAAAAATAAATAAATCATACAGGTCTAGATTGACGTGAGCAAGAGTAAATAATGACATTTATTTTTTATTCCTTTAACACTGAAAAAGATTTCCATCTCTGTCATTGGAGGATTCAGCCACGTTTATAGACGGCATTGTAGAAGCGCAGGGAACGCTTGTCCTTGCATTATCTGAAGAAAATAACCTCAGCACCTCATCAAATGGAGAACGGCCTTGGCAGACCGGGTCGATCTTCAGTCCAAGCTCTCAAGCACCGCTTCTTTTCTCAGCATTGAAGGCCTCGGCACATATTAACACACATGGGTCTTCATAAGTGCCAGTCTTAGCCAGGGCTGATACAGACAAACATCTCACGGCTGTAACCTCTCGTCTTCCTTTATTACTGGATATTCGGTTTAAGAGGGACATGAGTCACGGCCACAATGAAAACAAATTGTTTTTTGAATGCCGAAATGAGGAACGAGGGATATGGAAGAGTTCACTGTACGGCCACGAGAAACCATTGAGCGGGAAGAGTTTAGACACGGGTTGAGAATCAAAATCTATTTTTTATTTAGAATCGCTTCCATTTTTTATGACATTCAGTTCCGTTAATGGTTGTGAAACGTCTCTGTTCGTGTGCTGATGTGGAGGGAAAAACGTTTCCAAACATCTTTCTTCCTCAAAAATCATTAATAGAAGCTTTAATCGTTACCATTATATCGCTCTTATTATGCAATTTTGGATATTCCCT
The DNA here is from genome assembly GCA_029959095.1 of Rhinichthys osculus. NCBI lineage: Eukaryota > Metazoa > Chordata > Actinopteri > Cypriniformes > Leuciscidae > Rhinichthys > Rhinichthys osculus. The sequence goes on along the minus strand of JARWKJ010000006.1, from coordinate 2,450,496 downwards.
TTCCTTTTTTCAATCTATCAAGCAATTATATATTTTATTCCACACATATAGTGCAGTTTCATTAACTCTATTCAGACTAGTTTAGGATGCTGAAAACATAGTAAATTCGTGTTTAATTCAGACATACTTTACTTTCTTGCATAATGTTGTTTTTCTGGCATATTATAGCAAATAGAGTGCATTAGTGCCCCCTTTTTTTAGCGGCGCTGGTTTTGGAAGTATATTTTCTGTTCATTTTTCCCTTAGGGATTTAAAAAAGGTCTTAATTAAGTCGTTATAAGCCATGAACCAAACCATCTACTGTATCTACGAAGAGATGCACAACACTACCAACTTTGATTTGAAGCAAAATAGTTATTTTTACATTTGACAAAAATACAAAGGCACAAGACTGTGTACTAAACGGCTTTAGTGAGGGAAAGAACTACAATCCCATGAAGCATTGCAGACAGCATAATATAATTAAACAGGAGTATTTTGTGAGCGTGGCGAGATCAACTTGATTACATCATCTGCTTTATTGGAGTGGGCGGAGCTAAAGAGCTATGTTGGCATGTGGTGCTGTTTTCACCTCTGATTGGTGTAATTTTCTGCACAGCATCATGGGTAATGTAGTTTTTCGCCAGGAGTTCCACTGATAAACATGGTAATTTTAAAACTAAACTGAAATAATGCAGACTGACGGCTTCAACAGAATCAAATACCATCGTCGCCAGAATCAGTACCAGAACCGCTTCCATTTTTTATGACATTCAGTTCCGTTAATGGTTGTGAAACGTCTCTGTTCGTGTGCTGATGTGGAGGGAAAAACATTTCCAAACATCTTTCTTCCTCAAAATTCTGAAAGAATCATTAATAGAAGCTTTAATCGTTACCATTATATCGCCCCTATTATGCATTTTTGGACATTCCCTTTCATGAAGTGTGTAATAGAGCTGTGTGTGAATGTAAAAGTTCTGCAAAGTTTCAGAGATAAATGGCATTTTTGTCTCCGAAAAGAATCTGTGATTCTGAACTGCTGAAATGTGTCGTCAGTAATTCCAGTCTCACTTGTAACTAATTAGCATAATGCCAGCCTGTGGTGTTGATTGGCTGAGCAGCGTCTCTTAGCTCCGCCCTCAAACACTGTAGTGTATCTGAGACTGGAAGAGTTCGGCTCGTGTTGTTCGTGTCGAGAAGACACTGTTTTCTGAGATTGATACGGTAAAACCCACGCCATCGTTACTGTTTGCATCACTGTGATCAAGAGCTGAGATTCAGATATGATAATGAGCGTTTGCTTTCTGGCCAATCACAGCAGAGCAGCTCTCAGAGAGGCGGAGCTTAGAGAGACTGAAACGTTTCAGACACTGAGAGAAAAGAGCTGATGCTGAAATTACAGTATATGATGAGAAAACTTAAGTGTTTTTTGACCCTGGATGAATGTGAACATATTATAGGAGACATAAGAAACAAAATCAGGATCCTTTAAAATAGTATAATATGGGAACTTTGGGTGAAATAAGAATTTTGAGTCCCAACAAATCAAGCGGCGTTCCTGGAGTAAGCCATCTTTTTTAGCTATTTTTTTTTTTAATGCAGTTTCTGTTTCATCTTCATTAACATATTTTGTTAATTAATATTTTAGAGGTTTTCTGAAAAATGTATGTGTTCTTTCTTAGTTTCATGCATGGTCTAAAAAGCTTGTCTGCTCGATTTAATGTGTTGAGGATGTCTGGGTGAAGATTTTTCTCTTTCTCTCTCCAGAGCTTTGACTGAATGTCATATTTCACTGAAAAATGGACATTATTTTACTTTTGAGGATCTCAATGGGCCTTAAAATCGGCTCCAGTTTCTGTAAGCAAATATGACTTTATGTTTGGGGGTGAAATGCGAGCTGTTCTTGACGGGTTACGTGAGCTTCATCTGAATGTGCAGCGGTCTGTCAGGGATGCTTACAACAGCAAGTTTTGCTAGTTTTAAATGTAAATGACCGACTTATTGCTGATTTTGTCTTTGCGGTGAGGAGAGCTGAGCCGAAAGTCTGATTCAGTGCAACGGAGATTAAGAGTTCAGCTCCAGTCCAGAGGCTTTTACTGTTTTATTGAGTCTGACAATAGCGGACAACATTTATTTGACCTTTGACCTTACGGATATGAATAATGGACTGTATGTAGATGTGGTTTCAGGCATGTAGGGAATGGTGTTAATAATGCCGGAGTCAATGGTTCGATTTTCAGCTTTAATGCACTGAAAGTTACTCTAAATAAAGCCAAATGCCAAAATGCATAAATGTACATTTCTGAAGAGAAACTAACATCTTGATGTTCTGCATCAGTTTATAGATGCATGAAATGCAATGGTTATATATCTTCAAATAACATTCGTTTTCTTAATCAATCAAGCATTTATACATTTTATCCCACACATATAGTGCAGTTTCATTAACTCTATTCAGACTAGTTTAGGATGCTGAAAACATAGTAAATTCGTGTTTCGTTCAGACATGCTTTAATTTCTGGCATAATTGAGTTTTTCTGGCATATTATAGCGAATTATGCCCCCTTTTTTTAGCGGCGCTGGTTTTGGAAGTATATTTTCTGTTCATTTTTCCCTTAGGGATTTAAAAAAGGTCTTAATTAAGGCGTTATAAGCCATGAACTAAACCATCTACTGTATCTACGAAGAGATGCACAACACTACCAACTTTGATTTAAAGCAAAAAAGGTTTTTTTAAATCAGACAAAAATACAAAGGCACAAGACTGTGTACTAATCGGCTTTAGTGAGGGAAAGAACTACAATCCCATGAAGCATTGCAGACAGCATAATAGAATTAAACACGTGTATTTTGTGAGCGTGGCGAGATCAACTTGATTACATCATCTGCTTTATTGGAGTGGGCGGAGCTAAAGAGCTATGTTGGCATGTGGTGCTGTTTTCACCTCTGATTGGTGTAATTTTCTGCACAGCATCATGGGTAATGTAGTTTTTCGCCAGGAGTTCCACTGATAAACATGGTTATTTTAAAACTAAGCTGATATAATGCAGACTGACGGCTTCAACAGAATCAAATACCATCGATTAACAACCACGTAGCTCACAGTAAGCCTGTCTTTAAAGGCTTATAAGTTGTTGTTAAAAATCAATTTCACTATGGAGGAAAGGTATTGAGGTTTTACTTCCTCTGTGGTTCCTCTGCTAACTTGGGATTGAGGTGATTTTAACCAAAGCAACTTGCTTTGCGTTCAAGATATATATTTTATCGGTTTATACCCGTGTCATTGTTTTTCTCCTTGAACTACAGGCATCCATTACATTCGATTCTGTAACTGCAACTCATAATCTAGATATTGAATCCCATCCGAATATTGCTACTGACTGACTGAATTCATTTTGTTTTAATAGATTGTTTCTGGTAGACACTTTTTGTAGCCTAGCACAATTCACTTGTATTTCTGCTCACAGCGCTGAATTAGTTTACTGTATGAATTCCATTGGGTTTCTTGTAACTTGTAGAAACTCTGACCTTGTGCCCTGCTTTCATTGTGTTTTACATGCCTTTAACCCTCCTAATGTTTCTGACAAGATGCATCAGAACACTGGACCTTTTTATATTCTTAATGAGTCATTTATATTCAGCACAGGACGAGCATATAGGGACACACGAGAAGTTAGCATGAGCGTGTCTATCCTCTCGCGGGACGTCATTAAACCCGCGCTCGACACCTGATCCGCTCATTCCCGTCATTCCCAAACTCCCAGGTGATCTTTCTCAGGAGACCGCGAGTGTCTAATGCAGCGCGAGACGAGACAAGTTGTCATTTTTTGCTCCTCCTCGTTCTCTTTTCTCAGAATGATGCAGTAAAAATATTAGGGCTGTCAAACAATTAGTCACGATTAATCGCATCCAAAATAAAAGTTTGTGTTTAGATAATATATGTGTGTGTACTGTGTATAATTATTTTTAATACATAAATACCCACACATGCATGTGTATTTAAGAAATATTTGCATGTATATACTGTATATAGACTGAATGTAGGCTATATATAATGTATATTTTATATAAATATAAACATTTTATATATAAATAACATATTTTTCTGAAATATATACGTGTGTGCATTTATATACAAAATAATTATACACAGTACACACACATATATTATGTAAACACAAACCTTTATTTTGGATGCGATTAATCGTGATTAATCTTTTGACAGCCCTAAAAAAATATTATTACAATTTCAAATAACCATTTTGTATTTGAATGTGTCTAATGAAACTAAACTCTGCATGTAGGAGTTAACTACACTAATAAAGTGTAGTGATTTTGAAAGAAGTCTTTCTGCTCACCAAGGCTGTATTTATTTCAGTCCTTCCAGAAAAACGCATTTTTTTGTGATTGTTGCAGACAAAAATCCTTGATTGTGCGGCCCGTTTTCTTAAAAAATGCGATGGAATATGCGGGATATTTATGCAATTTTATGCGATGAAATTGCGGGAACTTGCAAAAACTGCGGTTTGATGAAAAAGAGAGAAAAAAGTGATTCCCCAACAGCAACACCCTGTTCTCTCTAGGCTCCTATACCTTAATATAAAGAGTCATTTCTTATTACTTCCTATGATAAGCATAAGCAAGCATAACTACATCACAGAAAGTGCTGGAATATTTCAGTTCTCATCGTGTTTTATTTCAGACCTCACCGTAATAAACACATCAAACTTACAAAACATTGATGAGTCAAACCAGTTCTGTAGCTTTACAAAAGGAATATGCTACAACTTCTGTGAAAATGAATAAATAAATAAATAATAAATAAAGTGTCCTCCTGTTTTACAGCTTTTCGATGATGTTCACGTCGCGTAATTTCATAACGTTCCCATGGCAACAGGGGGAAACGGCTCTTGTGTGAAGCAAACGCAACATTTTTCAACTTTCTGCTGAGATATATGTGACTTTACTGCAACAAAAATGTGAGGATTATGAAATCATGCAAGCTCCGCATATTTTGCACGGAAATCGCCAATTTATGGGGCGAAAGTGCGGCGTATTTGAAAAAATGGGCATTATACCAACCCTTTAATGCGTCCATGAAAGTTATTCTTTTTTCTTCATATTCTTTATTCTTATAAGTATCATATTGCCTGTGTCACCCAACACTCTGCCATTATTTGAAACTACCTGATCTCCACGTTCTCCCGGGGATCCTTCAGTGCTGCTGTGACTCAGACTCTCGATTAAAATAAAAGCTTCCTAACCTGCAATCATCAAACAGCCCCTCTAATCCGCCCTCGACACACACTCTCACTCATTCCTCTCCGCGCGCTGCAAATGACTGTTATCTCATCAAATGGATGAGTCCTTCTGTAATTTGAAGGCAATTGCTGGTCATTTTCAGAGCCATTTTGCGGCTCTCGTCGCCGACTGCCTGCGAGAGTTCATCGAGATTATTACACTCGATCTGGAGAGAGGAGAGGGAATCCCTCAGTGTGATGACGGAGATGGATGGATAATTTAATATTTTATACAGCTCTGTTATATCTGATTTGCAGTGCTGGGGAGTAGTTAACTACAAGTAGCGACGCTACTAACTTAACTACATTTTTCAGTAGCTTGGCAGTAGCTCAGTTGCTTTTTAAACAGTGTAGCTTTTCCAGTAGCTAACTACTTTTTGCAGCAAGTAGCGGTGTAGCGCGAGCAAAAGCTACATTGTGTTTTGTTGAGCCTGCGCGAATCAGCGCGATGCAAGGATATTCTTCTTGTTAGTTTACAAACTAATTCTTTTGAGATGGTTCTCAATGCAGTACATGAAATCCACGGGGAGGAGTCGGATCCAGATCCAACTCCTCCCACCTTACATATACCTAAACCTACCCATCTCCGCCCCCTGATCCCTAAACCCACCCCTAATCCTACCCATCTCCACCCCCTAATCCCTAAACCCACCCCTAATCCCTAAACCCACCCCTAATCCCTAAACCCACCCCTAATCCTACCCATCTCCACCCCCTGATCCCTAAACCCACCCCTAATCCTACCCATCTCCACCCCCTAATCCCTAAACCCACCCCTAATCCCTAACCCCACCCCTAATCCCTAAACCCACCCCTAATCCTACCCATCTCCACCCCCTAATCCCTAAACCCACCCCTAATCCTACCCATCTCCACCCCTAATCCCTAAACCCACCCCTAATCCTAACCATCTCCACCCCCTAATCCCTAAACCCACCCCTAATCCCTAAACCCACCCCTAATCCTACCCATCTCCACCCCCTAATCCCTAAACCCACCCCTAATCCCTAAACCCACCCCTAATCCCTAAACCCACCCCTAATCCTACCCATCTCCACCCCCTAATCCCTAAACCCACCCCTAATCCTACCCATCTCCACCCCCTAATCCCTAAACCCACCCCTAATCCCTAAACCCACCCCTAATCCTACCCATCTCCACCCCCTAATCCCTAACCCCACCCCTAATCCCTAAACCCACCCCTAATCCTACCCATCTCCACCCCCTAATCCCTAACCCCACCCCTAATCCCTAAACCCACCCCTAATCCTACCCATCTCCACCCCTTGGATCTTGATCCGACTCCTCCCCGTGGATCTCATGTACTGCATTGAGGTGCTACTGATTTTTTTTTGCCATTACCGCCACCTGTTGTTTAATCACGCATCTTGCGGCTAACGGTTCACTGACGTACAGAAGACCTCAAGCACAAATTTAAGGACGCACATACAGGTGATTAATGGCCATTTTAAAATGTATTAATTATCCTGCTTTATTGCTCTCTATGTTACATCAAATTTCTATTTCTGATTTAATTACAATGAACCGCCATGATCTGTCCGCCAGTTTGGTAATGAACATAAAAGACCACTAAACTAAAGTTTGCGCCATCGTGTTTCAGTTGAACAAAAAATGTAATCTTAGTTTGTTTATCGCACGACAAAGGCTTTGATCTAATTAAATTGTAAACATGCAATTTACGTTGGATGTATATTTTGTTCTTGCAATGTTGTATTTGTTGCAATAAAAATCATAATTGTATTGCATTGTTTTAAACACTAAATATTTTACTTAAAACATTCCTCAGACACTTATTCAGTTATTTATAATATATGTTGTTCAAAAAAAGCAAAAGTAGTTTCAATGTAGCTAGCTACTTTTTGATAGTAACTTGTAGTGTAGCTAACTACTTTTCCAAAAGGGTAGCTTGACTGTAGTTTAACTACTTTAACTAACGAGTAGCTTGTAGCTTGTCAAACTACAGTTTCAAAGTAGCTTCCCCAACACTGCTGATTTGTGTGTGTTTCCTTGCAGGTGATGAAACGTGTGAAGCCGGGCCTGAAAGAGTATGAGATGGAGAGGTGAGTATTGATTGATTTGTTTGATTGATTGAGTTGCCGGTGTCTCAGATTGCATGATTACATCAGCCCTAATGAAGAAACTCGCAGCCCTTTTCCTGTGAACTCACTGTCAGAACCAGTCTATGTTTCCACTGAGAACTGAGCAAATATACGCTTCACAGTCAAAGTTTTAGTGGTGTTTAGTGTTTGATCATGAAACATCTCTTGAAAGCTCCAGTTTTTCTCTATATCAGTGTCAGTGTTCCTGAACTCCTGAAACGCCTCCATTGTAGTCTTGAGTTTCTTCCGGGAACGAACACGTCACAATATTCCTCATTATAATAATTCATACGCAGAATAAAGGGGCGGGGCCTGGTTGAGTTAGTTAGTAGTGTGTTAAACTGGCGGTTATGGAAAGGGGCGGGACTTTCCCAAACACACTCGAAGCGCTCAACCAATCACAACACACTGATCCAGCCGACCAATCAGAGCACAGTGTGCTTTTTAGAAGGAGGGACTTCATAGAGACAGGAAGTGAACAGAGCGTTACTGACAGACTGGGAAGAGAGGAGCCGCAACAATGGAGAATATGAGGAAAATAATCAACATTCAAGCAGGAAAACCTGTTCTAGTAGAGCCTGAAACTACATCAAGAGTTTATAAAAGTGCATATAGGTCCTCTTTAACATCCGAAAACATCATTTGTTTTGTGTCAGTCTAGCATTGTTGTTGTTTAGGAAACTCTACATCCCGCCTCGTTGACCGTTACCACCAGGCTGATTTGATGGTTTTTGTTTTAGATAGTTCATGTAAATGATGTGGTTTGCAAATAATTAATGTGAGATTGAGTGTGTGCACATTAGTACCATTTTTTTGTTTATTGCTGCTGTTTATCTGTTTTAGATTGGCATATACGTTTTTGATAATCTAAATAAATACTAGATTGTACTAGATTACTGATTGTAAAAGTAAGATTTTTACAATCGGTAAGATTTGTTTGCTTCTTTTTTTTTTCTTTTTTTTTTTTATGTTAATACTTTTTTTATTTATCAATGACACATTAAATTGATCAAAATTGCCAGTAAAGACATTAAAAATACTACAAAAGATTCTATTTCAAATAAATGCTTTTTTTTTTTTACTTTCTATTCATCAAAGAATCCTGAAGAATAAAAAGTATAACCGTTTCCACAAAAATATGAAGCAGCACAACTGTTTTTAACATTAATGATAATCATAAATGTTTCTTTAGCAGCAAATCATCATATTAGAGTGATTTCTGAAGGATCATGTGACACTGAAGACTGGAGTAATGATGCTGAAAATTGAGCATATATTATTATTTTAAACACAATATTCAATATTTCTGTTTATGAAACCGTTATAGGATGAGCATCTTGTAGTTTAGCTTCAGTCTTCCTCCACGCTGTAGTTTGCAGTGTTATCTGTGTGTGAGGTGTTGATCTTCCAGCTGTGATAGTGTTCTGTGTCTGATAACACCAGTCCACCCGTTCTCTCCTCTCCAAACAAAAGCTCTGATAAGCTGCAGCTTTTTTTTACCCGGATTTTCCCTCAAAATCTTCCGGTCGAGAACTGTAAGATAAGGCCGACTCCCTCCACTTGTTTTGCTCTCTAAAGAAGGTCTCGAACGGGTTCATGCAACAGTGGCTTTCTCCAGGCCTTCCGAGATTGTGATGCAAGATCTACTTCCTCTAATCAGCTTTCAGCTCTGGACACACAAGTGCATGCTGGGATGTGACCTTCTCTCGTGACATCACTCCATTCATCTCTCAGGAGAAGCCAATTTCTGTTCGGTTTCCTCCTAACTTTCTTTTTTCGCTGTGAATGTCAGTTTCCTGCAGGGATCATGAGGGTTTTAATGTGAGAGATGCTTTGAGCTTCGTTGTGTCACACAGTCGCATTAGGCCATTAGAGGCCAGTGACTCACTGATGACTGGACATAATGAGAGAGATTGGGGCGAACAGGTGTGTGTGTGTGTGTGTGTGTGTGTGTGTGTGTGTGTGTGTGTGTGTGTGTGTGTGGTAACAGGACAGACCCGCAGGCAAGGTCGCGACTCGCAGCGGTCAAATTTATTCACACACTCACTAGGGATGAGCGCAAGTGAGGGGAAACATTGATGGACTTTTTTTTGTTTCGTAAAAAAAGTTTGCAAACAAGTGTCTCAAGTGAACCTACACTGCGATTTAAAAGTTTGTTTTTATTATTATTTTATATATATATATAGATGTTTTTGAATGAAGGCTCTTTTGCTCAACAATGGTGTTTTAATTTGATCAAAAACAGTAGAAAATGTGGAAAAAAATATTTTTTTAATTTAAATCTAAAGCTCTTTTCTATGTGAATATATAGTAAAGTGTAATTTATATATCCTGTGATCAAAGCTGTATTTTCAGCATCATTACTCCAGTCTTCAGTGTCACATGATCCTTCAGAAATCACTCTAATATGAGGATTTGATGCTCAAGAAACATTTATGATTAATATCAGTGTTGAAAACAGTTGTGCTGCTTCAGATTTTTGTAGAAACTGTGATGCATTTTATTTTTCACGATTCTTTGATGAATGAAAGGTTCAAAAGAACAGCATTTATTTGAATTAATATGTTTATTACATTATGAATGTATTTACTGTCACTTTTGATCCATTTAATGCATCCTTGATGAATACAACCAACTTATTTCAAGAAAAACAAAACTTACTGACCCGAAACTATATTGTATTTAGATTATTTTTACATCTGGATGGAACAAAACTGAAATTATGCCATATTTATTGTTGTTTGAAGAACAGAACACTTAAACGAACATCCACAAAACAATCATTTTTAATGTTGTGATTGATGTAACAGTGGTATTGTTGGTGGACACTTGCTGTCCGGTTGGTTAAAGAAGATTACATTATATTTGTCTTTGTCAAGCAGTCAGAATGACCAAAACACACATCTCTAACGCATGTATGCAGTTAACAAACATAAATAGACGGCATAAAATGCCATATAAATGACAGCATAGACGGTGGCGGCGTCCGAAATCACATATAAGAATTAGAAATTACTTCACGACCGCTAAAAAAGTATGTTTTATATAGTATGAATGTAATCTGGACGTACTACATTCGCCATGTTGTCATTATCATGTCACCAGTGTCAGTTGCGTCGCGACACCTCTTTTCTTTAATCTACTATATATTAGGGAATTATGCATTTTTTTTGGATGCTGCCTTTTTTTATGCATCTTATTTTATCATGTATCACAGATGCTCATTTTTAACACTCATTTTTGCTTCATTACATTTGTAATTGGTTATTAAATGAAGCAGCTGAGGCCCCTCAGTGGGAATGACACGGAAATCTGCCGCAAAAATTGCTTTTTAGAAATGGAGATCTCAGTTTTAGTTGATATTTACCAGCATATTCTTGGCTAAGGACTAAATGTAGAAACGATATACATTTAATAATAGATTTTCAGTGGACAATGTGAGTGGTTCTTGCCTTGACAACACTCTGCAAGCACAACTGATGAAATGAAATCCTTATTTTAGGATGTAACACATCCTGATTTCTGTGTGTTTAGTGTGTTTTGTTTGTGTGGTCCACCTCACGATATAAACACTGAAAGTCTCTTCCTCACACTGGATGTGCATTAGTGGCTGCTGCATCCCGTGGGAAAAAAACATCCAGGATTTGAGACACAGAATCGATTTAAATTGAGTTTAGTTGCAGGATTGAGGAGCCTCTCACCGCCGCACAATGCTGGAAACTTAATTATTCATTTCTTAGCTCATTTGAATCGTGCGTGTGTGTGTGCTGGGAGGGTTTGGTAATGAAATGCACTGGCAATGCTGATGTCATGGGCGTTTTCATCTTGTGTGGAGAACATAAGTTTACTGAACACATGAGAGGATAACTAGCGGTGAATCCCATTCTTTTTGACTCCTCATTGTCCACAAGTGTTCAAAGCTCTCGCTCCATACGATCATGTGTTTCTCCATACGTCTGCTTCGTTTACAAAACATATTTTAATCTGTAGATACTCATAGTTTCTACGACTCTTTCACTGAAACACCTTTCGACGGTCAAAGATTGTTCAGTGTCACTGCACACTATTACAAAATGTGTCATTAGAAAGATTTAGGACTCTAGATTCAATATTTGACCACTATTTGGACTGTTTGTTGTTCATATTTGTTTTTGTGCGCTGTCAATACACTGTCATTTTGGCCAGGTATCTCTTGGAAAATAGGTTTTAACTCGCAATGAGATAACCTGGTTAAATAAAGGTTAATAAATAAATAAAATAAAAATTTGTTTTTTAATGGCTATGGTGACAAAATCAGAATCAATCTATAGTTATTGATCTTTTATTTACATGTTAATTTGCATCTGCTCCGGTTCACTTCATATTTCTTTATACAGAATCACATTAAAAATATATATGGTCACATTTTAGTTTAGGGTCCAATTCTCACTATTAACTATTGCCTCAATTAACTCCTAATTACTGCTTATTAATAGTCAGTACGGTAGTTGTTAATTTTAGGTTAAGGGATGAAGAATATGGTCATGCAGAATAAGGCATTAATATGTGCTTTATAAGTGCTAATAAACAGCCAATATCCTAGTAATATGCATGCTTATAAGCAACTAATAAGTTAATAGTGAGAATTGGACCCTAAACTAAAGTGTGACTATCTATATATATATATATATATATATATATATATATATATATATATATACACACTGTATATATATATATATATATATATATATATGAAGAGTTCAGATGCAAAAGCCTCTAAGTGCCATCTGAAATTTTCTTCTAGAATGATCATTTTTATCAAGCTTGTATATATAAGTTCAGTAATTTCACTTAAATGACAATTAATAGGTAATTTTCATTGTCATTTAAGTGAAATTACTGAACTTAAATACACGAGCTTATTATCATTCTAGAAGAAAATGTCAGATGACACTTAGAGGCTTTTGCATCTGAACTCTTCATATATATTACATGACTTAAATTACACTTTTCAAATGAGGCTTCCTCATATTTCCAGGTTTTCCAAGCATCCTGGTTCTTCACAAACAACAACAGTGGTTGATTTGGGTGAATTAAATAAGAAATATCTAGATTTTTTTGGTTGTTTTGTCTTTTAAATCATTCTAAGTCATCATCTTGAGGCTCCTTTGAAAGTTTGCTGAGGTCTCAACCCTGTTGTCATGTAGTTGCCATCATGATGCACCAAACCCATGTGACCATATGATTGACAATGTTCAATTCAAATATGGCGTGTCAAAACACATCGGTTGGACGTCAGTGTTGTCAAACATCATCGGTTGCAAGTCGTCAAACTAGCTGTGACGTGCCGTATCTGAACTGAATGAGCACCATGGAGGATCTATGAAGTGAAGGACGGAAGTGAAGACGTGTTTATTCTGTATTGAGATGATTAGAACAGCAACAGTTGTAATGTTGTCTAGTAGTTGTGCATCTGAATACAGGAGGTACAGATGCTGCATTAGTATCCGGTCACGTAGCACTAAAGTTGGAGAAACGTGAGCGTTAGGAGCAGAAACTAGAAGACTAGCTTTCTCAGATTTATGATTCCTGCTTCCTCATCGCCGCAGGCTGACGAATGTCTCTCTTAACTTCATGTGTTGTTATGAAGTTTGGCTTTGTTCCTCGAGGACTGTTTTTTTGTTCTCGTATCCTGCAGACATTTTCAAGAGCAAATAATGAACGTGGTAAAAATGAAACTCAAACTTAGCCTTGTCCCCAGGCCCCAGATGATGAAGATATTCAAAGGTGGAATAAATGAGGTGGAGGTTTTCTTCACGTTGAGGCGATGATGTGTTTGCTGTGTCATGAGGTTTGAAAGCATGAAGAACTGAAAGTTAACTGATGACAGCGGGTCAGAGAAGTTGATCTTCCTCAAAGTTCACGCTGAGTGCAGTCAATGTGGCGAAAAACACTTAGCATTGGTTGAAGGATCATGGGATTGAGAGAGCAAACATACATCTGTTAGTTTCGTATTCATTTATAAACATTCAATGTCTTTAGTGTGTAATGTTGCTGTATGAGCATGAAACATCTCAGTGTCAGTGTTTCTGAACTCCTGAAACGCCTCCATTGTAGTCTTGAGTTTCTTCCGGGAACGAACACGCCACAATATTCCTCATTATAATAATTAATACGTAGAATAAAGGGGCGGGGCCTGGGTGAGTTAGTTAGTAGTGAGTTAAACTGGCGGTTATGGAAAGGGGCGGGACATTTCCCAAACACACTCGAGGCGCTCGACCAATCACAACACAATGCTCCAGCCGACCAATCAGAGCACACTGTGATTTTCAGAAGGAGGGGCTTCATAGAGACAGGAAGTAAACAGAGCGTTACTGACAGACTGGGAAGAGAGGAGCCGCAACAATGGAGAATATTGGGGAAAAAATACATTTTCCATTGCTTTTGCTTTGATATAATAACACTTTTTGGATTTGTAGATCAGATTTGGTACAGGATGAAGTCCTTACAAAGTAGGGATGAAATTCAGATGAAGATTAATCAATAAACCTTGCTGATTTTTTATCATCACTTTCGTCTCCTGCTTTCTGCTCTTTCTTGGTTTCCTCTGTCTCAGGCTAATAGAAGACTTTTAGTTAATACAGTTTTGTTGGTTTTGGGTGTCAGACAAGACTTGCAGTGTTGAATGCCCGACATTGTCTGGAGTCTGGAGATCCGATCTAACATGAAGCGTCCCCTCACATTTAATGCGTAAAATGTAAAAATCTACTTTCACTTTGCCATATTTTCATTTGGTTTGACATGTTCTGTAGTTCTTCATCTCCCTTTAATCCAGGGTGTTTGAAATATTTGGGATTATGAGATTTAATTTGTGTCGTGGGACTTGAGACATCGTTTTTCATCTCTCCTGGAAAATAACAGGATTAAGAATGAGCTGAGCTGCTGTGATCACGGCGAGCGCTCGTATTATTCAGCCCAAAACTGTGAATATTGCCTGTATGGATCTGTGTTTTGGAGAGGTGAAAGTTACCCAGCATGCACTGTGCCGTGTTCAGCAGGGTCTGACCGCAGGATTGGTCCCTCAGAGAGCAATTAGTCCAACTAAAGTATCTGTGAGCCGAGAAAGTTGAGAGACGTCAAACCTTTGGCTTTAACCCATTGTCAGCTAAACGCTTGTTAGCTCCGTATGACAGCGGTCCACTTTCACGCTCGCTCTTTCCATTACCTGCCGTTGCACAAGCAAAGTAGATTCTCCTCACTCTATTTCCTTCACTTGGCCCTCGATGATTCGATCCTCCCTGTTTGTGACTCTTTGTTAAGGAGGAACTGTCTCTTTGAGAGAAACTAGGGAATTTGGAATAAGAGTTTATGAATTATTTATGGGTAACCACCACATTTACATGCACATTATCTTCTCATTACAGGGATAGTTTACCCAAACGTTCAAATTCTGTCTTTTGCTCACCTTGAATGAATTTCTGTGAAACACTAAAGAAATGTGTTGAAAGGTGCTGTATGAACTTTTTCGACTGTTCTGAAGCATAACAATGATATGCATATAAATACACACACATGCAATGCATGTATATATCAGACTGATCTCATGAAATGGCGTATGTATGACACGCCAATTCGTATTTCCATTTTTGGCGTGCTATCAACACGCATAATCACTTTTCAGCGTGTTTATCAACGCCTTTGACTTAACGTTATATTACTGTATTATGTATATATAGATATATGACCTACCCCAACCCCGTCCCTAAACCTACCCGTCACTGGGGTTAATACCATTTATGAGTCTTCTCCTACCATCCTAGGAAAAGAAATATCGCTCCACAGATGTAGATATAGATTTTGCTTCGTTTCGCTCGGACATTTAACGGCGTACACATACACGCGGAATCACTCGGACATTTAATGGCGTAGACATACACGCGGAATCACTCGGACATTTAATGGCGTAGACATACACGCAAAAGATTTCGGCGTGGACATACACGCGGATAGCTCAAAATGCGTATAGATAACACGCCACTTGAATTGAAAGTGGCGTGTATGTTTACGCAAAGTCATGATGTCATGTTGTATATATTTAAGAAATATCTGTTTATTATATATAAAATATTTATATTTATATATAATATAAATTATGTATAAATATATATACAGTATATACATGCATCTATTTCTTAAATAAATAAATGCATCTGTGTGTATTTATATTTACAAAATAAGTATACACAGTACACACACACATATATATTATGTAAACACAAACTTTTATTTTGGATGCGATTAATCGCTTGGATTAATTTAGGAAACATGCTAAGTTTTCACATTGTTTACAATGTTACAGTCAGTTATTCTACTGTTGAAATGTGATCCGTGTCAGAATGTGTGTTTTTGTTTTGTTTGTGTGAATCTGCCCACTGCCAATTTACCCAATAGTATTTTTAACACCTGCCAATTGGCGGAAAACATGGCGTATTGCAGACATTGAAGTGAGCAAACATACTGGGTCAGAGATCGCAGCCAAACCGCGTGAGCATCCATCTAAATATCTCTGTGACCAAAGGCATATTAAAAATGCAGATACATTAGCTGATCAACTTAGTGTAAAGCTCATTGATTTCCATTGTCAATTGCGCTTGTTCTGGTTGTGTCCTCAATCTGGCAACCCGCGTGAACGTAGAGTCTGAGGATGTGCTAGAAACAACTCTTCAATATGTTACATTTGGACTGCGGTACCCATTTCAACCACTAGCTGTCAATATTACATACACTGTAAATAAAATAAAATAAAAGGTTTCTGCCTCAAATTAAGTACAATCAACTTGGATGTTTGTCATTTCAGCATAAATTACATTAAAATTACTAAAAATTAGTTTTTTTTTTAGAATTAATTTTTTTAAAAAGGTCAAATTGCTTAAAGTCCCCCTGTAGTCAATAATTGTATCCCTTAAAACTCATCTTTGATCACCCTAAATTACATATTTCAAAGTTTTTTCCTTGAAAAAATGTCTTAAAATATCTTGAATGTAACTTGACACCCTTGCCTCATTTAGTATGCGTGGTTCTATGAATATGCAAATGAGCCCCGCCTCCACTCACTCCCTCAGCTCAGAGATCCACTGGTTGACGATCACACGTTGATCTGATTGGTTACAAGGTCGTTTGTGACGTCAGAAACACCAGCGATTTCAAACCGTGTTTTTGAGACTGTCTTTGGTTCACTGCAGTTTTAAGCAGAAAATACTCAGCAATGCTGTCGACTTATGAACTTACACATGGTGTGTCTTAAAGCATATTAAAAACTCCACAGACACATAAACAACATTAAAAGCTGGATTTTTACCACAGGGGGACTTTAAGCTATTTTGATATATAGATAGTGTACTGCACCTTTAAGAAATGTCAGATTTTTTTCTTTGTTCGTACAATGGAAGTCAACAACAATCTTCAAAAAATACGTTATTTTTGTTCTTTTCACATTATACAGTAAGTCATACAGGTTTGGAACAACATGTGTGAGTGTTAATGCCCAAAACCAAATCGTTTAATTTTTTTTAACAAATAATGGGTATAGACTGAACATATAAATAAATCACAGACACTTGATGCTCGTGAAAACATCCACTTACACCTTCATTCATTCCAGTAACGGAAACACTTAAAAAAAAAAACAGCAAATAATACAATATGGAAACATTCACAAAAGATATTTCTAAAACTGTATATTATGAGCAAACGGAGAGCGTGGACAGGTAGAGCGGCTGAAGAGGCAGAGACAGCCTGACTGCACCTGTTCTCCTGAGCAGATCTTATGTAACTCCCGGTGGTGAAAATAAACAGGAGAGTCTTCCGGGCCTCCGCTTCCCTCGCTGAACTAATCACAACGTGACCTGAAACATAAGTCCATGTCCTGGTACTGATAACAGACGAATGGAAAGAACATTAAGTCTATAAGCAAAGCTGGATCGTTCCAGCAAAGAGGAGAGAGGCGGCCAGTGATCCCGCCATCACTTTATATCATCATTATATATATATATTAGTGCAAAACAGACACATTCACCCACACACACACACATACAAACACACTTTTTATACACATACACAGCAATGAATTGACCGACCATAGGAAATGAATGGGAAATTGACAAATCGGCCACAATGCAGAAAAAACATCAATAGTGAAAAACATAACATAATTTATAATTATAATTAATAATAATAATATACTAATTATTAAAATAATAATTAATATAATATTTAAAAATAATAAATTAATGTTTAAAAATAATAATAATATAAATAAGCTGTGAAAAAGCATTACTGTTTATTTTTTGTATTGAATTGTAATGTTACCTGTAACTTTGCTTTCTCTGTATTCAGGTTTGACTGTAGTAATACTGCAAAAACGTGTACACTTCATATCAAATTTGTTTTAAAAAAATTATAAACCATGGCAAAAAATATTATTTGAGAATAAAAAAAAAAAGAATTTAAATCGACATCTTAAAAGTAAGTAATTTTGTCCAAAAACTATTAGAGAATTCACAAGCCTCTCCATAGAGAGCTATACAGGCATCTAGTGGTTATACTATGAAACTACATGTTTTATTTTATTTTCTCTCAACAGATGGCGCTAATCTGACTTCAAAAATTGGATTTAAAAGGCCAAGTCTCTATATTAATCTGAAATACTGCAAGTATAATTGAAGATAAATCAATAATTTTTATAAATTAGAAGAAAAAAAATTTCAATGGGAAAAATGGACCATAAATATTAATAAGTAACATCAAATTGTCTCAAAATACAAAATTAAAAAGAAAAAATATTATTGAACAAAAATAAATTGCATTGGTTTTACTGGGATGGAGAAAGTTTCATTTTTAGGTGTCCGGTCACTTCTGAAACGAAGAGCACCTGAGGGTTAATTAACCCAAAAACAGTAAGTTTAATGCATTTGTTTTGTAATATAACCAAATTCCATTATGAATCAGTTTTCATGTGTATGCAAACGTGTTCACTCTCATAAGTCATCGTTTTTAGGGTCTTGCCTTTTGTGGCAAGGTTTCGTCTCATGTAATCCGGTTCTAATGCGTCTTGGCTGTCGTCAGGCACTTCATCTGCAAGCATGAGAGGCTTTTTTAAGTGAAACAAAGAGCTTCTCTTTGTTCATCAGATGAGTTTCAGCCTCGTCTCAGCATCTCTGAAGGTTTCACTGTTTTAGTTTGATTTCATGGGAGTTCTCTAAATTAAGTAAAAGTGTCACGAGCTCCTGATTTATGTTGTTCTTCCTCTGTTCATCTAATGGTTTCTGCCTTTAAGATGGAGATGAAGACGTTGTAAACATCTTTCCGAGGCAAAGTGTCCTGCTCTCTGTCAGGGATTCTCTGATATTTTGTAAAGCAATACAGCTGTTGTTATGGTTACACGTTATAAATAGGCAGCACAGGTGACAGGGGAACCGAGAACACGGGATGAAAGACACCGTTGAAATCTATCCCACAATTCCCTGCTCCTCTCTGAGTGAAATTCTCCTAGTTTGCCTTTATTAAATGTGAAGGCATGACCTTATTGTCTGAATTAATAAACGCGCATTAGTCAAGACCCGTCCGCCCCTCGTGTATCAGCACAACCGTAACTCTTAATTGATTTAATTAAATCCAAACAAGAATAATCACGCACAGATGTGTGGGTTTGCGTTATAAATATGCTAAAGATGAAGTTATTTGTGTTCTGGTTAGCGGTGGCGTTTGTCCCTGATGACCCCTTGGTGCTCACTCTCTCTCTCTCTCTCTCTCTCTCTCTCTCTCCCTCTCTCTCCCTCTCTCTCTCGTGAAGACTCCAGATACTGCTGCAATTAGCATGAGTTTGAAGATTTCATTACGACTCTCTTGCGATGGCCACTGGCTGTGTCTTCAAAGCGCCTGATATGAGCTGCATCACTGAGGGAAGATAACGTGCATATATATATATATAGTGTGTGATATAAGAGGGGCTGATGGGAAAATAGAGCTGCGCAAATGATGACTGTGAATATATTCACAGGGCAGAAAAAGACAGAAGTCATCATTTGCGCAGCTCTATTTTCCCATCACCCTGAACGTCTTCAGTTGTCCCGAAAGTTATTATGCTGCCAAAAAGAGAACTTTTTGGGTCACTCTTAGAAAAAGGTTCAATGGGGTTCTATTCTTCTTCTTGATTCCATTTTAAAGAACCCTTTATGTCATAAAAGGTTCTATATAAGGAGAAGTGTCTTAAATTATTGCATAATAATTTCTAGGGGTGTAAATCAGAGCCTTGATGACGATTCGATACGATACGGATTTCTTAAGCAAATG
This sequence comes from Rhinichthys osculus, assembly GCA_029959095.1. Taxonomy (NCBI): domain Eukaryota; kingdom Metazoa; phylum Chordata; class Actinopteri; order Cypriniformes; family Leuciscidae; genus Rhinichthys; species Rhinichthys osculus. The sequence goes on along the minus strand of JARWKJ010000006.1, from coordinate 2,430,764 downwards.
ATTCGATTAATTTCGATACTTCAGAATTTCCTGCGATACGATTCGATACGATTCAATACTAGATATTTTTACATGATATCTATTAAGTTTCAAATAAATCAACAAAAAAAAATAATTTGCCTTTTATTGAGAATACAGAAACAGTATTTGTAGCGAGCAGGACGCATATGTCGGAGCGGATGCTGAAAATAGACAGGCGAACAGACAGACGGTAAAATAAACACATTAATCGATACTCTTGTGGACACGTCGATGCATCGAATCGTCGGCTATATAATCGATGGATCGATACGAATCGATTAATATTTACACCCCTAATACTTTCATGTTTAATGGGTTATTTCAAATGTTATAGTGATTTATTATTTTATTTTGATTAATTTTATGAATTAAACAGCTTGTAAACATTATTAAGATATTTCTTTTGAACTAAATCCATAAAATGATCACATGACAAAACACCTAAAAGGTTCTACATATGACGCACCTGACGGAACTCTTTAAGGTTCTACATATGAAGCGCCTGATGGAACCCTTTAAGGTTCTACATATGAAGCGCCTGACGGAACCCTTTAAGGTTCTACATATGAAGCGCCTGACGGAACCCTTTAAGGTTCTACATATGACGCACCTGACGGAACCTTTTAAGGTTCTACATATGACGCACCTGACGGAACCTTTTAAGGTTCTACATATGAAGCACCTGACGGAACCCTTTAAGGTTCTACATATGAAGCACCTGACGGAACCTTTTAAGGTTCTACATATGAAGCGCCTGACGGAACCCTTTAAGGTTCTACATATGACGCACCTGACGGAACCCTTTAAGGTTCTACATATGACGCACCTGACGGAACCTTTTAAGGTTCTACATATGAAGCACCTGACGGAACCCTTTAAGGTTCTACATATGAAGCGCCTGATGGAACCCTTTAAGGTTCTACATATGAAGCGCCTGATGGAACCCTTTAAGGTTCTACATATGAAGCGCCTGACGGAACCCTTTAAGGTTCTACATATGACGCACCTGACGGAACCTTTTAAGGTTCTACATATGAAGCACCTGACGGAACCCTTTAAGGTTCTACATATGAAGCGCCTGATGGAACCCTTTAAGGTTCTACATATGAAGCGCCTGATGGAACCCTTTAAGGTTCTACATATGACGCACCTGACGGAACCCTTTAAGGTTCTACATATGAAGTGCCTGATGGAACCCTTTAAGGTTCTACATATGAAGCGCCTGATGGAACCCTTTAAGGTTCTACATATGATGCACCTGATGGAACCCATTAAGGTTTTACATATGAAGCGCCTGACGGAACCCTTTAAGGTTCTACATATGAAGCGCCTGATGGAACCCTTTAAGGTTCTACATATGACGCACCTGACGGAACCCTTTAAGGTTCTACATATGAAGCGCCTGATGGAACCCTTTAAGGTTCTACATATGAAGCGCCTGACGGAACCCTTTAAGGTTCTACATATGACGCACCTGACGGAACCCTTTAAGGTTCTACATATGAAGCGCCTGATGGAACCCTTTAAGGTTCTACATATGAAGCGCCTGATGGAACCCTTTAAGGTTCTACATATGACGCACCTGACGGAACCCTTTAAGGTTCTACATATGAAGTGCCTGATGGAACCCTTTAAGGTTCTACATATGAAGCGCCTGATGGAACCCTTTAAGGTTCTACATATGATGCACCTGACTGAACCCTTTAAGGTTCTACATATGACGCACCTGACGGAACCCTTTAAGGTTCTACATATGAAGCCCCTGACGGAACCCTTTAAGGTTCTACATATGAAGCGCCTGATGGAACCCTTTAAGGTTCTACATATGAAGCGCCTGATGGAACCCTTTAAGGTTCTACATATGACGCACCTGACGGAACCCTTTAAGGTTCTACATATGAAGTGCCTGATGGAACCCTTTAAGGTTCTACATATGAAGCGCCTGATGGAACCCTTTAAGGTTCTACATATGATGCACCTGATGGAACCCTTTAAGGTTTTACATATGAAGCGCCTGACGGAACCCTTTAAGGTTCTACATATGAAGCGCCTGATGGAACCCTTTAAGGTTCTACATATGACGCACCTGACGGAACCCTTTAAGGTTCTACATATGAAGCGCCTGATGGAACCCTTTAAGGTTCTACATATGAAGCGCCTGACGGAACCCTTTAAGGTTCTACATATGACGCACCTGACGGAACCCTTTAAGGTTCTACATATGAAGTGCCTGATGGAACCCTTTAAGGTTCTACATATGAAGCGCCTGATGGAACCCTTTAAGGTTCTACATATGATGCACCTGATGGAACCCTTTAAGGTTCTACATATGAAGCGCCTGATGGAACCCTTTAAGGTTCTACATATGACGCACCTGACGGAACCCTTTAAGGTTCTACATATGACGCACATGACGGAACCCTTTAAGGTTCTACATATGACGCACATGACGGAACCTTTTAAGGTTCTACATATGACGCACATGACAGAAACCTTTAAGGTTCTACATATGACGCACCTGACGGAACCCTTTAAGGTTCTACATATGACGCACCTGACGGAACCCTTTAAGGTTCTACATATGACACACATGACGGAACCCTTTAAGGTTCTACATATAAAGCGCCTGACGGAACCCTTTAAGGTTCTACATATGACGCGCCTGATGGAACCCTTTAAGGTTCTACATATGAAGCGCCTGATGGAACCCTTTAAGGTTCTGCATATGACGCACCTGACGGAACCTTTTAAGGTTCTACATATGAAGCGCCTGATGGAACCCTTTAAGGTTCTACATATGACGCACCTGACGGAACCCTTTAAGGTTCTACATATGAAGCGCCTGATGGAACCCTTTAAGGTTCTACATATGAAGCGCCTGACGGAACCCTTTAAGGTTCTACATATGACACACCTGACGGAACCCTTTAAGGTTCTACATATGAAGCGCCTGATGGAACCCTTTAAGGTTCTACATATGACGCACCTGACGGAACCCTTTAAGGTTCTACATATGAAGCGCCTGATGGAACCCTTTAAGGTTCTACATATGACGCACCTGACGGAACCCTTTAAGGTTCTACATATGACACACCTGACGGAACCCTTTAAGGTTCTACATATGAAGCGCCTGATGGAACCCTTTAAGGTTCTACATATGAAGCGCCTGATGGAACCCTTTAAGGTTCTACATATGACGCACCTGACGGAACCCTTTAAGGTTCTACATATGACGCACCTGACGGAACCCTTTAAGGTTCTACATATGAAGCCCCTGACGGAGCCCTTTAAGGTTCTACATATGACGCACATGACGGAACCCTTTAAGGTTCTACATATGAAGCCCCTGACGGAGCCCTTTAAGGTTCTACATATGACGCACATGACGGAACCCTTTAAGGTTCTACATATAAAGCGCCTGACGGAACCCTTTAAGGTTCTACATATGACGCGCCTGATGGAACCCTTTAAGGTTCTACATATGAAGCGCCTGACGGAACCCTTTAAGGTTCTGCATATGACGCACCTGACGGAACCTTTTAAGGTTCTACATATGAAGCGCCTGATGGAACCCTTTAAGGTTCTACATATGACGCACCTGACGGAACCCTTTAAGGTTCTACATATGACACACCTGACGGAACCCTTTAAAGTTCTACATATGAAGCGCCTGATGGAACCCTTTAAGGTTCTACATATGAAGCGCCTGACGGAACCCTTTAAGGTTCTACATATGACGCACCTGACGGAACCCTTTAAGGTTCTACATATGACGCACCTGACGGAACCCTTTAAGGTTCTACATATGACGCACATGACGGAACCCTTTAAGGTTCTACATATGAAGCGCCTGATGGAACCCTTTAAGGTTCTACATATGAATAAGTAATTCTAAAACTTGTACATATTTGTTCATTTAATTTTTGCATTTACTAATACATTATAAAAAACAAGTTCACATTTTTTAATGGACCGTGAATTAACAGCTGTATTTTTATTAACAAACATTAACAAAGATGAATAAACACCAAAACAGATGTGTTGCTCACTGTTGGTTACTTTTAGTTAATGCATTAACTAACTTTAAGTAATGGGACTTTGTTACCTAGTAAACTATATTTTATTTTTTAAATGATCTAATTAAAAATGTAATGTTCCACTCAGTATTTGCACTATTTTGCAATGCACTGGTCTTTCCTGCTTGATATCGAGTCAGTTTCCTCTTACTCTCGTGTCGGGGTCCCTGATGGAATCACACACACAACCAGATGAATTTTTTATCTCAAAACTCTTTTAAGTTTCAGGCTCGCCGTAATGTGGAACTGTGTGACTTTTAGGAAGCGCTATGCCCTGGTGTACTTTGATATGAGTCTGTGATTGCAGACAGTTTTCATTGTGAGATATTAAACTTTCTGGGTTAGATGAAACTGTGGAATAAACAAACTTGCTTTACCCAGAATCCCCTCTGTGTTTTTAGTATCACTGATGTTTTGCAATAAAGGTTTGCGACAGTCGTCGAACATAAAACAAAGTAAATTAACATTAGCTAATAGCATGTGCAACTTAGGTGAGTATTTATTTATGTATGTATTTAATTATTAATTTATGAACAATATATGTATTTATCAATGAAATAATATTGTTATTTATTGCAATAACAGACTTTGTTTCTTTAGAATAACATACACTGATGAATCGTTCGCATTAAAACAGTACCATGTTTTAAGAAAATAAATTTTGATTTCATGTCGACTGCAGATCCACTGCAGTTTAGGAGTTTAAGAGACAAAAATCCCTTTGCCTTCGAGTAAATTCATTCTCACCTCGAATGCTTCTAAAAATACTCAGATGATGTGAGACTTCCCAGCCTCAAATCTATTCCTCTCTGAAACTGAGTGCATGCCGCATTCATTTGCAACTCTTTTTTTTCTTACGAAAGACATACAAGCGTAGAGAGAGAGAGAGAGAGAGAGAGAGAGAGAGATAGAGAGAGAGATAGAGAGAGAGAGAGAGAGAGATCTGTCCCCACATGAGATTCCCTCCCACTTCATTTCTGTCCTTCATGCATTGGGCCGTAGATAAAACTCTTCTCGCTTAGAGATGCCCCTCAAATTGCATCCAGACGTTTTATAATTAGATTTATTATATAAGTTTTATAATAGGATTGCTTATGCATGAGTTTCACTTTTTATGTAACCGAATAAAGTTCTCCAAAATTTTGGCTACCAGAAAGTTTCGACCACAACATGATCAGATCGACATCTCCGAAAATGTGTTGATTCCCCAAACGATGCGATGTCACACACACAGCTTCTGCTCTTCAGGAAAACACAGGCTTTTTCACGAGCCTTTAGTCGGTCCAGGCCGCCGGAGACACTATGGCCTTCAGAAAGCCCAGATCTCTCTGAACTGAGGCATGTCATCCACACGTCTGGCTCGTGCTGTCGTGCTGTTACTCGAGTCAGAGGTTCGAAATCATCAAGATAACAAACCAGAAGTCTTCGTTATCAACTTCAGATCGAATAACTCAAAACACCAGGCCCCGTACTCATAAAGATTGTAAGGCCATGTCCACACCAGGGGCGTTGCTAGACATTAAGCTCTACTGGGGCACAGGCCCCCCATTGTTTGTCTGAGATAGCAAGCGTAACTAAGGAGGGTGGGGCTTACCGATAGATAAATTAAATTTGTTTGTTTCAAAAGCACCATGCTGTATAGAGTAGCCTAACTTAGGGGGGTTCGGGGGCATGCTCCCCCGAGAAAATTTGGATTTCTCGGACCTACAAATTTGGATTTCTCGGACCTACATATGTGCATTTTAAGGTGTTTGAATGCCAACAAATTGGATAACAATAGCTTTAAAATCATGTTACACGAATATCTTTTTTTTTTTGTGCCATAAAAGGCAACACTGTATGAAAATAGAAAACTTTAGAAAATAGAAAACGGAGAGAAAACTTTCTTGCACATTTGCATTCTTCTACATTGCACAATGTTAATAATGAATAATTAGCCTTTATATTTTTCAAGAATTTACAATTAGATCATTTCAATAAATCAATAAAGAGTTAATACATACTATATAAAATAAAGAGCATATATTCTAAAAGAAAACAAAGTTCCCCAGCCAAGTCCAAACTAAGTTGATTTATTTGTTGAGCATTAAACTGTAGGCTATACCGCCTATGCTTCATTTTGGCAAAACTGTCAATCACTTGACTCTGACTCAATTTTACTTTTAAGATTATTTGTATTATTTAGAAACTTTTGTTTCGTCATGTTTTCATAGCCTACCTCACGTGCCAACACCGGACTTCGGTGTGCACAGATGTGTGCGCGCTGCTGTTGCTAGGAAACACAGACACGCGTGGATTTCTGTCGCGTGGGTCAGCTTCTGTTTCGGTTAAACTGCGTTGCTTTTACAAGCATTGATTGGTTTATTACTGCGTTGCAAATAGATCATTTCTATTACCCTATAATATAATTTATATTAAATACACTGACAAATAAAATAAATGGTTAAACTCAAACTTCAGATTTACTGGGGCACAGCAGATTTATACTGGGGCACGTGCCCCAGTAAAATGGGTCTAGCAACGCCCCTGGTCCACACTAATACGTTTTTGTTTGAAAACGTATATTTTTCTCTCCGGTTTGGCCTTCCGTCCACACTGAGACGGCGTTTTAAGGCTATGTTTACACGGAAGCGATCTAAAGAGAAAATGTAAAAGTGGCGTTGCGTTGTCACTTTTTATTCTGCGTTTATACGAGCGTTATGGTTGGGAAATCCGTGTGCATTTGGTGACACAAAAGTGTGTGAAATTCGATGTAGTATGCACTCCAGGTGGCTAGGTGGCAATGTGAAGCACTGCCACACAACAACAACAATATCATAGAATATTTTGTACAACTGCTAAAAAGACTCTTGTATGTTTTTCAGAGCTGCTAGGGCAACTTGAAGGTCCGACGTATGGAAATAATCTGACATGTTGAATTTGAATTTGAATTTATTTATTTATTTGATCAGGGACAATGCACAAAAAAACATTCATCTAAGAAAGAAGAGATGTCATGTGCCAGGTTATAGCAAAAATGCTAATTTCCGCCTGCAGTCCCTGGACAGGTCGATGATATACTTACAAGATTTAAAAAATATGTACAGAATTATAATACACAGAAGCATCACTTCACTCACATCATAACACTCTCTACTACATGAATCTATAACTTATTCATTCACAGATTACATCATTCGTATCGCAGTCATTCAGTGCGTACAGGTTTGCTTTGTTAATAACCACTGTTTGGTCAGGCGTGTAAATATGCTATAGTTAGTATGCTATGTTGGATGTTATTTTCCTGTACTGGCGCATGCATGTGACGTAAACGCGTACGCGACGAGAGCCACCGTGAGCAGATTTGCGTTTTTACCGTTTAGACGGGAACGCGACGGTGGAGCGTTTTTAAGATTTCCACTCTGGAGGGTGGTTTCACTTTTTTGAGTTTTTAAGTCCTCAAAACGACGAAAGGCACATCCGATAAAATATTTTTACGTTTTCACCCGGAATCGTTCCCGTATAAACGGGGCCTTAGTCAATGAAAACGTAGCTTTTCGAAAACGCTCTACAAAGCGGATACATTTGAAAACGCTGTTTTCACGCTGTAGTGTGGACTGTGAAGCCGGAGATATTTGAAAACGATGACATAAGTTTAGTCATGTGATCCATGTTGTACCAATAGATATTCATGTTTACCGGTATTGTGCCTGGCATGTGCTATTCACTTTTACACTGTTGCTAAAATAGGCTGCTTTGCTCACTCTTCATATCACAGTCCTGCACAGATGACAGAAAATGTACTTATATTTGCTGTCTTGCGGCAAAACATGAGAGCGGTTGGGTTTTAGACTAAACGTGGTGACTGAGTGTGACCTGGACGCATCAGTGATGTAAGATAAAATTATCCTGTTAGAAGAATTGTGCGATAACTTTATTATTATTTATTTTTCCATCTGTATCATCTCGGTGAGCTTTTGTGAGGTTTCACGCATGCGCAGTAAGGTGAATTTAGAAGTTCCTCATCCACACTGAAACGTCGGAAAACGAAAACGCCGTTTTCAAATGTATCCGGATTAATGTGGACGTCCTCTCAGGACACTCTTAATTTAGCTTTAAAACTGTTACGTATGAGTCTTAGCTCAAGAGCGATTCGGGACTGATCTGAGAGCAACTCTGAGTAAGGAAAAGACAAAAACGTTCATCTTAGTGAGGAGGCGGGGCTGACCCCGTTGCTATGTGTGACACAATCTTTTGAAGACTGTGATTGGTTGGTTGTCCAAGAAGGAAAAAAAGAGTGATTTTAAGTATAGGGTCTATTCTAAGCCTTCACTTTGAAATTACATGCGTAATCTTTCCTATTTGACCGTTCTCTCACACACACACACACACACACACACACACACATTATATATGTGTATATAAATCCTTTTTTTTTTATTTACCTTGCTGTTAATTTCCTATAAGGTGTTTGATTGGCTTAGAATGATAAACATTGCTCCACTCTTTCCAATTACACTGATTGCTGGCATGTCTATTTAAGTGTTGGTTTTAATGTAACAAACATGGAATCAAAACCAAGAAGGACGAGACGTGAACCGAGATAACCCAGGGTTTTCTGTTTACCCTGGGTTAAGTATGACCCAGGGTTAAATGGCCCTTTAATCTTTAATTTTTTATAGATTATTATTTGTCCATTGAACTTTCTAAAATCTTGCCAATATTTAACACAGTCATTTAATGTAGGTTAATGCTGATTTAATAAGATACAGTAATGGTGAAGAAGTGTTAGTGTGCGCTGTGGAGCGGCGTTATGATCAGCATTAGAGATGACCTCCTGTGATCATATTTACTGAGGCTTCGGGCTAATGCGGCTTCTGAGAATCTCATTTCACTGAGAGCTGTGTGTGTGTGTGTGTGTGTGCTCAGATCTCATCGATCAGGGATTGGGTCACATTAATGATGCCCGCTGGTGCTTCTCGGCCGAGTCTCTGTGAGCATCAACACGAGAGAAACAGAGATTCGCTTGAGTTTTGCTCCTTCTGAAGCTTCAGCTCTGTAGAGACGGCACTAATGAGGGATTTCAGGACACACACACACACACACACACACACACACTACAGGCTTTACATTACACAACATAACATTAGTTTGTCATCATATTGGTAAAATTATGTGCAAACCTATTTCTACCTTCTCAAATATAGAAAATATGAGTTAAAGACAAACAAATAATTTGGTAATAAAATAAAGGCAGATACTAATATATATATATATATATATATATATATATATATTTAATGTGTGTGTGTAATATCATTATCATTTATACGTTTAATTTTATAATTATATTTACCATTAAAAATGTTAAATCCCAGAAACAAATTACTGGATAAACTTCCATAATTTGACACATTAGTGACTGAAACAGAACAGTTTTATTATTTGCAGTATATACTACTAAATACTACTAGCTTTTATTATATATTTTCAGTTTTTATTTTTATTTTAGTTTACTTTTTTAATAACTAATAATGCTGTTGTTATTTTGATATGATAAAGATATATAAAGCTATATATTGATCTATATATAGCTTTAATTAATTTTTATTTTCAAGTTTTAGTTTTTGGTAACATTTTAAAACAAGGTTTTTAACTTTTAGCACAAATGGAAAAATACTTCTGAACCATTTATTAATCTTAGTTAATGTTCATTTCAAAATTGACTAAAACATTATTAAAATCATAAGTTGTATCTGTTAATATAATGCAATGGACCTGAACATGAACTAACAATAAACAGTTGTATTTTATTAAATAACATTTACAAAGATTAATAAATATAGTACATTAGTTAATACATTACCTAATGAAACATTATTGTTAAATGTTACCGAACTTAAACGTTTAACGGTTCGTTTTTTTTTTTTAAATTACGTTTTTCTTTTAATGTTTTATTTTATCCTTATTTCAATTACCGAAAACAGTGAATAACAAAACATTTTAATAGTTTTAGTTAACAATAACAACATTGATTGTGAATTGATGTAGGATTGGACTTTTATGGAATTTTTTTCTTCAGGGTAAAGATTAAATTGTGATGTAAAAAAAAAAAAAAAAAAAAAAAAAAAAACGTGTTGCCAATAGTGTAATTTTACAATTTTGCACTTTAAATTTGGTTGCTAGGTATCAAGAAGTAGTAAATGTTCAAAGTAAACTATTTTAAATTGTTGAATGACGTTCCATTTCGTGTGACATCCTACTTTTAAGCCCCTCCCCTTCAACCACATGACTCATTGTAAGACTACAGTTTCACTATCCAATCAAATCCTGCTCTGCTTTTTTCATGTTGAATATCTTGTTTCATTCAGAAACACATTACAAGTAAAATGTGGTTGTGAAAAGGGTTTCATCTTGACTTTTAATGTCAGACTCTGTTTCCGTACATATTTCCGTGTGCATCATCAGGTTATTCTTAGACCGCTCCGTTTTCAATCGTTATTCCAATTAATTTGTCCATGTGTCATCTAGACGCTAGTGCAGTGTGTTCACTAACCTCTCGTTAAATCTCCATCCCTCATTTACTTTAATTGCAGTTTGTGTGAACATAAAGACTTCTTGTTAAAATGGCCTTTAAAGCACATATTTAAGGGTGATTTAAGTTCCTGTGAAAGAAGACGTGCCCCGGAGCCGCTAATTACAGCGCTAGTCCACTGTAGAGAGAGAGAGAGAGAGAGAGACATGCACTCTCTATTAGTCCACTGTATTTACTGGAGAGGGAGAGGGAGAGAGAGAGAGAGAGAGAGAGAGACGGAATGCAGAGAAAAAGCTGCATCAAAATGAGCTCCTGAATATTTTCATCAACTTGGACCTAAAGAGTGGGACATTTCTGAAAAAAAAAACCTTCAAATACCCTCCACAGAGGACTCTAAAGAAGAGGTACATTTAATAATCTGCAAAACAGAAGATATACGTGAAATAAGTGAATATATTGATTTTAATTTTAAATCAAAACAACTAGCTAAACTGTAAACTAGGAAGCTGTCAACTGTTTCAGCTTGTTGTCATCAGCTGACTGGGCTACTGACTGCCTAAGAAACTAAAAAGACTGAGCTAAACAATAACAGAAGAGATAACAGAAGAGATATTTAACAAAGACAAAGAAGAAAATAAGAAAGAACAAGAAATAACTGTGTTTTGTAAACAACAAAGTAGCCTAGCCACCTGTTTGGAGTAAACAAATGGTCACCATGGAAACGGGTCAGAAGGCATTTAAGCACAGCAAAGCTCCCAGCAGAGAGGTTGAATACCCTGTCAAATGTAAAAGTGCAGCAGCTAGGGAGAAACACAAGGAGAAGACACTACGGGAAAACCCAGAGATCCTCTTCACTGACTATGCCCAACAAAAGAATGGAAGAAAGAAAAACAACCTCATATTCTTCACTGATTCCATCTACATCTGGAAAGATACTGTGTCAAACAACTACCCATATGTATCCAGTGAAGGCATCGGCTCAGGGGGCAGACTAAAGATCTGCAAAGATGAACACCTGGACAAGGAGGACCCCCTTCTCACCATCACATACTACACCAAAGGAAAGGTCATGGTCCAAGGGAATGAAGCCAACCTGGAGTCCTTTGAAGATGCATTCTCTCTGTTAAAAACAGAGGTGAACACCAAGAGGATGTTTGTTCACACTGATAGTGAAGATGATGAGACAGAAAACCCCACCACCTTGTCCATCTCTGCCCCTCCTACACCTGCCACCTCTACCAACAGGCTAAAGGAGAGTATGGCCCTATTGGAGCTGGACTTTGCCGAATTTAAAGAGCTGACCCAGGCCAGGCTGTGTGAGCCCCAAAACAGCACTGTGCAGCAGTTTCAAGAGGAGCTCCAACAGCTCAAAAGAGACAACCAGTCATTGACATCTGACCTAAGAGGAAGTATAGAGGCACTGAAGCAGGAGAACAGGATACTTCATACCCAAATGGCCAAAGTAAAGGAAGATGCTGAGAACAGAGAAAGGAGCTTCACCAGGCAGATCCAACACCTGACAGAGCAACTCTCAGAAATCCTGACAACTACAGAGACACAGACTCTCCCCGCTAGTGTCCCAAAGCCTTGTTCTGCCTCTGTACCACCATCTCTTCTCTGCACCCAGTCCAACAACACCCTGGCAGCTCCTTCTACACCTACACTGCCAGCTGCCAACAACCAGCTCTGCCCATCACAGCCTGCCTCCACTCAGCCTGAAGAACAAGCCCCACAAGTGGTCCTACTGGTTGACTCAAATGGGAAATTCCTGGACACAAACAAGCTTTTTCCTGGTAAGAAAGTGCTTTCTAAACGCTGCAGCACCACAGGCCAGGCAATGAAGCTGTTAAAAAAGGAGACCCTCAGGAGCCCTCAATGCCTGGTGATCCACACAGGAACAAATGATCTGCACAGCCTCCGAAAAGGCACTGCTGAGGCAGTGAAGAAGATGGCAGAGCAGGCCAGTAAGGAATTTCCTGACACCCGCATTGTGATCTCCACCCTGCTGCCTAGGACAGACATCCCCCCTCATGCCATCCATGACATTAATATGGAGATCAGAAGAGGATGTGCCACCTTACCCAATGTCCACCTGGCCTTCCACCCAACCATTTGCATCTGGGACCTCTATGATGGACTCCATCTCCACAAAGAGAAGGTGAAGATCTTTGCGAAGACTCTCAAAGACACGGCCCTAGGACGCAGTCCTTCTACCCTCTCCTCAATTCCACGCTTCAGTGATCATCCCAGACCTCCTCCTCCCCACCACCCCAGGATCATCCCCCCTGCTGCCAGGAGGCACAACAGCTCAGCCTGGACCTCCCCCTCCCCACCCGCCCACCACCTAACCATGGTGAAACACAACCAGAGAAGGCTACTTTCCCCCTCCTTAATCCCTTCCCACCGTCCTCTTTTACAACATCGACAGCAGAGCTACACAACAGCACCTGTCCCTGACCTACCTCCCCACCCACAGCAACGGAGTTACTCTTCAGTTGTAGCCCCGCCCCCTGCCACAGCCCCGCCCCCTGCCACAGCCCCACCCCCTGCTGCCTCTGAGCTGGGAGACATCAGGAAGATGCTGCAAACTCTGTGTACCCGACTTCTGCCCAGCTAAGATATACATACACAAAACACTTTACCATTTGGGTAACAGAACATTGATATATATTTAGTTAGTAATAGTAATAATAACAATGGTAGAAATGAGTATAATGGTAATATTTATAATTTTAAAATATTTACTTAATTTATTTAGTATTATAAATGGATAGATAGTTGAAGGTTTTTTTTTTTTTTTTTTTTTTTTTTTTTTTTTTTTTGTCCTACTATATGGGTTCATTTTGTTTGTTTTTAATGCGCTCATTACATATAAGCTGTTGGAATATCCAGGGTCTCCACTCCTCGACATTTGAGCTGAAGAGTGAAAACCCTGAATTCATTAAATCTATAAAAGATGTTGACTTAATTATATTGACAGAAACATGGTGTAAAAATGATTCACTCATTCACTGTCCCCCAGGATACAACGAAATCATGGTGCCCTCTATAAAATTTAAAAACATACGTAAGGGCAGAACATCGGGGGGGATCTTGGTGTGGTACAAAGGAGATCTATGCAGTCAGATCTCAACAGTAAAACAGGGTAAATCCCATGTTTGGATGAAAATAGATAAAACCCTTGGCATTACTGATAGAGATCTCTATCTATGTGCAATATATATACCCCCAGTTGATTCTCCTTATTTTGAAGAAGATATTTTTGATACTCTCCATTCAGAAATAGCCTACTTCCAGGCCCAGGGAAATGTTCTTCTAACTGGCGATCTAAATGCACGAACAGGAATTGAACCTGATGTCATCGACCCACAGAGCCACAACCATGTATTTGATCAGGCCCCCCTGTTTACCACACCAACCATCACCCATCGGAACAACCTTGATTGCGAAATTAATCAAAGTGGCAGGGAGATAGTGCATCTCTGTCGGGCTTTAGGCCTGTACATCATTAATGGTAGGTTCAGAGGGGACTCTTTAGGGAGATTCACCTACTCCTCAGCTCATGGATCTAGTGTAGTAGACTATGCAATCACTGACATGGACCCCTCAACTATCAGTGCATTCACTGTCAGACAGCAATCCCCATTTTCAGACCACAACCAAATAAATCTGTTCTTTAAACTCCCAGATCAATTAAATCCCAAAACAAAAGAACCCAGTAAGCTGTATGAGTTAAATCCTGGCTACAGATGGGCCCCAGACAGTGGAGACAAACTCATCAAGGCCTTGAAATCACCTGATCTGATGAATGACATATTCATATATGACCAAACTCAATATGTCCCTACCAAAAACGGTGTAAACAAGGCGATTGATGACATCAACATGATATTCCATAAGGCAGCTATCAGAGCTGACCTCATAAAACAGAAACATAAGCCTATTAGAAGACAAAATGTTAAGGAATGGTTTGATAAAGAATGCAAGACCATCAGAAAGGACCTTAGAAATATAGCAAATGAAAAACACCGCCAACCAAACAACCCGGCCTTACGCATTAGATACAATGACATTTTAAATAAATACAAATGTACAATTAGGAACAAAAAACAAAATTATACCCACATGAAACTTGAAGATATTGAAAACGCTATTAATCAAAATCAATTCTGGAATATGTGGAACAAGTTCAACACAAAACTACAACAAGCACTACCCATTCAAAATGGTGATATCTGGATAACACACTTTGAAAACCTTTACAAAGACATACCAATTAAACAAATTAGACCAGAACAAAATTTTATAAAAGAAAAACTCCAAACATTAGAACAAACAATTAAAGACAACCAAAACCCTCTTGATTCTCCAATTACTAGGGAAGAATTGATCACACAGACAAAATCTCTCCAGCCGAGGAAAGCTTGTGGTCCAGACAGCATTAGAAACGAGATGCTCAAATGCAGCACCCCAGAGATGCAGGCTGCAGTGTTAAAGCTGTTCAATACTGTTCTACAGTCGGGATGTTTTCCTGACATCTGGTGCAAAGGGCTCATTTCCCCCATTCATAAGAGTGGGGACAAATCAGACCCTAATAACTACCGTGGCATCTCTGTCAGCAGCTGTCTAGGCAAACTATTCTGTAGCATCCTAAATAAAAGAATGCTAGATTTCATCGAGGAACACTCCATCTTAAGTAAAAGTCAGATTGGTTTCCTCCCAAAACACCGCACCACTGATCATATATATACCTTACACACATTAATTAATAAACATGTACACCAAACTAAAAATGGTAAAATATTCTCTTGTTTCATTGATTTCAGAAAAGCTTTTGATTCTATCTGGCATGAAGGTCTCTTTTACAGACTTCTACAGTGTGGTATAGGGGGCAAAATGTATGATCTAGTTAAATCTATGTATTTAGAAAATATGTGTGCTGTTAAAATTGGCAACAAACAAACTGATTTCTTCACCCAGAGAAGAGGTGTTCGGCAGGGTTGCAATTTAAGTCCAACGTTATTTAATATATACATCAATGAGCTTGCTGTTGAGTTAGATCAATGTGCTGCTCCTGGCCTCTGCCTTCTAGATAGAGAGGTGAAGTCCCTGTTCTATGCTGACGATCTCGTTCTACTGTCTCCTACTAAACAAGGACTACAGCAACAGCTAGACATAGTAGAAAAATACTGTCAGAACTGGGCTCTGGCTATAAATATGAAGAAAACAAATATCATGATCTTCCAAAAACGCCCAAGATGTCAGGAGAACAAACATCAGTTCACCATTAATAATGATGTCATTGAACACAGCATGAGCTATACCTACCTTGGTATAACCATATCAGCATCAGGGAGTTTCAACATGGCAGTGAATGCACTAAAAGAAAAAGCTCGAAGAGCTATACATGCAATTAAGAGAAAATTCTATAACTTCCAAATTCCAATTAAAATCTGGCTTAAAATATTTGACAGTGTCATCCAGCCCATTGCGCTGTACGGTAGTGAAATATGGGGTCCACTCAGTCATCAGAGCTATACCCGTTGGGACAAACACCCAACAGAATCTCTTCATGCAGAATTTTGCAGACACATCCTACACGTACACAGAAACACACCAACAAATGCATGCAGAGCAGAATTAGGCAGATACCCACTGATAATCAACATCCAAAAGAGAACACTCAACTTTTTTAACCACCTGAAATCCAGCCCCCAAGACACACTTCACTCCAAGGCCCTCCGAACCCAGGAGCTGAGCCCAGAAAAGAGTCCCCTATGTCAACTGGTACTGAGGCAAACTGCCCCCCCTCAGAGACAGTCTGAGCAGCCTCAGAACAACACTGCCTTCCAAACACCAATCAGAGTCAAGCAAATCATAGCACAATGCAAAGAAACCTATCTGGAACATTGGAAAGAAGAAACTAAAAGCCAAAGTAGACTAGAATGTTATCTGACCCTAAAAAGAGACTATAAATTAGCAGAATATCTCTCTACTGTCAGAGATAGAAAGCAGAGACAGATCCTCACCAGGTACAGGCTCAGTGATCACAAATTGGCAATTGAAACAGGAAGACACAAAAAATCATGGCAACCAAAAGAAAACAGAACGTGTGATCACTGTTTGACAGGTGAGGTTGAGACAGAGATGCACTTTCTCCTACAATGTGAAGCGTTCAAAGACACAAGGGACCTTTACTTTAACAAATTTAACTGTATAATCCCAGATTTCAAAGAGCTGAATGCAATTTCTAAATTAAACTTTCTCCTGGGAGAAGGAGACAGAACGTATCTTGCTGCCCAATATGTACAAACATGCCACAACCTGAGGGACAATGAATGACCGACGCACGCACACACACACACACACACACACACACACACATACACACACACACACACACACACACATATATCCAACATTGTGTTAAATGTTTATATATAATATATATATTATATATTTTATTTGTATATTTTGTATATGCTTTGGCAACATTGTTTCAAAAACTTTCATGCCAATAAAGCCCCTTTGAATTGAATTGAATTGAATTGAGAGAGAGAGAGAGAGAGAGAGAGAGAGAGAGAGAGAGAGAGAGAGAGAGACATGCACGAGTTTGATGGACAGGACAGAGTTTGATGGACAGGACCGAGTTTGATGGACAGGACAGAGTTTGATGGACAGGACCGAGTTTGATGGACAGGACCGAGTTTGATGGACAGGACCGAGTTTGATGGACAGGACAGAGTTTGATGGACAGGACCGAGTTTGATGGACAGGACCGAGTTTGATGGACAGGACCGAGTTTGATGGACAGGACCGAGTTTGATGAACAGGACCGAGTTTGATGGACAGGATCGAGTTTGATGCACAGGACCGAGTTTGATGCACAGGACAGAGTTTGATGGACAGGACAGAGTTTGATGGACAGGACAGAGTTTGATGGACAGGACAGAGTTTGATGGACAGGACCGAGTTTGATGTACAGGACCGAGTTTGATGGACAGGACCGAGTTTGATGCACAGGACCGAGTTTGATGGACAGGACAGAGTTTGATGGATTTGATGTACAGGACAGAGTTTGATGGACAGGACAATGGACAGGACAGAGTTTGATGGACAGGACCGAGTTTGATGGACAGGACCGAGTTTGATGGACAGGACCGAGTTTGATGGACAGGACAGAGTTTGATGGACAGACAGAGTTTGATGGACAGGACAGAGTTTGATGGACAGGACAGAGTTTGATGGACAGGACCGAGTTTGATGGACAGGACCGAGTTAGATGGACAGGACAGAGTTTGATGGACAGACAGAGTTTGATGGACAGGACAGAGTTTGATGGACAGGACAGAGTTTGATGGACAGGACAGAGTTTGATGGACAGGACCGAGTTTGATGGACAGGACAGAGTTTGATGGACAGGACAGAGTTTGATGGACAGGACAGAGTTTGATGGACAGGACCGAGTTTGATGGACAGGACCGAGTTTGATGGACAGGCCCGAGTTTGATGGACAGGACCGAGTTTGATGGACAGGACCGAGTTTGATGGACAGGACAGAGTTTGATGGACAGGACCGAGTTTGATGGACAGGACCCAGTTTGATGGACAGGACCGAGTTTGATGGACAGGACCGAGTTTGATGCACAGGACCGAGTTTGATGGACAGGACCGAGTTTGATGGACAGGACCGAGTTTGATGGACAGGACCGAGTTTGATGCACAGGACCGAGTTTGATGGACAGGACAGAGTTTGATGGACAGGACAGAGTTTGATGGACAGGACAGAGTTTGATGGACAGGACAGAGTTTGATGGACAGGACCGAGTTTGATGGACAGGACCGAGTTTGATGGACAGGACAGAGTTTGATGGACAGGACAGAGTTTGATGGACAGGACAGAGTTTGATGGACAGGACCGAGTTTGATGGACAGGACAGAGTTTGATGGACAGGACAGAGTTTGATGGACAGGACCGAGTTTGATGGACAGGACCGAGTTTGATGGACAGGACCGAGTTTGATGGACAGGACCGAGTTTGATGGACAGGACCGAGTTTGATGAACAGGACCGAGTTTGATGGACAGGATCGAGTTTGATGCACAGGACCGAGTTTGATGCACAGGACCGAGTTTGATGGACAGGACAGAGTTTGATGGACAGGACAGAGTTTGATGGACAGGACAGAGTTTGATGGACAGGACCGAGTTTGATGTACAGGACCGAGTTTGATGGACAGGACCGAGTTTGATGCACAGGACCGAGTTTGATGGACAGGACAGAGTTTGATGGATTTGATGTACAGGACAGAGTTTGATGGACAGGACAATGGACAGGACAGAGTTTGATGGACAGGACAGAGTTTGATGGACAGGACCGAGTTTGATGGACAGGACCGAGTTTGATGGACAGGACAGAGTTTGATGGACAGACAGAGTTTGATGGACAGGACAGAGTTTGATGGACAGGACAGAGTTTGATGGACAGGACCGAGTTTGATGGACAGGACCGAGTTAGATGGACAGGACAGAGTTTGATGGACAGACAGAGTTTGATGGACAGGACAGAGTTTGATGGACAGGACAGAGTTTGATGGACAGGACCGAGTTTGATGGACAGGACAGAGTTTGATGGACAGGACAGAGTTTGATGGACAGGACAGAGTTTGATGGACAGGACCGAGTTTGATGGACAGGACCGAGTTTGATGGACAGGACCGAGTTTGATGGACAGGACCGAGTTTGATGGACAGGACCGAGTTTGATGGACAGGACAGAGTTTGATGGACAGGACCGAGTTTGATGGACAGGACCCAGTTTGATGGACAGGACCGAGTTTGATGGACAGGACCGAGTTTGATGCACAGGACCGAGTTTGATGGACAGGACCGAGTTTGATGGACAGGACCGAGTTTGATGCACAGGACCGAGTTTGATGGACAGGACAGAGTTTGATGGACAGGACAGAGTTTGATGGACAGGACAGAGTTTGATGGACAGGACAGAGTTTGATGGACAGGACCGAGTTTGATGGACAGGACCGAGTTTGATGGACAGGACCGAGTTTGATGGACAGGACAGAGTTTGATGGACAGGACAGAGTTTGATGGACAGGACAGAGTTTGATGGACAGGACCGAGTTTGATGGACAGGACAGAGTTTGATGGATTTGATGTACAGGACAGAGTTTGATGGACAGGACCGAGTTTGATGGACAGGACCGAGTTTGATGGACAGGACCGAGTTTGATGGACAGGACAGAGTTTGATGGACAGGACAGAGTTTGATGGACAGGACCGAGTTTGATGGACAGGACCGAGTTTGATGGACAGGACCGAGTTTGATGGACAGGACCGAGTTTGATGGACAGGACCGAGTTTGATGGACAGGACAGAGTTTGATGGACAGGACCGAGTTTGATGTACAGGACCGAGTTTGATGGACAGGACCGAGTTTGATGGACAGGACCGAGTTTGATGCACAGGACCGAGTTTGATGGACAGGACCGAGTTTGATGCACAGGACCGAGTTTGATGGACAGGACCGAGTTTGATGGACAGGACCGAGTTTGATGGACAGGACCGAGTTTGATGCACAGGACCGAGTTTGATGGACAGGACAGAGTTTGATGGACAGGACAGAGTTTGATGGACAGGACAGAGTTTGATGGACAGGACCGAGTTTGATGGACAGGACCGAGTTTGATGGACAGGACCGAGTTTGATGGACAGGACCGAGTTTGATGGACAGGACAGAGTTTGATGGACAGGACAGAGTTTGATGGACAGGACCGAGTTTGATGGACAGGACAGAGTTTGATGGACAGGACAGAGTTTGATGGACAGGACCGAGTTTGATGGACAGGACCGAGTTTGATGGACAGGACCGAGTTTGATGGACAGGACCGAGTTTGATGGACAGGACCGAGTTTGATGGACAGGACCGAGTTTGATGGACAGGACCGAGTTTGATGTACAGGACCGAGTTTGATGTACAGGACCGAGTTTGATGGACAGGACCGAGTTTGATGGACAGGACAGAGTTTGATGGACAGGACCGAGTTTGATGGACAGGACAGAGTTTGATGGACAGGACCGAGTTTGATGGACAGGACCGAGTTTGATGGACAGGACAGAGTTTGATGGACAGGACAGAGTTTGATGGACAGGACAGAGTTTGATGGACAGGACCGAGTTTGATGGACAGGACCGAGTTTGATGGACAGGACCGAGTTTGATGGACAGGACAGAGTTTGATGGACAGGACAGAGTTTGATGGACAGGACCGAGTTTGATGGACAGGACCGAGTTTGATGGACAGGACAGAGTTTGATGGACAGGACAGAGTTTGATGGACAGGACAGAGTTTGATGGACAGGACCGAGTTTGATGGACAGGACAGAGTTTGATGGACAGGACCGAGTTTGATGGACAGGACCGAGTTTGATGGACAGGACAGAGTTTGATGGACAGGACCGAGTTTGATGGACAGGACAGAGTTTGATGGACAGGACCGAGTTTGATGGACAGGACCGAGTTTGATGGACAGGACCGAGTTTGATGGACAGGACCGAGTTTGATGGACAGGACCGAGTTTGATGGACAGGACCGAGTTTGATGGACAGGACAGAGTTTGATGGACAGGACAGAGTTTGATGGACAGGACAGAGTTTGATGGACAGGACCGAGTTTGATGGACAGGACCGAGTTTGATGGACAGGACCGAGTTTGATGGACAGGACAGAGTTTGATGGACAGGACAGAGTTTGATGGACAGGACAGAGTTTGATGGACAGGACAGAGTTTGATGGACAGGACCTAGTTTGATGGACAGGACCGAGTTTGATGGACAGGACAGAGTTTGATGGACAGGACAGAGTTTGATGGACAGGACAGAGTTTGATGGACAGGACAGAGTTTGATGGACAGGACCGAGTTTGATGGACAGGACCGAGTTTGATGGACAGGACCGAGTTTGATGGACAGGACCGAGTTTGATGGACAGGACCGAGTTTGATGGACAGGACAGAGTTTGATGGACAGGACAGAGTTTGATGGACAGGACAGAGTTTGATGGACAGGACAGAGTTTGATGGACAGGACCGAGTTTGATGGACAGGACCGAGTTTGATGGACAGGACAGAGTTTGATGGACAGGACAGAGTTTGATGGACAGGACAGAGTTTGATGGACAGGACCGAGTTTGATGGACAGGTGTGTGCATGGCATGGAAACACTGCTTTGCTTTAATTATCCTGTTGAGATTTAGTTGCATAATCAGTGAAATGCTTTTCTGCATCTGAAACGTTCGTGTTTATCTCTGAATCCCTTCGGTGGAGAATTAGACTGACCGTGGATAAATCCAGATAAAAAGTGGAGGACAGCACGGCTTGTCCTAAAAATGCAAATCCAAGCGATAACAAACAGCTGTCCCGGGTTACCGATGGGAAAAGTCACTCTAACCGGCCACAAACACAGCATTTGATTAGGATTTACTGAACTGAGATCAGATTATCCCGCCTGATCCCTGTCCTCCATCTGCCTCGGCTTCAGCGTGTGTGTGTCGCTTTTAAGCACATGTATGTCTTAGTGTGATTCAGTATGAAGACCCGCGTTTGCCCTTGGTGTGACAGCAATGCATCATGGGATTGACGATTGAGTGACAGTGTTTGTCATTGAGCATTTTGTTTGTATATAGACTAAAGCATTAAATATTTACACCAGTGTGTATAAGATGGATGATATGGAGCATGAATTGCATGCAACGCTTATTTGGAGCGTGAATTTCAGCATGCGTCGCCGTTCAGCTTCATTGACTCAGTCTTAAAAACGTCTAGTGAAGAGAATCATAGGAGTTTGGAAGCACACAAGGGTCAAAATGGATTTATAGGAACGGTGCACAAACATATCTGTAAAATAAGGATGCAGTATTCATTTTTGGGTCAGCAAGAGGAGTCATTAAACAGGTTCAGGCAGAATGAATTATGCATCGTCACACCTGTACATGAGTTCGACTTCTGTCGTGTGTGTTTAGATATTCATCGTCACACCTGTGCATGAGTTCGACTTCTGTCGTGTGTGTTTAGAGCAGGTTTCTGTGAACAGAACCGTCCCGATGTTGAGGAGCTCACAGGACAGCGTGGGAAAGCTGTGTGTGATTGTTCATTTAAGAGGAAACACAGATGATGAGACTGTGTAATGCACTCAGAGTGTGTGTGTGTGTGTGTGTGTGTGTGTGTGTGTGTGTGTGTGTGTGTGTGATACACCTTACAGGTGCATCACAGCCCGAAACACCAAAGCATGATGGGGCATTTTATTTAAATTTATGGGACCATTTATTTAAATTTAAATTATTTTCAAATTAAAACATCACTAAGAAATTATTAAATCATATAAATGTCAAATAAAAATTAAAAAAAAATTTTAATCCTAAATCATTTTAAAATAACATTCAAAATAAAACACTTGCTGAAATGTAAAAATCTTAAAAATGTCAATGTAAAATGGGTCTTTCATTATATAGCCTATAAGTAGTTATAATTATAGTAAGTAATTTGTTATATAAATGTAAAAAATTATATAAATATAAAATAATTAAATCATAAATATGTAAAGTTAAAATAAATAAATAGTACAATAAAAAGTCAAAATAAAGGACTTACTAAAAATGTATTAAATCTCAAAAATGTAACACTTAAAATCTTAAAAATATCCAAATAAAATGTTTTTTTTTTTCCATTATATACAAGTAGTTATAAATACAGTAAGTAATTTGTTTACCTGTTAAAATAAAACCAATAAAAAAATAAAACACTTACTAAAAATACATTTAATAAATATTTAAATCATTTAAAAAATAAAAAAATAAACACTTACTAAAATTATTTAAATCATATAAATGTACAATTTAATATTTATAAAATAATTATTAAATCATAAATATGTAAAGTTAAAATAAATAATTGTAAAAAAAAAAAAGCACTTACTAAAAATGAATTCAATCTCAAAAATGTAACACTTGAAATCTTAAAAATGTCCAAATAAAATGGGTCTTTTCTCATTATATATCAGTAGTTATAATTACAGTGAGTAATTTTGACCATTAATCGTCATCAGAGAACAGGAACATTTGCATTTGTGGTTAAATTATTGAAATACTAAATTAAATTCTCATGGGAAGGGAAAAAATCCTCTCAAAAAAACATTTTATATTAATCTTAATGGAGCAAGGGGAATGGACCATTTAGTTTGTGTGATTCATATTTCATAAATTTAAACATTTTCATTTTTTATTTATTTATGCATACGCATCACAAACTAAACTGTCCATTCCCTTGTTCCATTAAGATTAATATAAAATGTTTTAAGCTCTAATTATTTGTGACTCATTTACTATTCCGAATTCATAAAATGAATAATATATAAGGATTATTCAATTTAATTTGATGGAATTTTACTATAAAATTAAAATTTGTAAATCTTTAAAAAAAGTCTTAAATAAGTTTGTGAATCCATGCTTTAAAAATAAAGAATATAAATAGTCTATAAGCCTATAAATACTCAGTCAACTTCATAAATTGAGCTTTTTACATGCTATTGTTGCATTTGTACGGAGCCCCTAAAGGGACGTGGTGGTGGAAATTTTTTTAGGATGGGAGATTTTTTTTTTTTCAATCTTTTGCGTTCCCTCGCAAAACTTTTGCGTTCCCCCGAGAAACTTTGCGTTCCCTCGCAAAACTTTTGCGTTCCCTCGCAAAGATATTTGCGTTCCCACGCAAAATGTTTGCGTTCCCTCGCAAAGTTATTTGCGTTCCCACGCAAAAGTTTTGCGTTCCCTCGCAAAGATATTTGCGTTCCCACGCAAAACCTGTTGGCAGCTCGGACAGACACTTCCTGTTTAATGTCCCGCTGGCAGTGTTTCAGAGCTCCGTACGTTAATGGAGCGTTTCATAGTGTTTGATTGGACTCTAATATAAAGAAATGCGGTCAGTGCTTAACTCAATGTGTTCAGTGAAGTTGGCAATATATTCACATGCTATTCGAACTTCCCGGATCAATATTCTTGAGCTAAACGTTGTTAAAACACAAACGACACCTATTTACAATCACAGTAACCTAGACAACGAGATACAACCCAATTCTCCTCAAAACGAGCTTTATAATATATAAATGGATCTCTATGAGCACGCAGGCGGCTGAGTCCGAAGGGACCATCTGCAAAGTGCAATATAACCCCAAAACCGACTACAGCATCAACTCATAGTCAAAAATGTAAAAATAGTCATTAACTTCAATGTTACAAACTACCCAATTCAGTTTACACATCAATGGTAAACTCACTGGTCATACTGCACTGCTTCTGCACATTTTACATTATATAAAAAAAATATTTAATAACTTCACTGTAACACAACAAATTTAGTTCACACATCAGTGCTCTAATGTTGGTTATACAACACTTAGTTTGGGAAGTAATTGCACATAAAAAAAATAAGTATGCCTATTCTTTACACAAATTATATTGGTAGGCTACTGTACGCAGCTAACATAATAGTTACAACCATAGCTTTTGCATTATATTTGCTTACTGAATTTGATGGCATTACACTGTAGCCTATAACAGTGTGAAGTTACTGAATATTTTTTCTAAAAAGGGTTAAGTTATTGGAACTGAATTTGGTGACAGTAGCCTACATTGTATCACAGTGAAGCTATTGAATATGTACTCATATAAAATGTGCAGAAGGGTTTTGGGATTTGCACTTTGCAGACGGTCCCTTATTCGGACTTGTCTCGCCGGTTAAAGACATTTATATTATAAAGCTCGTTTTGAGGAGAATTGGGTTGTATCTCGTTGTCTAGGTTACTGTGATTGTAAATAGGTGTCGTTTGTGTTTTAACAACGTTTAGCTCAAGAATATTGATCCGGGAAGTTCGAATAGCATGTGAATATATTGCCAACTTCACTGAACACATTGAGTTAAGCACTGACCGCATTTCTTTATATTAGAGTCCAATCAAACACTATGAAACGCTCCATTAACGTACGGAGCTCTGAAACACTGCCAGCGGGACATTAAACAGGAAGTGTCTGTCCGAGCTGCCAACAGGTTTTGCGTGGGAACGCAAATATCTTTGCGAGGGAACGCAAAACTTTTGCGTGGGAACGCAAATAACTTTGCGAGGGAACGCAAACATTTTGCGTGGGAACGCAAATATCTTTGCGAGGGAACGCAAAAGTTTTGCGAGGGAACGCAAAGTTTCTCGGGGGAACGCAAAAGTTTTGCGAGGGAACGCAAAAGATTGAAAAAAAAAAATCTCCCATCCTAAAAAAATTTCCACCACCACGTCCCTTTAGGGGCTCCGTACATTTGAATGCATGTTAGAATATCATGTTGCATTGTTTTCAGCGCAGTGAACGTCATTGAGGATGTATAGCAGCGTGTGTGTGTGTGTGTGTGTGTGTGTGTGTGTGTGTGCCAGAGAGCAGTCGAGCTGATCCCACATGTGAGTCTCGTTAGACTGCCGTGTCTCTCAGCCCTCGCTTGGCCCGAGATCAGTGTGTTTGAGTCTGGCGGGATGTTCCCGATGCCTGTGCCGGAGAGCAGGAGAGGAGTCTGGGATGCCGGAGGAATGGAAGCGTTTCAAAGAAAAGCACAAGCCCACTCAGACTCTCTCCTCTGGGCGAGCGAGGTTATTCTGAGACTCTGTGTGTGTGTGTGTGTGAGAGAGAGTGTGAGAGTGCGTGCGTGTGTGTGTGTGTGTGTGTGTCTCTGTGTGTGTGTGTGTGTGTGTGTGTGTGTGTGTCTCTGAGTGTGTTTGTGTGTCTCTGTGTGTATCTGTGTGTCTCTGAGTGTGTGTGTGTGTGTCATTGCGTGTCTCTGTGTGTATCTGTGTTTCTCTGTGTGTCTATCTGAGTGTGTTCGTGTGTGTGTGTGTCTATCAGAGTGTGTGTGTGTGTGTCTACCAGAGTGTGTATCTGTGTGTCTATCTGAGTGTGTGTGTGTGTGTGTGTGTGTGTGTGTGTTTATCAGAGTGTGTGTGTGTGTGTGTCTCTGAGTGTCTCTGTGTGTATCTGTGTGTCTCTGAGTGTATGTGTGTGTGTGTGTGTGTGTGTGTCACTGCGTGTCACTGCGTGTCTCTGTGTGTATCTGTGTGTCTCTGTGTGTCTATCTGAGTGTGTGTGTGTGTGTCTATCAGAGTGTGTGTGTGTGTGTGTGTGTGTGTCTACCAGAGTGTGTCTATCTGAGTGTGTGTGTGTGTGTCTATCAGAGTGTGTGTGTGTGTGTCTACCAGAGTGTGTCTATCTGAGTGTGTGTGTGTGTCTATCAGTGTGTGTGTGTGTGTGTGTGTGTGTGTGTCTATGTGTCTATCAGAGTGTGTGTATCTGTGTGTCTATCTGAGTGTGTGTGTGTGTGTGTGTGTGTGTGTGTGTGTGTGTGTGTGTGTGTGTGTGTGTGTGTGAGAGAGAGAGAAATTGCAGCACTTCACAATATACATGTGGCGGATCTTATTATCACAGGCTGATGTTTGGAGTTATTCATAACTAGTTTTTTTTACCTCTGTTGTTTTAATGCGTTTCAGAATTCGGTTTGTTATTTGGTGTTGCTTGTTCTTTTCACATTTATTTCTACAGTGCTTTTCACAGTTCACAATGTTTCAAAGCAGCTTTCCAGAAATCTTATATCTTCTTGTCTTATATGTGCATTTAGCAAATTAGAGCTGAGCGATAATGTAGTTACATTTTGCGACCATATAAACAATAACGCAGTCGTGATTTGCGATATAACGTACATAGCCTTACGCGAATATACTGTGTGTGTGCGAACATAGTTGGACATACTTACATAATCCAACTTTATATAAAGAGCTGGGCGATAATATAGTTGAAAAAAATATGTTTGAGGAAACCATGATTCATTTTATTTTTCAGGATTCTGTGATGAATAGAAAGTATTCAGTTACTGTCACTTTTAATCAGTTTAATGCATCCTATTTTTTGTAATCTTACTCAACAATAGTGTAATATTCTGTCGTATGAAAAGAGTGTGAATGGAGGAAATGAAGTTGTTTGTTTTTTCTGAATCCTGGTTACAATTATCCCTCGATTAAAACTACTTTCCATATCAAATCTCCAGTTAGCGTGTGATTTAAAGGAGAACTCCGGCGCAAAATGAACCTTTGGTCTAATAAAACATTGTTACCTAGTCAACCGTTCTCTGAGATTTGTTTTCATGATAATCGAATGTAAAGAGTTTTATCTCTAAAAACTGTTTAGCGTATAACGCTAGTAATGGGGGCATCTATTAAGTAAAAATAAATCGCTAGTTAATACCACTAACAAGACTCAAAATAGCCCCACACTAAGAGGGTCCCTACATGCCAAACGAAGCATTGAGAACTTTGTAAGTGTACAGACCGTTTAATAAGAAGATAAAGATAAAGACAGTCCACTTCGTGTATACAGACAGGAGCCATCTTTGGAAAACAGTCTCGACTAATCAAACCACGAACGCCATTCATACAGTTCAGAAGTTCACTGAACTTCATACAGTCAGAGACTATTTATATAGAGACATGCCACTTCATCAATCCTTAATACAACTATATAGGGAAAACCCGTAACGCCAAAGATGGCGGTTGTATGCACATGCCCCGCCCCTCCCGCTGGAAAGCCAATCGTCTGCTTTTAACAGTCAAGCCGGGAAACATTTAAGCCTATCGTCTGGTTCCACTGACGCATGCGCACAGTTGAGGTTTGCGACAGCGCAAAATACGTTATTGTTTAAAAAGGCGGCAGATTTGATATGCAGTGTGTGTGTGAGTTGTGTAAATATCAGACATCAGAAGTCTCCCGCAGATTGATAGCGGCTCCCTGATGCCCGCAAATTAGTTCAAATCTCACGGGATCTAGAGCGAGTGAGTAAGAGCTCACACATACTGTGCTTCAAACTG
>JARWKJ010000006.1:2387200-2397200 GCA_029959095.1 Rhinichthys osculus | reverse complement strand
CTGAACATCATTTAAAGATATACAGATATTCATTCGAATGTAGTGGATATGGTCAATTATTTGAGTTGTTTGGTTGCATGTGAACATGTGAACTCTCCAACAGTGGGAATAACTCCTCCGTCCTGCATTACGGACACGCCGGCTCTCCCAATGACAAAACCATCCAGGATGGAGACATGTGGTGAGTTTATGAGCCTCTTCACACATATTTCTTAATTACTTTAATAATCATGTTCTGTGTCAGTTGTGTTGTTGGTTCAGGCTGGTGTACAGTCAGTGTAGTGATTAATATTTCTCTCTCCAGTAATATTCAGGGTTTATGGTCTCTCTATGAGCAGTTGCACACTGACCCCTGGTGGACTTGACATACAAACACACTTTCTGCAAGCACATGAGATATGATTTGAAAATCACGATGGTTGAATTATTTAAAGTTTAATACAATCAGATTTATGTTTAAGTCCGGCGTCATCTATCTTTAAATTACAGTTGAAAACTAAAATAAGTCTTTGCATCAAAATTATGTATCCATATTAAAGTGGATTCATTAAAGTGATACGTAGATGTGCAGAATTTCAGTATTTAGTGAAATTCAGAAATGTAATTTATTGCATTAATATCCTGTACATTGAAAAACATACATTATATGTATGTTAAATGGCTATTGAAATATACAGTATAATAAAAAAACAAAAAAGGAGAAATGGATTAGGAAATGTCCATAAGCTTAATGTGATTTTTGGTGATACTTACTGTTCATTGTAAAATGTCAAATAAGTATTAATAATAATAATAATAATACACCAGGGCTACTCAGTGTTTGATGATGTCATCAAACCAAACCATAAAACTAAAACAAGCCATAGAAGTGGTTTTAGATCTGGTCCAGGCTGGTGCAAAGGGCAGGATTCATCTAAAACCTGATTCATTAATATAAAGATGCTGTGCTGTTTCCCGACAGTCTGTTTGACATGGGCGGCGAGTATTACTGCTACTCCTCCGACATCACCTGCTCCTTCCCGGCCAACGGCAAGTTCAGCGCGGACCAGAGAGCCGTTTATGAAGCCGTGCTGAAGTCCTCCCGAGCCGTGCTGGACGCCATCAAACCCGGTACACACTCTGAGTCACGATACACACACACCAGCAGCAAAACTGCTTTCACACGGAATAAACAGAGTCTTTTCTGACACACACTTATTAGACTATCAGCATAACGTCTGATATACACTAACAGTCAAAAGTTTGGGGTCAGTAAGATTTTTCTCATGTTTTTGAAAGAGTCAAATTCTCATGTTTATTTGATCAAAAATACAGTAAAATTGTGAAAGATTATTACAAATTAAAATATCGGTTTTCTATGTGAATATATAGTAATTTTCAGCATCATTACTCCAGTCTTCAGCGTCACATGATCCTTCAGAAATCACTCTGATATGATGATCTGATGCTCAAGAAACATTTATGATTATTATCAGTGTTGAAAACAGGTAAAATGTTCATATTTTTGTGGAAACCTTGATGCATTTTATTTTTCAGGATTCTTTGATGAATAGAAAGCTCAAAAGAACAGCATTTATTTGAAATAGAATCTTTTGTAACATTATAAATATCTTTACAGTCACTTTTGATCAATGTAATGCATCTTTGTAGAATAAAATGAATAATTTCTGAATTTCCAAACTTTTGAACGGTAGTGAAATTTGAGTTTTGTTATTTAAGAATGCATTTCCTAAAAAGACAAATAGACACTGTGTGTGTTTGGTTTAAAGACGAAGAGAGCTTTGACCTCACTGTAATGAAAAATATATATATTTCCTTCACCTTTAATCCTCCCTCGTCTGGCTTCTGTTACTTAAGCAATGCCTGAACGTTGTATTTCGAGCACTTCTTGTTGTTTTAGCCTCTTCATGGTGACTCGCTTGCTTTAGTCCTCATCTGTAATTCGC
Source organism: Rhinichthys osculus (assembly GCA_029959095.1). NCBI lineage: Eukaryota > Metazoa > Chordata > Actinopteri > Cypriniformes > Leuciscidae > Rhinichthys > Rhinichthys osculus. Next base: position 2,395,254 of record JARWKJ010000006.1, on the reverse strand, counting down.
TTTGGACAAAGGCGTGTGCTAAATGTAAGTGTGACGAGGGGTCTCGGCTCAGTGGTGTGTTGATGTGCCGGTCAGGTGTGAAGTGGACAGAGATGCACCGGCTGGCGGACCGGGTTCACCTGGAGGAGCTGCTGAAGATGGGGATCCTGCGCGGGGCGGTGGAGGACATGCTGAAGGTCCATCTGGGCTCCGTCTTCATGCCTCACGGTCTGGGTCACTTACTGGGCATCGACGTCCACGACGTGGGAGGATATCCAGAGGTCAGTTCTCAGCACAACACATTCGGACACTTTTTGCCTCTATGTTGTTCCTGAAAATATACAGGTGAAACTCGAAAAATTTGAATATCGTGCAAAAGTAATTCATTAATTCAACTTAAAAGGTGAAACTAATATATTATATAGACTCATTACATGTAAAGTGAGATATTTCAAGCCTTTATTTGTTATAATTTTGATGATTATGGCTTGAAAATCTTTTCACAATATTCTAATTTTGACTTTGGGGTTTTCATAAGCTGTAAGCCATAATCATCAACATTATAGCAAATATACAATAATTTTCTAACATATACAGGATTATATAGTAATAAAACAGCTTATGAAAACCCCAAATTCAAAATTAGAATATTGTGAAAAGGTTTTCATAATCTGTGAGCCATAATCATCAACATTATAACAAATAAAGGCTTGAAATATCTCACTTTGCATGTAATGAGTCTATATAATATATTAGTTTCACCTTTTAAGTTGAATTACTGAAATAAGATGAACAGCGATGGCGAGATGACGTTTGACGATTAGTGTGTCCCAAAGCTTGTCTACTCTTTTGCTACACACTCAAAAGTATGTCGTTTTTCTTCACAAAAAGAGCACATACTTTTAGGGCGTAGTATAAATAGGTGAATTGGGACGCAGGATAGGTCTGTGTTAGATGAGGAGACATAAGGCGTACTTGTGCACTATTCTACGCCTTTTTGTAGAATAAATAGTGTGAGTAGTGCGTTCACACTAAAAATTCTAGAAAGAAAAGTGTACCCGGATGATACACTTATTTAACCAAAAAACGAAGTGTGAAACGTTGGACACTTCATGCACTCGACTGTCGTAGCTTTAATAACGTAGTGGAGGGGCTATCAGACTCCTATGTTGAAAGACAAAATAAACGTCTAAAGTTCATACACGACACAGTTGAGTACATAGTTGTGCATAGTTTATAGTGCGTCATTTGGCACACAGCTATATGAATGTGCAGTGATGAGCGTCCTCCAGGACAGAGTTGAGAAACACTGCTTACGATGACCAGCACCAGCATAAAGGCCTTGCACACTGAGTCCCATATTTTCGTATGCGTTTTTTCATATTCGTTATTCGGTGGCTTTGAATTGTCGAAAAATGCAGAATATCGGACCCAATTTGATTTTTTTTTATGACGGACGAAAATTTCGGACACGAATTTCGGACTCAGTGTTCAAGGGCCTTAAAGGGGAACTTGGCAACTATTCAATTTTCAACTGAATAAAACCGTTTAGAAATCATTTGAATGGTTTAATAACCTGTTCTGGAGAGAAAGGTGGCTTTGCCCGCTCCCCCCAGCGTCCCCAGGCGGAAAACCATCCTTGCATCATGGGGACTAACGTCCCGGGTAAGTTGGAAATAGGAAGTCTCGTGAGAAGCGAGAACGAGCCAGAAACACAAACTGCTTTATGGCAATTCGACATAATTCTATGATACTGTGTATGATGTATTACCCACTCGGTAGACACAGCTCCACGATTAAGTTGACCGGCTCCGATAATAACAAATGCACATGAGCGGCGGTAGAAAGCGGGAGGAGGACGCCGCGAGTTACTTTACGACAGTGTTGTGAAATATACGCCCACAGCTGTAGGGGGAGCTCATGAGAAAACATGCGACAACAAACTTGAAAATCAGCAAAGAAATGACTAGAGTTGCCAAGTTCCCCTTTAAGTGTCTGTTTCTGAACTGTGTGTGTGTGTGTGTGTGTGTGTGTGTGTGTGTGTGTGTGTGTGTGTGTGTGTGTGTGTTGTTCAGGGCGTGGAGCGCGTGGACGAGCCGGGACTGAAGAGTCTCCGGATGGGCCGTGTGGTGCAGGAGCGGATGGTCCTCACGGTGGAGCCGGGGATATATTTCATCGATCACCTGCTGGATAAAGCGCTCGACTCCCCGACTCAGTGCGGCTTCATCAACAGAGACGTCCTCAATCGCTTCCGCGGCTTCGGCGGGGTCAGAGTTATTAATAACACACACATTACAGTAGATAGATACACATCAATTCATAACTAGTCCTTTCTTTACTGTAAAGATAATTTTGTTGATATGTCAATATATAATATTATATGCTATAATGTATGCATATAAATCATTCATTATATACATATATAATACACTATATATATTTATTTTACTTTATAATCAAAAGGACTTTGCTTTCAGATTTGATAAGTGATCATTCTGAATGTTCAGGTTTTAATGCGCCCCAATTATGCTTTTTTGAATATTCACTTTCATGCAGTGTGTGATAGAGCTGTGTGTGAGTGTAAAAGATCTGGAAAGTTTTAAAGATCAGAGTGCAGATGAATGTAGTTTTGTCTCCTAAAAGAAAGACGTGATTCTGAAACGAGTCGTCAGTGATTCACTCTCACTTCATGCTGAACCTGCGTAGGGTTGTAACTCATTAGCATAATGCCAGCCTGTGGTGTTGATTGGCTGAGCAGCGTCTCTTAGCTCCGCCCTCAAACACTGTAGTGTATCTGAGACTGGAAGAGTTCGGCTCGTGTTGTTCGTGTCGAGAAGACGCTGTTTCTGAGATTGATACGGTGAAACCCACGCCATCGTTACTGTTCGTATCACTGTGATCAAGAGCTGAGATTCAGATATGATAATGAGCGTTTGCTTTCTGGCCAATCACAGCAGAGCAGCTCTCAGAGAGGCGGAGCTTAGAGAGACTGAAGCGTTTCAGACACTGAGAGAAAAGAGCTGATGCTGAAATTACAGTATATGATGAGAAAATTAAAATGTATATAACAGTATATGAGACAATGAAATGCACATGAATATTGCTGATCGTGTGTGTGTGTGTGTGTGTGTCTCAGGTGCGCATTGAGGATGATATCGCTGTGACGGCTGACGGCGTGGAGCTTCTGACCTGCGTTCCTCGAACCGTGGAGGAGATCGAGGCGTTCATGGCCGAAGAAACGTCCAAACCCTTCAGTCCCATCAGCAGCCAGAAGTTCTGAGATTATGATTATGATTATAATGATGATTATAATGACACTCCTTTTCTTCAACATATCAGTGTTGGCACTTCTGGAAATCAGTGTCAAAAATTAATTACCGGATCATTTATGCTTTCATGAAGCAGCCGTAACATTTTCAGAGTTTGATTCTTAATAAAAGCAGTTCTGAACTTTATTTAGCCTGAGTTAAACTTTACTCAATTCATTTGCATTTTATCCTGGACACTTTTTACAAGTTTGTAAGAAAATGCAATGCTTATTTTTAATAAACATCTGATTTTTCAAGCATAATTTAGAATCGTGTGCAACCTTTTATTTACTAATTCATAAAATTCTGTCATGTTTAAACCCCATATGAGTTGTTTTTGTCGAACTAAACGTGTTTGAATAGCAGTAAACAGAGACAGAAGGAAAATCCTGACACACTGTATGAATGAAGCGCTGTTACAGTTCAACGACACAATCATCTTTACGTTTTACCCTGAAGTGTTCATGATTTGAGCTGAAGAAGTTAAATGTATGTATTTTACTGCTGTTTTAAATTATACTGAAGTGTAATAGTAAACGGGTGTGGAGATTGTCTTTCTTCATTCCAGTAGATTCTAGCTGTACTGGTTTCCACATGTGTAAAACAATAGTTTGAGGCTGTTATTACACTAAGATTGCTGTTGAGTCACATGACTTCTCTTCAATGAACAGTAAATCAGCTGAATAAAGGGAGTTACTCTTCATGAGGGTGCGACACTTTAATGACAGTTTTCATACATCCGTTTCCATCATTAATTGTGTTCATCTCAACTGTGTGTGTTTTTCTGCATCCAGAGAAATGAGTTGAAAATGTAGAAAGCATTTTTGTCGTCTCGTGTGTCTACTTGAAATTCATCACAACAAAAGAGACAGAGTCCCTTAAACTCTCAAGCCTTGCTCTCTAACAGCAAACTGTGTTTTTATTTAGAAGTCAGTTTAAAGATACTTACTATAAATGCTATTAATTAAAAATAAAGATAAATAATTTTCTATTTTGCATATTGAGACCAACAACACGATGGGAAAGCTTAGATGTATGGCGACGCTGGGCTCTCGAGTCAGTGGAAAAACAAACAGGGGTGCGTTTCCCGAAAGCATCGTTAGCCAACTATGGTCGCAAGTTCCGTCATTACCAATAGAGTTCAGTTCAATGGGATTTGCGACCATAGTTGGCTAACGATGCTTTCGGGAAACGCACCCCAGGTTCGCAAGTTGAACCAGCACCAGTTCCGAACCAGTTCATTTTTGGTGGAAACGAGGTAATTCTGGCCAAGAACCGCTGAGAGGAGAACACACCGTCTGACTGAAATGATGTTTGTTTTGTTTTTACATGTTTTTAGGGTCAGATTTATCTGAAAATGAACAATAAAACACAGACAGATGTGTCAGATAATGGAGTGGCAGTTTCCAGAAATGTGTGGATCTGTGATCATAATTTTTGATTTTCCATAAACTACAGATTATTGCACATACAGTCAAACCAAACATTATTCAGACACCAGATATAATTGATGATATTGTTTCACTAGTGTGTGCAGGACACTATAGTTCATTTATGTAAGTGAGCAGAACATTATAAAGTAAACTCTGACATATTATACCCAAATATTCTTCATATCAGTAAAATTTATTCAAAATTTGGGACCAAAAATGATTCCTCCACTTTGAGCTGATCGTGTTTTGCTGAAGTGTGTTTTCTGTAATTGCTAATGCTCTTTTTACACACAGACTGGACAACATGAAGCATTGCTTGGTCACAAACTGGTATTATCTAATTGTGTAGTTAAATTTAACAGCTGACAGATATTCAGCATTATTCATGTGTGAGAGTCTAACAGAAGGACGGACAAAACCAGTCAAATATCCACTGATCTGAGAACTGAGTTCTGCTCATATTTATTACCAGTTTCTAAACTATAGTGAATAAACTGTGATAATGTGAGAAATGTTGAAGGTGTCTGAATAAATGTTGGTTTGACTGTATATTATTTAGAAAAGATGCAACTCAAAAAGATCTGATCCCGCTAACCTTAGACTGTATAGTTCTTTATAGACTTTATAGTTCTTCAACTCTATAACTCACTGTTAATCTGTAACTTTGAGAGACTGTTGAATAATCGAGAGCAGAAACACGAGTCCTCGGCTGTGAACAGAAATGCTCTCGATCACTGTGAGGATCATAGAGGACTGAGGGTTTGCTGGATTAAATGTGTGTGTGGATTGTAACTTTATGTCTCATTGTACACACTTCATCATTTAGTGTTGTGTGTCTTTAGTTTGTTTCCAGCAGTTCAGTTGTGATTCTGCTCTTCTCAGAAACATTCAACTCTTCTCTGAAGTATAGAAAAATATGTTTATTGGAATGATGTTTCAGTTAGACGGTCACTCCTAGGTACAGTATGTCATAGATCTTGTTGTGTCAGAAGTTAAATGTGTTTTTACTTTTTGTTTTATTCCTGAATGAATCGTGCAGTTGAAACCAGAGGACTGGTAGAGCCGGATCGATGTCAAACCTTCTGAACCTGATCTAAGTTTATATCAAATACATGATGAAAAATCACATGCGGTCAGGATGATCATTGTGGTCAAGATATTTTAACATGCTTTCTTCTTTTAACTGTATACACACACACACACACACACACACACACACACACAGTATATATTGTCTGTCTGTGATTGGATTTGGTCATTTCTCTGTAGTTTGGGACACATGTGAATAAAGCTTGTCATGGAAACTCCAGGTTGAGCTGTTTATCACTGAGCTCCTGGTGTAGTCGGACTCGCTGCTGAGTTTAGTTCATAATTATTACAGATATTCTCAGTTTTTTATTAAACAGGATAAGTGTGTTTTAAACATCATAATCTTGATACTGAAATTGACATCTTAATCTCAAATGTGTTGGGTCAGAATTATTACAAACAAATCATATATTCCAGATACACTTGATGGAGATTGACGGATAAGTAAATGAGTGTCTTTGATATTTCATCCTATAAAGGGAAACACACAACATGTGACCGCTTCTGTATGACTTCACTTCTGGAAATCAGTGTCAAAAATGAATTACCGGATCATTTGCTTTCATGTAGCAGCCGTAACATTTTCAGAGTTTGATTCTTAATAAAAGCAGTTCTGAACTTTATTTAGCCTGAGTTAAACTTTACTCAATTCATTTGCATTTTATCCTGGACACTTTTTGCAAGTTTGTAAGAAAATGAAATGCTTGTTTTTAATAAATCTTGGCAAACAGTTTTGGAGATTGTCTTTCTTCATTCCAGTAGATTCTAGCTGTACTGGTTTCCACACGTGTAAAACAACAGTTGATGCTCTTATTACACTAAGATTGCTGTTGAGTCACATGACTTCTCTTCAATGAACTTTACAGTAAATCAGCTGAGTAAAGTGAGTTACTCTTCATGAGGGTGCGAAACTCAACTGAATGTTGTGCTGGTTTCCATCATTAATTGTGTTTATATCAACTTTATTTGTTTATCTGCATCCAGAGAAATTAGTTGAAAATGTAGAAAGCTTTTTGATTTCACATCTCCTCTTCATGTACTGTTGTAGTTTATATGATAATCTTGGCATTGTGTACTATGATTACTGTTGACTCTTTTGACAAATTGCTTGTGATGTTCCTCTTTTTAGATAAAAGCATCTGCTAAATGAATAAATGTAAACGTTTGTTTGTGTTGGGATCAAATCAAGGGAGGGCATGCGTTCCAGTAACACTCTTAACACTCATTGATTAAACCAATGTCTCACACTTTTTGAATGGGGTTATAGGTCATGATCCCCTGAGCAGGTTTAGCACCACTTCTGCGGGAGCAAAGAGACCTATTTACTTGTACAGTTATGGTCTGAAAAGTATATTCAGGGCAAATTGGATGATACTGTCAGAAATATAGCCCAACTGGTGAACAAGAGCAAGACAACCTGCTATTTAAACTGAACAGAAATACCAAGAAGAACATTAACCCAAGAATGTACAGTGTGAAACTTCAAAAACCTTAATATCCAGGATTCACTCTTAACCCAGGATACAGACTGAACTGTGTGAAACATGTTAACCTGAGTTTAGAATGACCCAAGTTAAATGTGACACTTTGAAATGCTTTGGGTTACTGTAGTTGGCATGAGAGATGAATATGGTTATCATTCACTACTGTGGCATAGTACTATTGTTTTAGCATCCTCACTGAACCATGGTTTCGGTTTAAGAGTCATGTGGCCAAACCAGTCTGGAGACACGTGTTGATCTGGGCACTGAATTAAATATGTGCTGGACTGAACAATAGTTGCTGTCGTCTTCAGTTTGGCTTGTGCAATCACTCGGGTTTATAAGTGTGAGCTGGTTAACAAGAGGTTTAAACAGGACCTTCACAATCCTCAAACACCAGCGCAGACTAGAGATGGCAACCAATAGGGTCAGAAACATGTATGAAGTAGATGTTAGGCAATGGGAAGAAGATGCTAAAAAAGAATATAGAGATAAACGGCTGAATGAATTTCCAGATTATCTCTTCAAACTCTTTGATCCTCCTTATCCATCTGAAAAGGATACCCTGTGTGGTTTGCTCTTCAGACCCTCTTCAGCCTCAAAAGCATTCCTGTGGATGCATTACATCTTAGAGACGTATCCACAACTCAGTCCTCAGTTGAGTTGCAGACGAGCTAAACAGCCAGCACGAGATGTGATTCATATCAAAGGTAGTTCAGAAGAAATGCGCAGATTTTGTAAAGGTTTTCGAGACCAGCTGAGAA
>JARWKJ010000006.1:2209700-2382200 GCA_029959095.1 Rhinichthys osculus | reverse complement strand
TAGCTTAGCCCAGTTCATTCATTAGGATCCAAACAGAGATGAAGTTAGAAGCGACCAAACACCTCCACGTTTTCCCTATTTAAATACAGTTACACGAGTAGTTACACGACCAAGTATGGTGAAACAAAATAAAACATGGCGCTTTTCTAAGCGGGTAAAATGGATAACTATAATGTATGGCGGAATAGCACTTGGACCCGGCGCAGTAATATAACTATATCATCGGGAGAGAGGATTTTTCAGGAGTGATGATATTACTGCGCCGAGTCGAAGTGCTATTCCGCCATACGTTATAGTTATCCATTATATGTTATAAGGGAATAACATAGTTTAATGGTCTGTTTAATATATTAATGGTCTGTTTAATAAAATAAAATAAAAAAGTTTAATATGAAAAAACGGTGGAGTGTTCTTTTAAACAGTAGCTTACTTATTGTAGTAATGCACAAGCCAAAATAAAAATAAAAATGACAGCTAGAGTTGTGTGAACACTATTTTAGTTGCCTGAACAGCCAAGTATACAACATTTTCCAATTCTAACTAAATGAATCTATGAATGAATCTAGCACTGAAATGTAACCATATTATAATGTAATTTTACTCTCAACAAACATAGAGCAAATTTACACATCATCATTTTTGTATGTGTGAGGGAGAAAGTGATCCTATTTAGGACTCAGGAAGTGAAGTACAGCTCTGCAACCCCTCTTTTCTCCTCAAGCGCTCTCTCCTTCCTCCATCTCTATCAGGAGCCAGCTGAAGCCATCTTGTATATAGTTGCTTCTATCTCCTGATCGGGAGCATGTTGTGTCAGACGATTTTTTTCTCACAGCAGCTAAAAGACAAAATACTAAATTAATAATACAAAATTAATAAATAGTACATATACAAACATTAATCCACCTGTAAATAAATGTAAGTAACAAAATAAAATAAGTTTGCTTTGGTTACATTTTATACAGGAAATGGTTGCTTATAATGTGGCACTAACGTTACTTAAAGGTGCTCTAAGCGATGTCACGCGTTTTTTAGGCCAAAACATTTTTTGTCACATACAGCAACGATCTCCTCACTAACCGCTGGCTGCCTGTCCCCTGAACACACTGTAAAGAAACGCGATCTCTGTAGACAGCCCAGGCTCCACACACAGCAACAAAAGCAAACTGCAGCAACCCGCTCCCCAAAACATAACAAACTGTTCCAGCCAATGACCGACAAGAAGGGTTTGGGGGCGGGGTTTGGGGGGTTAGTGTGCGGATGAGGAGGAGGGAGGGTCTAGCTAGCCTCCGTTTTGTTTGACAATAGTTCGAACGTCAACAAGAAGTGACGTCACCCAGGATCGCTTAGAGAACCTTTAAATGACTAACTGGCTTGTCAGAGTTTGACAACAGTATTTTGACAAACAAAACCATTTTAGCAAACAAAAACCTTAAAAATGTTGAGATATGGAAACTGTGGTGTAAACACATGCTTAGCCTATCTGTGAATTAACTTTTAATTTATTAACTGTTAAAATAATTAGATTTAGATAAATCTGATTATTCAACCATAGAGGGGTTTCACCAACGTCACGTTCTGGGCGGTAACCCGGATGCGCGGCCATTATGGAGGCACTCGGATGTAAACAACAGCATGGATTGCACTGTTCATGTACTACTGAACACATTGTTACACTAATAAACCACGGAAAAAAACACGTGGTAGGTGCGAAATCATATAGAGAAGGACTTGGGAAGCAGGAGAGAGTGCAACATTTTGACAAACTAAAGTTAATAGTGGTGCTTAAACTAAAAACTATGGAAAACGTTGACTATTTTGTATGTGAATTAGTTTTTCTTTAAATTATAAATTTATAAAAAAAATAAAATAAAAAAAAACCTCAATTATCATGTTAGGCAAATGTATATTTTGTTCAGGTCAAATAATTTTGGGAATTGTTTAATGATTATTGAATTTTGTGAACATTGCTGAAAACTAATAGGCCTAGCAGGCCTAAATACTTCCAAGTATGGCCCATAATCGCTACACTGATCTGGGCCATAATCGCTACACTGATCTGGACCACACACCTCCCATCCACAATCGGCCCAAATATTGTTTGCCGTCATGCATGCAGTGCCATCATTGCCACGCATGGCCCAGAGTTGGCTGACATGATGCATGCCAGTGCCGGCAACACGCCAGCAGTGCCATTATGAGGCCACATTTGGGCCAAGTCTGTTTGCTATGTGGGATCCGGTATCATCTATGTTTAAATCACAGTTTTCAGACATAGGATATCTTTATTTGGAAAACTTGCATCAAAATTATATATCCATAAACAAAACTTTTATCAAAGGAATGTGCAGAATTTCAGTGTTTAGTGAAATTTAGTGGATTTCTGAAATGTTTTATGTCATTTATGGCATTAATATCCAGTATATTGAAAAGTAACATTATAAGTTGTATGTTAAATGGTTTGTTGAAATCTATAATATAAAATTGAGGAAATGGCATATGAATGTCTTTTCTTGAAGCTTTATGTGATTTTTGGTCATAACTTACATTCATTGTCAATATAAAGATTAATCTAAAAACTGATTAATTATTATAAAGATTAGATAACACTATTTCGATAGCCCACTTTAGACATTCTACTAACTATAAGTAGGCTAAATTTGCAACTACATGTCATTGTAACAAAAAAGAGCTATATATATAAATGTGACTGGACTTGTCTAAAGTGGACTATGGAAATAAAGTGGAACTAAAGATGAACTAACTGTTTCCCGACAGTCTGTTTGACATGGGCGGCGAGTATTACTGCTACTCCTCCGACATCACCTGCTCCTTCCCGGCCAACGGCAAGTTCAGCGCGGACCAGAGAGCCGTTTATGAAGCCGTGCTGAAGTCCTCCCGAGCCGTGCTGGACGCCATCAAACCCGGTACACACTCTGAGTCACGATACACACACACCAGCAGCAAAACTGAGTCTTTTCTGACACACACTTATTATTACGCTATCAGCATAAAGCCTGATCTACACTAACAGTGGTTCGGGGTCAGTAAGATTTTCTCATGGTTTTGAAAGAGTCTCTTCTGCTCACCAGCTGTGTTTATTTGATCAAAAATACAAAATATATTTTTAGAATTTAAATCAGCTGTTTTCTATGTGAATATATAGTAAAGTGTAATTTATTCCTGTGATCAAAGCTGAATTTTCAGCATCATTACTCCAGTCTTCAGTGTCACATGATCCTTCAGAAATCACTCTAATATGATGATCTGACGCTCAAGAAACATTTATGATTATTATCAATGTTAAAAACATTTAAAAAGACAGTTAGAAAGTTCAAAAGAACAGCATTTATTTGAAATAGAATCTTTTGTAACATTAATATCTTTACAATCAATTTTGATCAATTTAATGCATCTTTGTAGAATAAAATGAATAATTTCTTAATTTCCAAACTTTTGAATGGTATTACATATTGAAATTTGGAGTTTTGTTATTTAAGAATGCATTTCCTAAAAAGACAAATAGACACTGTGTGTGTGTTTGGTGTAAAGACGACGAGAGCGTCAGTCCTCCGCTGTAAAATGACCTTTGACCTCAGCGTAATGAAAAAATATATTTCCTTTTCGTTTAATCCTCCCCTGTCTGGCTTCTGCGACTTAAGCAATGCTGAACGTTGTATTTCGAGCACTTCTTGTTGTTTTAGCCTCTTCATGATGACTCGCTTGCTTTAGTCCTTTGCTTTAGTCCTCATCTGTAATTCGCTTTGGACAAAGGCGTGTGCTAAATGTAAGTGTGACGAGGGTCTCGGCTCAGTGGTGTGTTGATGTGCCGGTCAGGTGTGAAGTGGACAGAGATGCACCGGCTGGCGGACCGGGTTCACCTGGAGGAGCTGCTGAAGATGGGGATCCTGCGCGGGGCGGTGGAGGACATGCTGAAGGTCCATCTGGGCTCCGTCTTCATGCCTCACGGTCTGGGTCACTTACTGGGCATCGACGTCCACGACGTGGGAGGATATCCAGAGGTCAGTTCTCAGCACAACACATCCGGACAGCTCTATTTTTTCCCTGAAATAGTCTATGTACAGGTGAAACTCGAGAAATTAGAATATCGTGCAAAAGTTCATTTATTTCAGTAATTTAACTTAAAAGGTGAAACTAATATATTATATAGACTCATTACATGCAAAGTGAGATATTTCAACCCTTTATTTGTTGTAATTGTGATGATTATTACAGAAAACCCCAAATTCAAAATTAGAATATTGTGAAAAGGTTTTCATAAGCTGTAAGCCATAATCATCACAATTACAACAAATAAAGGCTTGAAATCTCTCACTTTGCATGTAATGAGTCTATATAATATATTAGTTTCACCTTAAGTTGAATTACTGAAATAAATTAACTTTTGCACGATATTCTAATTTTTCAAGTTTCACCTGTATAATGTATAATCAGATGCTTAGCGGTGAGTGATTAGACAAAAATCACAAACAATATGTGTAAGTGTTGGAAATTGTTATAACATCAATTAGTAGTAATTATGTTACAATGCCAAAATGTTAAGAGGCCAGATATGATTTTAGATTTTTGTTGAAGATAAATCTTAAAGGTTTTCAAAAAACTTTTAAATTTCTACTTTTAAACTTTTTATTTTGCTACATTTTAAAATAACATAAAATGCCATGGTATGGTTGCTTACAAACCTGTTAACCGTCACCAGTGCGTGGGCGCTCTGAAGCGTTTTTTTTTTTTAAATAGTTCAAAGTTACTATCATATTTAATGTGATTAACTTGACAAACTATACATCATTAAAACGATATAAGACTCAAGTTTCAGTATTTGACCACTATTGTATTCTGTGAAACTTATAGTGACAGTTATGTCTTAATTTGTGTCAGGAGTTATGAAATAAAAAAATGAGTCGTTACCTTTAATACCGGTATGAATCATGAGCGTCAGCTGCTCTCATTCAGAAAAAAACTCCCGTGCGATCGTCATGACAGCGATTCACAAAACAACGTCCCTCAGGGCTTTTAGCTCAAAAATGTGCAGATTTGGAGAAATATTGATAGATTCTCATAGGTTTACATCAGACTTCTATAGACAGGAATAATATTTATTGAATTTATACCCAAATGCGTCGATGTAATCATTTTGAGCGCTGTATACTCTGATGTACTGTGTTATCAATTCATACTAACAGTCTGGGGCGCTGTTTGCACAGTAAAGTCCATATATGGATCACATGAAGAAGAGCCATAATCATGTGACATTCAGGAAGTCCTGACACATAAACAAAGCTATCCGAGATCGCTGTAAAGTGCAGATAAAGATGTTTTGAAGACAATAAACATGATTGCAATGATATTTGATTTACCTGTGTTCTTCAAGCCATGTCAGGTATTTTCATAATAATAGATTATATGTATAATGTAATGCTAATCGAGATAGACTTTCAAATTGTGCAGAATACAATAAAATAATATATTTTCTATCTGATTTTTTTATCTGAAGCCAAATCAGATTACAGAAAGTTATTTAAAACACTCGACTTGCGCTATAAAGTAAGTTGGAGCACAAACATAGTTTTATTCTCATAAATTGTCGTGTATTGATGGTGTGCTAAGCTAACATGCTAGCTAGTACTGCGCACCTGCTACCTAACTTCGATGTAATTTTTATGATTTTTTTTCTAAATAAGAATGCTTACTGAAATGTTTCGTTTTTCAAAAAGGGCATTTGATACAGTTTCACTGTGAAGTGAGAACTTTTATAAAATAAATGAGGGATTGAAACAGTGTGAATTGCTAGACGTTAGTGATTATAATGCAGACAAAAGAAAAGCATATTTAGAGCAATAAACAGGCTGGAGAGGTGTGAATATGTGCAGGGGAGCCTGAGACTGAATGCGAGTTAAGTGCTCCCGGAAGAGATGAGTTTTCAGTTGTCTTTTGAATGTTGTCAGGGATTCTGCATTCCGGATGAGGGTGGGGAGATCATTCCACCAGCATGGAACCGTGAATGAGAATGTTCTGGAGAGTGATTTTGTGCCCCGCTGTGATGGTACCACGAGCCGTCGCTCATTGACCGATCGTAGGCTTCTGGTAGGGATGTAGACTTGTAGTAGTGAGTGGAAGTAGGAGGGAGCTGAACCTGTGGTCAATCTGTAAGCAAGCGTCAAAGCCTTGAACTTGATGCGAGCAGCGAGTGGTAGCCAGTGCAGAGAGATGAGCAGAGGAGTGACGTGGGCCCTTTTGGGCTCGTTGAAGACCAGACGAGCTGCAGCATTCTGGATCATTTGTAGAGGTTTAGTTGCACATGATGGAAGTCCAGCCAGAAGAGCATTGCAGTAATCACGCCTAGAAATGACCAGGGCCTGGACGAGAAGTTGTGTTGCATGCTCAGTTAGGAAAGGCCTGATCTTCCTGATGTTGTGCATAGCAAACCTGCATGATCGAGCTGTCTTTGTAATGTGGTCTGTGAAGGTCAGCTGATCATCAAAGATTACACCAAGATTTCTGACCGACCTTGATGGGGTGATTGAGGATGAATCTAGCTGGATAGTGAGGTCGTGCTGTAGAGACGGATTGGCAGGGAGGACGAGAAGCTCAGTCTTTGCCAGGTTGAGCTGCAGGTGATGTTCCTTCATCCATGCCGAGATGTCCGCCAGACAGCTTGAGATCCGTACAGCTACTGTGGGATCATCTGGTTGAAATGAGAGGTAGAGCTGGGTGTCATCAGCATAGCAATGGTAAGAGAAACCATGTGCCTGTATGATGGGTCCCAGTGATGTGGTGTAAATGGAGAAGAGGAGCGGTCCGAGAACTGAACCCTGAGGAACGCCTGTGGTCAGTTGATGTGCTTTGGATACCTCACCTCTCCATGTGACCTTGAAAGACCTACCTGTGAGATAGGACTCAAACCAGTTGAGGGAGGTTCCAGTGATGCCCAGTGATGAGAGGGCGGACAAGAGGATCTGATGATTCACAGTGTCGAAGGCAGCAGACAGGTCCAGTAGAATGAGGACTGATGATTTGGAAGCAGCTTTTGCGATCCGCAAGGCTTCCGTGACTGACAGCAATGCAGTCTCAGTTGAATGTCCTTTCTTGAAGCCAGATTGGTTGACATCCAGCTGGTTGTTCAGAGACAGGAAGGATGATACTTGGTTAAAAGCAACTCGTTCAAGTGTTTTTGCAATGAATGGTAGGAGAGAGACAGGTCTGTAGTTCTCTAGAAGTGATGCATCACAAAACAATAGAGGCAATAGACTGAATAGATGCTTATAAGATGACAATAAACACCAGTCTAATCAAAATAAAGTCATATGACATGATCTTGAAAAACATTGAACTAAATACAGAGTTTTAGACTTATCATCTTCAGATTTTAAATATAACATGGTTAGACATGTGGCTTTAGCTGCAGTGCATTTCTAGATTGCTACAATGCCAACTTCAATTTTATTTTCATGAAGATGTTTCATAAAAATAAATGTATTATAACTTTACAAAACTTTGAAGCTATTTATAACTATTTTTTTTCATTATGACAATAAATAATTCTACATTTACAATAAACTTCCAGGTGTCAGCTTTCAAATGAGATCTTACTTGTGCTTTTAGTACAAAGGGTTCATGAACTGTATCTGTTTCAGTTTGGGAATGCCATATCTGGGGATTTTTCAAAAATGGGCTTGAAGCTTAACAGGTTACAAATATGATAACAAACAAACACCAAAGTATTATAAATTAAAACCAAAATCATACAGATTTTATAATCATCATCGTCACTGCAAAGTGATTTACTCACTTTATTTGACAACTTTTATACTGTACACATATATAATTTTATCCACATACATCACATAAAGCCATATACTGTACACTATATCAAATCTACTGTTTGATGATTTGTATTGTCTCCAGATTTAGCTTCAAAGTGCTAAACTTCTCAATGAAGACTATTAAGCATTATAAACATTAACATTTAAAATTTCTGTCGAGCTGCTTTTATACAACTGCTCGCTACGGATGCGAAAAACACAGAAAATCAAACCCGATCCGATTTTTTTTATGACGGACGATAGTTTTGGAGGCAGTGTGCAAGCGTGATCGACACAACGTGAGGTCGTACTTATTTTTTAACGAATTTCGGACTCAGTGTGCAAGGGCTTTAAGTGTCTGTGCTTCTGAACAGTGTGTGTGTGTCTGTTTCTGAACTGTGTGTGTGTGTGTGTGTGTGTGTGTGTGTGTGTGTGTGTGTGTTGTTCAGGGCGTGGAGCGCGTGGACGAGCCGGGACTGAAGAGTCTCCGGATGGGCCGTGTGGTGCAGGAGCGGATGGTCCTCACGGTGGAGCCGGGGATATATTTCATCGATCACCTGCTGGATAAAGCGCTCGACTCCCCGACTCAGTGCGGCTTCATCAACAGAGACGTCCTCAATCGCTTCCGCGGCTTCGGCGGGGTCAGAGTTATTAATAACACACACATTACAGTAGATACACAGATACACATCAATTCATAACTAGTCCTTACTTTAACACCATATCATTTTTGCTGATCATTTTGTTGATTTGTCAGTATATAATATTATATGCTGTAATGTATGCATATAAATCATACATTATATACATATATAATACACTATATAAGACGCTGTTTTCTGAGATTGATACGGTGAAACCCACGCCATCGTTACTGTTCGTATCACTGTGATCAAGAGCTGAGATTCAGATATGATAATGAGCGTTTGCTTTCTGGCCAATCACAGCAGAGCAGCTCTCAGAGAGGCGGAGCTTAGAGAGACTGAAACCTTGATCGAAGCGTTTCAGACACTGAGAGAAAAGAGCTGATGCTGAAATTACAGTATATGATGAGATGGGGGAATTAAAGTGTATATGACAGTATATGAGATGCACATGAATATTGCTGATCATGTGTGTGTGTGTGTGTGTGTGTGTCTCAGGTGATGATGATTATAATGACACTCCTTTTCTTCAACATATAAGACTTTAAACTTTAAGTAAATGAGTATCTTTGATATTTCATTCTATAAAGGGAAACACAGAACATGTGACCGCTTCTGTATGACTTCACTTATGGAAATCAGTGTCAAAAATGAATTACCGGATCATTTATGCTTTCATGTAGCAGCCGTAACATTTTCAGAGTTTGATTCTTAATAAAAGCAGTTCTGAACTTTATTTAGCCTGAGTTAAACTTTACTCAATTCATTTGCATTTTATCCTGTACACTTTTTGCAAGTTTATAATAAAATGCAATGCTTATTTTTAATAAATCTTGGCACACAGTTTTGGAGATTGTCTTTCTTCATTCCAGTAGATTAGCTGTACTGGTTTCCACACGTGTAAAACAACAGTTGATGCTCTTATTACACTAAGATTGCTGTTGAGTCACATGACTTCTCTTCAATGAACTTTACAGTAAATCAGCTGAATAAAGGGAGTTACTCTTCATGAGGGTGCGACACTTTAATGACAGTTTTCATACATCAGTTTCCATCATTATTGTGTTCATCTCAACTGTGTGTTTTTCTGCATCCAGAGAAATGAGTTGAAAAGGTAGAAAGCATTTTTGTCGTCCCTTAAACTCTCAAGCCTTGCTCTCTAACAGCAAACTGTGTTTTTATTTAGAAGTCAGTTTAAAGATACTTACTATAATTCCTATTAATAAAAAATAAAAGAAATTCTCTTTTGCACATTTTCTTTGCAATTGCTTCATAGTTTATACCATAAACTTGGCATTGTTACTATGATTAATGTTGACTTGTGATGTTCCTCATTTTGGATAAAAGCGTCTGCTAAAGGAATAAAAGCAAGTATTTGTTTATGTGTCGGGATCATATCAGAGAGACAGAGCCGTAATGGCCGCCATCAAACCAGGTTTAAACAAAGAGTCACAATACAGAATACTAGGAGCAAAACTGCTTTCAGAGAGACATGATAAAACATGAATAATCATCTCCATGTTCAGGATATTAATGAACTGGTGGGATTCTTGTCTGACGCCAAACTTTCTTATCGCCTGTTGTTCCTGGTTAGATCATGAACTGAAAGTTACTCTTTATCTTTTACTGAAATGTTCTGGTTATATGAGGCCTGACCTCGGACTATCATCAGCATAAAGTCTGATCTACATTATTCAGTTCCACCAAAGCATTTTGAGAGCCGGTTCGGAGCCGGTGTCTACTCGCGAACCAGTTCTTTGTGTTTCGACAGCCAAAGATCCGGTTCTCGGGCAGGAAAATTGATTCCAAAGCGGCACCAACTCTTTGCTGGACTAGAACCGTTCTTTTACCACTTCATGCTTTCGTCGGGGGCGATGTTACTGTCACCAACAACACGACGGGAACGGGAAAGCTTAGACGTATAGCGACGTACACAGTGACGTGACGACGTTGTTCGCTGGGCTCTCGAGTCCGTGGAAAAACAAACCGATTCTGAGAAGATTCGCAAGTTGAACCAACTTTGAACCAGTTCCGAACCAGTTCTTTTTTGGTGGAAACGAGGTAATTCTGGCCAAGAACCGCATGCTGAGAGGAGAACACACCGTCTGACTGACATGTTTAATGATGTTTCTTTAGTTTTTACATGTTTTTAGGGTCAGATTTATCCAAAAATTAACCATAAAGCGCAGACATATGTGTCAGATAATTGTGTGGCAGTTTCCAGAAATGTGTGGATCTGTAATCATAATTTATGCTTTTCCATAAAGTACAGATTCTTGCAGATAGAGTCAAAGCAAACATTATTCAGACACCAGATATGGTATGGTATGGTATGGTATGGTATGGTATACTTTATTGTCCCCAAAGGGAAATTTGTTTTGGGCTCACAAATACAAGCACTGCAGCACCAGACATTTAAAACAAACACAATACATAAAAAACAGAGAAATAGACATTTAGAATCAAGTATTTGGCCTCACAATACTGTGTGTACCAGAGGGTAACCGGCATACTGCCACTAAACACTGGAAAAATGTTTGGCATCAGACCATACTACCCACATTCTACCATTCTACTCACACCAACACTGGCAAAATGTTTGGCATCACACCATACTACCCACTGTAAAATGATTGGCATCTCATCACTCTCTCCCTCCACTGGGACGCAAACGGCATCACACCACTCTGTATGATAAAAATTAATTAATAGGCATCACGCCACTCTGTATGCTAAAAAAAAAAAAAAAAAAAAAAAAAAAAAAAAAAAAAAATTAATAGGCATCACGTCATTCTGTATGATAAAAATTAATAGGCAGCACGCCACTCTGTCCACTATAAAGTAATCGGCATCACACTACTCTGTACACTAAGAATTAATTGGCATCACGCCACTCTGTCCACTATAAAGTAATTGGCATCACGCCACTCTGTCCACTATAAAGTAATCGGCATCACGCCACTCTGTCCACTATAAAGTAATCGGCATCACGCCACTCTGTCCACTATAAAGTAATCGGCATCACGCCACTCTGTCCACTATAAAGTAATCGGCATCACGCCACTCTGTCCACTATAAAGTAATCGGCATCACGCCACACTGAACACTAACAATGAATTGGCATCACGCCACTCTGTCCACTATAAAATGGTCGGCATCACGCCACTCTGTACAAGATTAATTATTAATTCTACTTGATATTATTTAATAACTTAACCGCTGAAGGAATGAATGAGTTCTTAAACCGGTTTAGTCTACAACTAGGCATTCTAAGTCTTCTCCCCGATGGCAACATTACGAACTCAGAGTGCAGGACATGTGTTGTATCATACATAATCTTATTTGCCTCCCTTAATATAGATTTTTCATATAGGGTCTGCAGATAAAGGGGTTCTGTTCTGCCCATGACCTTCATGGCCGTTCGAGTAAGACGTCCGAGCCTAGCTTTCAAATGTACTGTTAAATTACCGTACCAGAGATGTATTCCATAAGATATCACATTCTCCAATACAGCCTGATAAAACAACATCATAATCCTGCTACTGACCCCATAAAGTCTCAGCCTTCTCAAAAAATACAGTCTTTGTTGTAGCCGAGTGCACAAGGTATCTATATGAGCCTGCCATGTAAGAGAACAGTCAATGTAAACACCCAGATATTTATAGGAGGACACTTGTGTGATAGGAACATCATGGATATAAATAGAGCTATGGTTTCCAATTGATTTTGGATCAAAAATCATCTCTTCAGTTTTCTTCACATTTACAATCAGGTGGTTAGCATCACACCACTCTATAAACTGATTAATCTCAGAGCAGTAGGGCAAAATGTCTTGATCTTTATATAACAGACTAAGAATCGCAGTATCGTCACTAAATTTCACAATGTAATTGTTACTATTAATCCTCCCACAACTGTTTGTATACAATGTGAAGAGGACTGGGGAGCTCACACACCCTTGAGGGGCTCCTGTACTAATGTCATGAGAGTCAGAGATCTTCCCATTAACCCTAACCCGTTGGGATCTGTTTGTTAAAAAAGAAAAATACCATTTAATAATAAACGGATTTACATCCATCAATTTAAATTTCTCCAATAATAAATACGGTTGCAAAGTGTTAAAAGCTGAACTAAAATCAATAAAAAGTAAACGCGCATATGCCTTTGGATCATCCAAATGTTTAGATACAAGATGGGTAATACTTCCCACTGCATCATCCGTACTCCTACCCTGCCTGTACGCAAACTGCCATGGATCTAGTTTTAACCTAACTTCATTTTTTAATAAAGACACCATGTACTTCTCAAAACATTTCATTACTATTGATGTTAGTGCAACAGGTCTAAAATCATTATTCTCAGACGGATGTGGCTTTTTTGGAATTGGAATGATCACAGCTTTTTTCCAGAGCGCAGGAACTATATGTGAGTCCAATGAACGTTGAAAAAGTGTACACCACACTGGAGTGAGTTCTGCAGCACAGGTTTGCAAAAGCTGTGAAGAGATCCCATCAGGTCCCTTCGATTTCTTAGTACATAGCTGCTGAAACATGGATTGCACCTTAGAACTATCTATTATTAATCTACTGCCCATATCATCTGTCAGAGAACCTATAACAGATCTGCATTTATCAGAGAAGTCATGAGTTTGAAACCGCAGATAGAAGTCATTGAGTTCATTTGCTTTCTGTAAATCATCATTAGTATTTATAAGTGTACTATTTCTATCCATGTTAGTAACAACCTTCATTGTATCCCACATTTTTCTCGAATTTGAAGTGGAAAACTGGTGCTCAATGAAATCTTTCTGTCGCCCCCTTGCTTCTTTTATCTTTTGATTAAGCTCTTTTTGTATTATTTTCAACCCAGCAAGATCATGGTTTCTAAATGCGGCATTTTTTCTGTTGATACAACTCTTAATTTCTTTACTTATATAAGGTTTGTTGTTTGGATACATAATAACATTTTTTTTAGTGAGTATATTGTCCACACAAAAGTTGATATACTCCGTTATTGTCACAGTAGTCGTATCAATGTCCATATCGTTAAAAACGTTCCAATCTGTGCAAAGGAAACAACCTTTGAGTCTCTCTATGGCATCGTCCGACCAAACTGTTACTTCCTTCATGCATGGTTTACTGCGTTTGAGCATAGTCCTGTATGTAGGAATAAGATGGATAGTGTTGTGGTCAGAGTTAGCCAGCGGAGGTTTCACTCTGGCTTCGTAAGCCTTTTTAATATTGCCATAGCACTTATCTAGGGTTCTGTCCTTTCTTGTCCCGCATTTTATATATTGTTCGAAGCCAGGCAAGAACAGTTCCAGCTTGCATTGATTAAAATCACCTAATATAAATACTGGAGCCTCTGGCGAGGCCTGTAATTGTTGGTGAACACAGTCCGCTATACACTTTGCTGCTTTAACTGCATTTCCGCTAGGAGGGACATAGACGGCACAAACGACGACGCTACCAAACTCCCTCGGTAGATAAAAAGGTCTCATTTTCAAGCACAGAACTTCAGCATCAGGACAACAGATTGTGTCCTTAATTGTGTACTGTTTACACCAAGCGTTACTCACATACACAGCCAAACCGCCGCCTCTGATTTTCCCTGACTGGGCATTCCTATCCGCCCGCACCAGCGAGAATCCATCCAGCCCCAGAGCAGCGTCCGGAACATCCCGGTGCAGCCATGTCTCCGTAAACACCATCAAACTTGAAGTGCGATATTCAAAACATACTTTGGAATTAGCTCGAAGTTCCTCCATTTTGCCATGCAGTGATCTGGCATTGCACAAAATCATCGATGGTAAAGGTGGTCTGTTTCCTCGTCGTCGGAGACGTTGCCGTATTCCACCTCGTTGCCCCCGTCTCCTGTGCCTTCTATTGCGTTCAGTTGACGACCCCCCGCAAACAGGTAGATTCAAAGGAGGAGGCCCGGCATGGCGGAGCGCAAGCAGTGCGTCTCTGGTGTAACTAATTGACGTCCATAATGCCGCACCTGGGTGTGTTTGGCACTGTGCAAGGTATCCCCATACAGCAACCACTAGGCATAGCTGAACGAACATTGCCATCCTGGTATTGGCATAAAAACAGTCGCAATGTAACCTAAAACTAAAGAACTTAAAACTAAAAAACTTATAACAAAAATAAAAACGGAAAAAAAGAACAAACCACAAACAACAAATTGGTGCAGTAGAGCAAGAACAAGAGCCCGGGTCGCGTGCAGGGCAGCGCCACCGGAAGTATGTTCAGCCACATATCATGTTTGATATTTTTTTACTAGCGTGTGCAGGACACTATAGTTCATTTATGTAAGTGAGGAGAGCAAAATAAAGTAAACTGTGACATATTATACCCAATAATTCTTCATACCAATAAAATTTATACAAATTTGGGACCAAAAATGATTCCTACACTTTATCTATGATCTCCATCAGGGTGTTTTCCCCTGGCATATTTGCAGACGCTTGTCACAATAAAAAAAAACAAGCCATACAATGAATGGGGTTTCTGGTGATTGGTATTAGAGGAACACTCACGTTTCTGGGTCAGACTGTCTGTAACTCCTCACAGCTCATCCGCCCTAACGATAAAGGATGCTGCTGGCCTCACAGTCATCCGCTCCACTCTCATACCTTTCTCACATAAACACCTCCATCTTGAGATGCCCAGTGACTTTACGTGATCCACTCTGGCTTAGGTTGCCCCCTGTCTGGCCAATAGAAGGTCTTACCCGTCATAGAGATGGCCACTCGTGCCCACTGGTGACCGCTCTTTCCCATCACAGGCTGTTTGCTTCAACAGAACTCAGCTGTTTTCTAGAGC
This sequence comes from Rhinichthys osculus, assembly GCA_029959095.1. Lineage (NCBI taxonomy): Eukaryota > Metazoa > Chordata > Actinopteri > Cypriniformes > Leuciscidae > Rhinichthys > Rhinichthys osculus. Next base: position 2,366,909 of record JARWKJ010000006.1, on the reverse strand, counting down.
TTAGGAAAGGCACGTTCAAGAGTCACCAGAGCCATTCGGATTGCCTAATAGTGTTCACATAGGGAGACAGGTCAATAACAACAGTATTTAATCACTTAAATCCATTAACTATCTTAAAAGCAGCAACCTAGCTACTTGGATTATACTCAGTGAATTTAGATCACAACCGTACATTCAGTGTACATTTCCGTCGGCCCCTCCCCCGTTTCATGGTGGGGACTAAGATCAGACAAAGAAGTTACTGGTCCTAAAACAACCTAATCAAAGATGTCACTACAAATAGCTTATCACTTATGACACCGACTCAGGTAACAGCTTTTAGCTGACATTGACTGAGAGAGAGACATTGAATGAGAGAGGGACTGGTACACTGCACTCTGAACGTCTAACTTTATCTACCATATTTTAACTCTATCCCAGCTTAAGGCATCTTTGCCAGATATTACATACGGTTTCAAATAAACATATTATTTATATTTGTCTTTTGCCCACACATCAGGAAATTTAGGCATTACAAATTTCCACTCAGATTGAGTCTGTTGCACTGGCAGTTTCAGCCACAGCACACATCAGATTCCGATAAGCAAACTGTTTCATTACAGCCAATAACAAACTTATCTTTTGAAAGCAAAACATCAGCTTCTAGTTCTTTCATGGTCAACTTTTCAAGCTGTTTGTTTAATCAGCATTTAGCAACTGTTAATCCAGTACTGCTTCTGCTTATTTGTTCTTACATAAAAATAATTATTCTAGTTCTCAATAACGTTTCACATTTCTCAATCTCAATTTTAATTTTCAAGTTCTCAACCATAGTTTAATGTTTGACTTAAGATTTCTCTTGGAGTTTATCAATCTCCATTTAGGATTCACACTAAGTTTGACGAGGCAAGCACTCTCTGCTTGTGATACTTTTGCAGTTATTGTAAATCATCTGTGAGATTAGTCTCTCTATATCATCTAAAACCTTTTTAAAATGTTTAATTACAACACAATCATCCTTTTAGTTACTTTGATATATTCTGCAACTCACATTTGTTGGAGTCATTCATTTTACATCAACCTGTATTCATCAATTCACTTATAAAAATTAGTATTATAGATCTTTTCTTCAAAAGGGTTCATGTGTCAGCCTCAACGGCTCCAACAAGCACGCCCTTGAAGCAGTGTGTGTCCCATTCAGGAATGTAAACAGAGCCACTGATTAAGCAGTTCTCTGTATTCTTTTACAGTCCACCAGTGGCGGATTTAATCATAATAGCCCAATCATAATCTTCATCATTATTATTGGCAGAACATTAATTTTCATAAGCTGCAAAATATTCTAAGTTGTTTTCACAAAGTGCCTGTTTAACTTTAGTCGCTTGTCCAGGGAAATTATCCCAGACCCAGAATTTCTTTCACTTGCTTCTTGTAATCACCGTAAACAATACAAGGCTAAACATTTAAATTTTTCCGTTTCTTTGTTTGTTTGTAGCCAGTCAAGTTGTTTAAATTTCCAATCAGAATCAAAATCCTGACTACCATTTACTTAATCATTTCTGCAAATTTATTTAAAGTGAGGGCTTTAGAGCACAGCTGCTTACAGCGTTTGCTTTCCTGTCTCACTATTTGTTTCAGGACTGTTCAGGTTACTGTCATATCTTAATCATGGTTCATACTCACCTGAAGTTATTGCAGAAATGGAGGCGGTGATCTTTGAACAACACAGCTTGGCTTCTGCGTGATGAAACTGCAAAGTATACTCCAAAATCACAGTTACATATACTGGTCCATGCCAATTTGGGTCACAACTTTTTAAATTTTTCTCTCGGAATCGTTCCTGATGCATCCCTGGCAAACAACCCTATTATTGTTAGTATCCCTAACTGCCTGATTCACTTCACTAAGTTCGGGGATCCCCTATCTGAGATGGAAGAGATTGAGCAGGTTTACGGTGCCACTGGACCTCTAGCCCAGGGACGTGCTCTGCTGGGGTGGTGCTACACCAGTAATGCCCAGCGGGGCCCCCACAGAGCACGCTTCGCTTGCGCTGTCTGCTGCCGTTACCCTTAACGACGCTCTCAGCGACTTCTTATACTGTCAGCAGTATAATTAACTTACTCCTTCACTCGCCTCATCGGAGTGAAGCTCTCCCGCTCTCCTTCAAAATCTCTTCCAGTCAGACAGCCCTAACAATTAACAAAAGCTTACTACCTTGTTTGTTGATTTGCCAGGGGTGTCACCGAGAACAATTGCCAGCGCATCCTCCACCATAACTGTAAGGGGTGTACAGTCAAAGACCCAGAACCAGATATGAAGAATGAAGACCCGGAGTCAGAATTATAAAAAATTAAAGAAAAGTTTTACTGAAGATAGTTTGCATTTTCATCAGCAGAAGTCAGCTTCAAGACTCACACAGGAGTTCGTAGGCCGCCTCGCTTACAGTTACAAAGATCACAGCAGTTATACCATTTCCAAGGTCTAAGCTACGTCATTGCTTACAGGTTGAATGATTCTCATTGGCTAAGAAACATGAAAGCCTAAACAATTTAACACATGTGAGGAGATAGGGGTGCCTATCGCCATTAGTAAAGATAGTTGTCGTCCACTCATTAGATTTAGGTCTGTGGTGGCCTCGCAGGTTAGAGAAGGGCGCCGGGGTGTCTGGTCCGACCGTCCAGAACCTACATAGAATGTCATACGCACACACACACAAATAACAGACACTAGCAAATAACAGCTCCCATCAAGGCTGAAGAGAGTCTGAGCTCCTTATTATCAGTTAAGTATACCAAAACATAATGCTAAAACATTCACTCGTTTGGGAGAAAAACAGATCACTGGCATTTACTCCCAAGGAAGGAAATATACTGGAAAAAATACATTTTAATACAACAATTAAAGTTTGATAGTAACGCTCAATATAGCTTGACCATATGTCCAGCGAAGAATCATATGTGCCCACGCTGCCTTTAGGACCCTCTATAAACCTTTCTACTGATCCCAGAGAAAGAGAAAGAGACAAACGGCCTTGTGGGTTACGTGGCCTTCGTGTCCTGCGTGTACTACGTGCAATCTCAAAGTAAGATTGGAATGCACCTAAAAGAAACTGGTTACTTGCATCCATGCATTTAAGAAAATATAATTTCACAAGCACAAGAATATAAAAATTATTATGTGATAATGAATATATTTGATTATTGATTTTTATAAAGGAAGTATATAACCATTCAAAATGATATATGATTATAAATGTATTTGAAGAGGCAAGGGATTTTGACCAACCCTTCATATCCTTAGCTGCATATTAAACATCTTTCTTTTTCTGCGTTTTCGGCGGCAGTTACGACGGGTGAGATGTTTTTTAGTGATTGCTGTGGGCCAGCGTCGCCATTGTGCTACCGGAACCGGAACACACACACACACTCACACACACAAACTTTTGTCAAAACTCTTCATACAGTCTGCACTAACAACATACATTTTTGCCAAACAGTTGATCTCACCTCCAAATCTTACTCAATAAAACACTTTACCTATGTCTAAAAAATCAGCTTTTTCCACCATAAAACAGGCAATAGTACTTATTAAGAAAACATGCATTGCCATTCATAACACACTGACCTAAAAAAAAAAACACACTAACAACAGGGAACATTACTTAAATTATGAACTTTTATTTTTAAAGTTTGAATGATTTTTTACATAAATCAGTATTTCATTATAGGATAAGAATAACATATTTTCATTTACCTGACTTTACAGTTTTTTACAGTCGCTAGGACACATTTCTCAATACTTAGGTCACTTTTTCAAAACTCTTCACACAGTTCTCCTGACCAGCGTTCAGCTCGGCACAGCAGTTCATTTCACATTCAAAATGCACTAAAACTACAGAATCACTTCGTACATGTCTCAAATCAACACATTCTTCCAGAACACTAGCAAAGGCTGACAGCCAACACACACACTTTATCACCCACAAAATAATGACCTAAAAAACACTAACAACAGGAAACTTTATACAATGTTTTCCTCTGTAAATGCTTTCTTTCTTCTACCTCTCTACTGTTTAGAAATCACTGCAATATATGTTACTAGAATGAGTTAGACATGATGCAGTGTGCCTATGCTTCAATACTTTATATATTTTATGTTTTTGGAGTAATTCCAAAGTACAAAAATGTGTATACACACCATCCACTGATTCAGACACAATAGGAATCAGCTGTGGTTGGTCCAAATGTCCAATTGTTTTTATACCATTTAATTTTTAGATTCAAAATATATTTCATTACAATATTACTGTAGAAATGTGGCAAAATGCTGTCTTATTCAGTTTTGTATTATGTTATTGTTTTGAACTTATGTTAACAGTTTTGAAAACAGTGTGTAAGCATGTGCAGATTGGCCTGTAGGAACACAGAGTTTTGGCGGTTGTTGTGTCGAAGTGAGAAAAGAATTAATGTAATTTGAAAGATGTAGTCATTGAATGCATTTTGTGCCAAAGCAATGATAAATGATCCACAGTTTAGCCCACATATACTTCTGTTGTGCTCACTGTGTGAAGAGTTTTGAATAAGTGACCTAAGTATTGAGAAAGGTGTCCTAGCGACTGTAAAAAACTGTAATACATTATATGTAATAAGAATGAATGAGAAATACAGTTTTTTTCTATATTTTAGCATGGTAATTTATTTGCAAAAAAAAAGTTGAAAAGAATTCCTGAAGCAGTATTAATTACAACAAAAACACACAAAAAAACTAACAACATGTCTAGTATAATATTATTACCTGTGTAATAACTTTTTATTAATAGGCTGCTGCCACCACCTTTAATTATTTAAGCCAGTATATGGTCTGGCACCAGAAGACAACACAGTAAGCACTCAAAATATGTAGTTTTATTAACAGAGGGGACTGCAAGGACAGGCTAAACACAACATGGAAAGCCGTAGGAATACACAGAGCACTACGTGAATTCACTCACTTCATTGGTGACGAACCCCAGAATTGATTACGGAGAGTGGCACTACAAACTCATGTAAAACCTCAACCTCATGCACGTGCAAAATCGTACCTATGACTGTTCCCTAATATCCCTACTATCACCCTCTATTATTAAGAAACACAACTTTATTTAATACATCAGTTTAAAATAAAAACATAGAAACAACCTTAAAAACCACTTAACTCGCACAGTGAGTTTAAATGATTAAATTATGTTTTAATGGCTACTGACTCGGGTGACTCTGTTGTTCTGCTGCTTTTGGATTTAAGTGCTGCATTCGATACGGTTGACCATGATGTCCTGCTTTCTCATCTAGAGCAAGTTGTCGGCTTAACTTAGCTGGTTTAATTGGTTTCATTCATACCTTAAATATAGAAGGTTCCCTGACTGGGGTCCCCCAAGGCTCTATTTTGGCCCCTTTATTGTTTTCACTCTATTTTTGAAAAGCATGGCTTGTATTATCATTGCTATGGAGATGATACAGAACTTTATTTGCCCCTGAAGCACTAAATAGTTTGGACTCTGTCAGTGCCTGTCTTTCCGATGTCAAAGCCTGGATGTCGTTACATTTATACATCTAAATGAGAGTAAAACAGAGCTCATCCTGTTTGGTCAAAACATTTCTCATTTAAATTCTGGTGTCTTATCTTCTTCAATTAAATTGTGTGTAAAAAACTTGGGTGTCTTATTAGATAGTGCACTTAAATTTGAAATCAATTTAGTGGTCAAATCAAGTTTTTAACAACTAAGAGCACTGGCTAAAGTGAAGAGTTTTCTTTATTTTAAGCACTTTGAAACGGCGATCCGTGCTTTTATGTATTCTAGAATTGACTATTGTAACTCCCTGTATTTGGGAATAAACAATTCTTCCGTATCTTACAAATGGTCCAAAATGCGGCTGCAAGACTTTTAACCGGTGTTCGCAAACGCGAACATATTACTCCTTGGAAATATTGGAGCATGCAAATATTGGAGCATGTAAATATTGGAGCATGTAAATACTGAAGCATGTACATACTGAAGCATGCAAATAGGCAGTTTTTACACCCACCTTGGGGAGATCAAGATCAGATTTTGCCGTCATTTGTATTAAGGCATGTACTGAAGTGATATTTGCTGTTGGGGAGAAAGTCTCTTTGTAATCTACACCCATCACTTGACTATATAGCCTTTTACTAAATATCTGGCCTTGTATCCTCAGTCTCACCTGCATTGTTTTTGACAGCATAGACCCATCTATGTTATATGCGTAACATACTGATCTGATCTACAGTAACACACTTTATGTCAGCGAGGAACTTTTCAGTAGCTCAGTGTCACTCTTAGCTTTTAGAAAATACACAAACACTGAAGCTGAGTAGTCATCGGTAAATGCCAGCACATACTTGAAACCGTCTTTAGCTACTGGGTCAATAGCACCAGCTAGATCTGTGTGTACTAGTTCAAGTGCAGTCTAAGGTTGTGTGTCAGGTTCCCTGTTTCCACTCTGAACAAATTTACCTTGTGTGCAAACCTCACAGTTTAGGTTAGATTTATCAATCTTTCCCTTGATTATCATTCCCTCAATTACATCCTGCAATTTGGAAACATCCTCATAAATGCAGTGGCTGAGGATCTCATGCCAGGTTTGAATGTCATCCGTTAAAACTAACATTGTCCTCGTTGACAGTGTTCAGATAGTACAGTCTGTTGTATTCTTGAATGTGAAATTTAGTACCGCTCTTGTGAATGAGTTCATCACGTCCTTGTTGGAAGTTGATCGTAGATTCATTCTGTAAGCCCGACTATATCGGCCCAATGGAGGAATGCGATCAGCGGCTGAAGGTCTATGAGTGTTACTGTCTTTCCTCGTGGCAAAGTAATTGGATTAAATGAAATACATTTTTTCATATGTATTATTACCTTGTTATTTCATCTGACTCCATTAATGAAAAGGTTTTAATGATATCTGTGCAACATTAAATGTGAGAGAATGTTTGACTATTCTTTTGTACTCTTTACTGAAAATAATGTCAGAGACAGTTAGAATAAAATCAAATGTTTACAATTTATTATGTCAGGTAAATGTATCATGCCAATTTCATAATCAGTTCAAAGATAGATACAAAACATCAAATGCTCTGGAATAAAGAGAGAAGATGCAAACCTTGACATTATAAAATACATGAAGTGTTTTGCATATACTTCACATCACCGGCTGGTCTGGGTTACAGAATCGCCCTGAGCCTCTTGTTGCATTTCATTATATAGACAGAAACTTCTTTCACATGGAAACATTTGCTAACAATGGGAATTTGCATTCAGAGTTTACACCTTTTGGGAGAAGAATGCCATTTGCCTGGAAGACACACCCTCCTGTGTGCAAGTTATCCCTAAAACTCTTAATAACGTATTACCTTTTGGTTTACCTCTTTGGGAATGAGACATTTGTACCAGTTGCACTGAGACATTTCAAATGATACCAAACATGTAAAATACTGTATGATAATTGTTCACATTAAACCATATAGATTATCGGGTGAATTTCAGGTGATCTCAGCATGAGAGAGAGAGGGAATGGGGGGTCGAGGGAAAAATATCTAGATTAGGATTGCTTAGGTGAGATTTGCATCTCGAATGGTGATGCTATAGTTTCACAAGAGAGAGTTCAAATGTTAATTTCCAGAAAGTGTAAAGTCCAGGATTCGAACCCAGAGTGTGTTGCTGGAAACCCAAGGTTATAACCACTGTTCTATGGGGCAGTGTAGGCCCAACTGGCAGATAATCACAAGAGCCAGGTTTGGAAGGAAAAAACAAATAGTCTTTACTAGTATTCTTCCTGAGCAAACACAAAGGATCCAGCATAAGTAGTGATGGCAATTTCAAAAACACTGCTTCATGAAGCTTCAAAGCTTTTACAAATCTTTTGTTCTGAATCAATGGTTCGGAGCGTGTATCAAACTGCCAGAGTCACGTGATTTCAGTAAACGAGGCTTCATTACGTCATAACTATTTCGGAACACTTCAAAATTTCAATGGTTCACCGCTGATGATCTCGGTCAACCCATGATCATGTAGCCTGGATGCCAGCCCGAACCCCGCCCACAACATTTTTTGATCGGGAAGTTCGGTCTGGACTCGATCCATTGAGGAGTAATTATGATCGGTTCAGAAATCGTCGGGCCAATCAAATTGCCAGGGCGGGCTTTATACGATGATGGACAGATGATCTGCAGGGACGTAATCCTCACGTTATCAAAGAGCGCTTGGGTTGAACTGGTTTCCCTCAGAGATGACTGCCGCTGGAGAACTGAGATGTAGAGATCCCGCTATCGCGTCTGTTGTAAAAGAAATCGACAGCGCATTCATTTTAAAAAAAGAACATAGAACTGCAATCAAGGCATTTGTCGATCGGAAAGATGTGTTTGCCGTCCTTCCTATGGGATTCGGCAAAAGTTTAATTTATCAGCTGGCTCCGATGGTCACTAAGAAGATGGGACGCAATGAAAACCCTGTGGTCGTTGTAGTTTCTCCTTTGGTCGCACTCATAGAGGACCAAGTAAAAGAAGCAACACTCGTTATTTTACTTCTTCCAGCGTGCGTGCATTTGAGTTCTGTAGTTGACAACTGTGCTATGCAAAGTAGTTGACTTACTGCGTTGCTCTCATTGGTTGTAGGTCTATCCAATTGAGTGCAGAGTTTTTTTTTTCCTGGTTCGGTTAACACACGCCTCATAATCAAAGCCCTATGAAGCAGTATCAGACTCACATTCTGACTAGAATATGAGTATGACGAAGTCAGGCTAATGATCATGAGGAGTCACTGAGAACCAATGAACATGTGTCTGTGGGTTTTACCTGATCTCTGATCAGTTTTATACATTTGTAGATGTTTTAATTAGACATTAATATAATTAAAATGAGGTAGTTAATAGTCTTATTGGCCTGTTTAGCTGAGCCATTCATATAACAAACTAAACAAACCCTGACAATTGATAACAATAACACATTTACACATGATAATCTTATTAGATGATTAGATCATTGCATTTGAAAGATTTTACTCTCAGTAAAAAAAATTGCAATAGATTTGTAAAAGGTGTTTTTATGCATGTTTGGCCTGAGTTTTTGTTGCATTTACACTGTTCTGGCCACTAGGGGTCACCGTGGAGACGGGTGTCGGGGTGTTTCGAAGCCTCGGCACATTATGGCACATTTGATTCAACTGTTTCAGTTTCACGAAGCCTCGATCTGCCCATCACTAAGCATAAGTGCTAGGTTGAGCAAGGTACAAATCCACACTGGATGATGCAGGCCAAAGAGTCCAATAACATAAAACAACGCTTACCAGCGAAACTGTTCAAAAAGGTCTGAACAAAAGTCTTTTAGGGTAGACCAAACGGGAAAACACAAACGCATAGGCTAGGCAAGAGAACTTCAAGACTGAGCTAAAATGCAAGTCTTTAAATATACACCTGTTGACACTCTAACTAGCTAGGCAGAGGTGATTTCATTGACCCAATATTAGAGCAGTGAATTCGGAGGAAGATGAGGAAGGTCTTGGGCTCTCCGTCTCCCTCTGCTGGACAGACAGTGGTGTGACAGAAAGGTCTTTTGTCTTCTCAGGGAGTGGTCGTTCCTCAACTAGACTTCTCGGCATTTTCAAATTTCTCAAGTCTTAAAATTCTTTGTTGCAGCTTTAACAGAGAAGATGTCCTGCGGGTACGATGGGATGTACAATGCGCTCCTCAGCATCGCCTTCACCTGTTGTCCCTCGTTGTCAATCAAACACACCTCCGCATCTCCTCTTTTCAGCGCCACTCCGCTCGCTCAGCCAACTTAATGTAGTGTTTCTCCAGCTGGAATTTGTCATCAAACTTTTTTAATTTTTCAATGTCCGTAATAATGTGCGATGTCGCACCAGTGTCAACATTAGTCCCTTTCGTTGCACACTGTTGAATTGGCAGTCACTCGCTCTAAAGACAAATGTGTGTTCGTCGTTGTCCTCTTTATCAGCGGGTTGTTTAACATTGTCTCTCTTTTTGCGTCTGCAATTTTCATCTTTGTGCATCAAGCTATTACAGTAATTACACCACAGTCTTTTGTTTTTTTTAGGTCGGGCAAACACGGGCTTTTTGCCGCTTTTGACCGCCGTTACAGCACGTAATGTCCGAGTTTGCTAATATTAAGTCGGGTGCACACTGTGCAATTTATAATAGTCCTTTACGATTGTTGCTTGTCAGACTGCACAAACAAGATCATTGCTGTAAGTCATGTCACACTGTAAGATATCAGTTGTCATTAATGTCAGACTGTATGACATTAAACGGTGTTAAAAACGGACGCACAGAAAACTTGTCCAGAGTTTTACATCATCAATGACACTTTCGGTGACTGAGCTCCGTTACACGCGGGATTGAAGGTTGCTACAAAGAAATCTCTAACGTTAATTTTGGTCATGGCTTGTCTTCATAAACGAAGAAAATTTGACCGTCGTCGTAGGAGAGTCACACTTGCAGGACTGAGAGTCAAATCTTCTGACACTGACAGAATTTCGTCGGAGATCAAAATTGATAGCAACGGTCATTAATGTTGGTGAACATGTCAAACTAACGATCAAAGACTTCAGATTTTAGCAAAGGATCAGAGGATTCTTTTAGGATTTGCTAAATTTGTCTCAGACGGCCAAATCGTGGCCAAAATCGCACAGTGTGCACCCGGCTTTAAGCTGCATTCACACGACAAGCGACAACGCGACACGATACCATTCATTTGAATGGAGAGCGGGCGATTTCCGACAGTGACCGTTGGCGACTGGATGGGGCGTGTCCAGCAACGTAACAAAGTTGAGATCTGTTCAACTTTATGCAATTGAAGAGTGACTTTCGGGAGCTACAACCAATAGGAGTGAAGTCAGTGGAGCGCGCGTGATCCGTCACTCTTCAGTGAGGCTCTGATAACATTGTGTCCTTTAGGCCTATAGCAAACACAGGTGACAGAGAAATGTTGTCTCCCAAAGTTCATAGTTCTTTTAATCTTCGTCGAAATACAATCCACAGCATCGGTTACCTGCTTCTCTCCTGGACCCATAACCTGTTGGCGCTGCCATTTTCGTGAATGATAACAGGTTAATTTTAATAAACTATGTGGAGGAAAAACACACATACATCACTCGGTATTCTGTTGGAACCTCTTTTATTTGCATGTATACATTTATGGATATCAGGTCACATACACGTGACATGAGCAGTACGAGGGCACACATTACAAACTTTAACAATATATATATATATATATATATATATATTGTTCTGTTCTTGTTTTCTGTTCCTGAGATCATTTTTAAAATAAAACCTAAACTGCTGCGTTTTGATCCTTTGCTCATCATTTATTTGAACCTCACATTTTGAATGAACTTTTAGTGATGCCAGAATAAAAGGCTAGAATTAAATAAACTTGAACAAAAAGCATATGTGACCTAATGAAAGTAATATGAATGTATTGTAATAAATGTGGGTTCTTTTAAAGCTAAAACTGCCTGTTTGTCTTTGTGTTGTTTATAAATGATGTGACTCAAATGTGATTCATTTTGTCCATTCCCTCTTTTTAGTTTCTCCTGATCCCTCCCTCCGTCTCTCTGTTCTTCCTTTCTCTTCTCTGTTGTCCTGTCTAAACACATCTTTGTATTTAACTATTATGTCACTACATACACAAAATCGGATTGATTGACACTTTAAACTTTGTGTTTTGAGGTTTGTTCACTGAGAACTGAGATTCTGTTAGAGAGTCACGTGACTAAACCCTTCTGGAGAACACAAACATGTGGATTCATTTTCATCTTGGCAAATCTGTGCTGTGTTTCCGCTGAGCAAGTTCCTGCCTTCTCTTCGTCGAATTGTATTGTAATGGAGAAGAGCAAATGTCGTAAGGGAAAAGCAGAAATGGCAGCTGTCAGAGACATGTATGAAGGACTGAATGTTGGAAGCATGACTGAAATGGAACAAAGGAGACACAGAAACCTCCAGCTGGACGAACATCCAGATGTTCTCTTCAGGGTTTATAGACGAGGCCGTCTGCATGTTCTGCTCTTCAGACCCACTGATGGCCTCCGGTGGATGAGACTGTTCAGAGACGGACATCGAAACCTCTTCGCTCAGTGGAGTATCAGACATGTTAACCGGGAGATTCGGGATGTGATCAATGTCTCTGGAAGTCTGGAGGAATTGCAAAGATTCTGTGACAGGTTTCCAGATCAGCTTGGGGAGTTTCATGACGATGTTGACGAAATTGAAGATCTGAGAGCAAGAATACAAGACCTTGAATTAGAAAACAAAAGACTTAGAAAAGACAACAATAAAGGGCTGCCAAAGATATGAGGTAAACAAAATAATAATAAAAAACAAGCTTATTATTTTAAAACAGCTTAAAGTGTATGTTGTGTGTAGTTTTGTGAATAAGGGGAGATTGGAGTTTGTTGGCACTGCAGCAACAACAACAACAACAACAACAACTATATCTCTTCAGGGAAAACAATCAAGGAAGACATTATCCTATATTTAAAACCTTCCACACATGCTAGCTAGCATGACTAAACTTAGTGTATTTTACTGGTTGCCATATCAACACTATAGCCTAGAGAGAGAAACATTGCACCACATTTTAGTCTTTGGAAGATCACTGAACATTTATTTAGCATTTATTTAAATTGGGACAAGCTGATAATATTTTAATCTTATATCTGTTATGCAACAGTTAAAGGTGCTCTAAGTGATGTCGGGTGACGCCACTTCTTGTTGACGTTTAAAGTATTGTCAAACAAAACGGAGGCTAGCTCGACCCTCCCTCCTCCTCATCCGCGCACTAACCCCCCAAACCCCGCCCCCAAGTCCTTCTTGTCGGTGATTGGCTGGAACAGTTTGTCATGTTTCGGGGAGCGGGTTAGCCCAGTTTGTTTTTGTTGCTGTGTGTGGAGCCTGGGCTGTCTACAGAGATCGCGTTTCTTTACAGTGTGTTCAGGGGACAGGCAGCCAGCGGATAGTGAGGAGATGTTTGCTGTATGTGACAAAAAATGTTTTGGCCTAAAAAACGCGTGACATCACTTAGAGCACCTTTAAGATAAGCTAGTGAAATTAATGTGGGAAAAAATGAAATACTCTGAACCCCAAGTGAATTTACACAAACTGAGAAAGACATAAAGTGTCCGGCTGTGCCCCGCTCTCTCCTTCCTCCTCGAGGTCATTATATAAAACACAAAGGAACATACTTGAAACATAATAACTAGACAGCTTTAACTAAATTTTCCATAATTTGGTCACATTTATGCACGTTCAACTGAGTTCACGTCAACGGAAGCAACAGAATGGACATTTTATTTATCATCAGATAATTTGAAGATCAAAGGCATCAGCACTGTAATATAATCTGGCAGTGGCTATTTGCTCTAAAAAAATTAAAAGGCGATAGATTATATTTACACTAAGAGATAATAGTGATAGATTGATCCGTGCATCTCAAGTAACAACTAGACATAGAGGGGGGAGGGATGGTTTATTCATTTAAACCAATGAATAAATTGTCATAATCATAAAAAATAGTCAATCCGACAATGTGAGTGTAGCACAGTTTTCTGTTTGTTGCTTCCCTTTTAAAAGTCTTCAAACAGACTTTAACCGGCCACATTTGCCAGATAAATATGCATTAACAAAGATGTTAAACCAAACGCTCCTTCAAGAACACTAATACTCAAAGAGTTCAGTCCTATAGATAACACGAGTCAACATCTGCATGTGAAAGCTGTAATTCATCACATATTCTCATGCTTGTTTACTCTTTAATGATAGACATAAAATAATAAATATATTAGCAGTTGATTAGTTTTAGCTTCATCTTCCACACAGAGAGCATGTTAAGAGGAATCATTGACGAGTCCTGCATCATTTCTCTGAAGGATCGAAGGGTTTTTAATAACAGCCTGTGTTTTACTTTAAGAAAGCAAGCATGCACTGGTGTTGTTTTCTTGTCTTTTGAAGGAGTGTTTTCTGGAACGGCCGGCCTACGAACTCCTCGTGAGTCTTGAAGCTGATTTCTGTCTGATGAAACTGCAAACTATCTTCAGTAAAATAAATCTTCAGTTTATTATAATTCTGACTCTTGTCTTAGATTGACTGCACTTCTTCATTAATCATATCTGGTCCTTGTCTTTAACTCTAAATTCCCTAACACTTTGTTTTATATTTAATTTCATAATCATTTATAATCATTAATCATTTTATGTTGTTGTCATTAGATTTATTGTGTATTCATATTATCATTATTCAATTTACATCATTTATGCATTTAATCATTTTATTTATTAATTTGTCATTTTATGTTTTTATATGTTTTTTATTGGCAGCTGATATTTGCACAGTGAAAATAGCACATTTTCTCAGCGATAAATGGTATTTACACTGTGTAAAAACAGCATTATTTTCTTTGCAATAAGTGTAAATTGTTAGATGCTTAAAGTGGCAGACACTTGCACCTCGGTGTTGTTATACATTATACAGTATGCAATGATATAACAGCGTGTAAAGGATTATATTTATTAAAATTATTAAATCGATGCCATCTTGTTGGGACAATAAAGCCCTCCCTACACTGATAAACACTTTATTATTAAACACACGTTAGACACTTTATTTCCACTTTTCAAATATTCTTAATTTTTATTGAAAATAAATGCCTTTCCGATCTGATATGTGATGGAAAAGGGAGTAGAGCGATTTAAACAAGAGTCGATTTGCATTAAACCTTTCTGCCACACATCTTCCATGTTGTCTGGGCCAATCTGACGTCATTTAGCCATTAAATCATCATATTTGCCATGAGTGTGACTTTATTGTTCATTTGTTTATCAACAAGCTTAAAATATGGTGATATTGAAATTTTTGTTTTGTTTCAAATCTACATTCTCATTTTCTAATAAAGATTTTCAGTGTTTTAACGACATCATGATCATGCACTCTTCATTTACTCGACAACACTGTATTCTGGTCAAAGTATATTAGTGGAAATGGGTTGGGTCGTTCAGGAAGTAATCCAACAATGAGTTCCTGTGATTGATTTTTTGTTTGTTTTTGTGACCAGCATGACTCTGTGGACACATTTGTTAATTTGGCACAATAGATAATACTGTAAAAAGTGTTCAGTTCACTATACTTAAAAACAATCAGCAAACCTGTTGCCTTAAAATGATTAAAGGGGTCATATAATGTTACATGCACTTTTTCAAGTTGATTGTACTGAAATGTGTGTTGGCAGTGTCTGTACACAAACATCATAAAATGATAAAAATCCATCCAGTGTTTTTGTTTTAATCTCCTTATATGTTTTCCCCTGCCTCAAATCAAGCCGTTCGACCGTGTGACGTCACACGCTCGGAAGCCCCTCCCACGATTGTTGATTGACAGCAGCGTTTCAACACAGACCCGCCCTCGCTCGTGAGAGCTGTCAATCATAGTCTGCGCGGACCGGCGCGGTCATTGTTGATATGCTGGAGCACTGTCTATGAGCAGAATGGCTCTAAGCGATTGTGGTGTTCTGTTCTTGGGTGTAATAACGAACACAGTCATTTTAATGTTCCTAAATCCGAACCGCTGAAGACGCAGTGGCTGAGTTTGTTTTCGAAGGGAATATTCCCCACGAGCAACGTCAATGCTCTCATGTTTGCCGAATCATTTCTCACCAGACTGCTTTATAAACGAGGGTCAGTATAAAGCTGGATTTGCTAAGAAGCTGCTCATGAATAATGGATCAGTACCAGATATTCGTGTTCCTGCTGAACCTCTAGAACAACTGAAGTGAGTGTAACGTTTGATTAACCTTTATATTAATATTTATATCTTTGCAAATCGCTTCACGATGAATGCGTCTAAGGTTTACACTCAGGGTACATTACAACGCATTCTCATCCCAAAGCGTAATATATTGACTCTTTTGCCAAAGCGTCTATATCCAACGCACATGGCACCCTTTAGCGTCAATATAACACGCTTCGGTTTTGGGTAGGTTTAGGTCTGGGGTAGTGTTAGGGTTAGACCACTAGGAGGCGCCCTATATCTGCGTCTCATATTGACGCTAAAGGGTGCCATGTGCGTGGGATATAGACGCTTTGGCAAAAGAGTCAGTATATTACGCCTTGGGATGAGAACGGGCTCTACATTACGGCATGTTTTCTATGTATGACGTTCTCAATATAATTCATAATCCCACGTTTATACTGAACAACGCATTATGGTTATTGTGTTACAAACTGTGTACGCACAGAACAGAGAGGCGGAGTGAGCAAAGCTCATGATCATTTAAAGGCATATGCACTGAAACGGCGTGCTGAAAACAGAGCTGTTTTTGACCAGGTAAAATAAGTGTTTTCTTACAATACTAATGAGAATTTTTAATTAACGTATATTACAAACTTTTAATTTAGACCCTAAAGAATCATATTAGCTTGTACAAAAATGGCATTATATGACCCCTTTAAGTACAAAATTAAGTTATGTGAACTTTACAATTCCACATTTCTGAAGTTTATTTACTTCATAATTTTAAGGCAACGGGTTTACTAAATTTTTTTAAGTTACAGGATAGACATAAAGTATCATGAAATAACCAGAAAGAAAGTGATGTGAAAATATAAGGGATCTAAGATGAGAAAGAGAACTTAGACTTACTTAGAAAACTTTAATGTCCCGAGAGGCAATTTGTTGTACAGTACAGGAATATTGACACATAATTAACACAAATATTATCCACATGCACAATGTCATAAATAAATAAAAACTACTTCACATATATTCTCCAGTCATACCCCTCCCCACACTTTATTTGATTGGGTTATTGCCATGGGATAGCCAGATATTGGTACAGGACTATCTGTTGTTTTCCACAGGTTTTAACAATCTTCCCCATTTGTTTCTATGGGTGATTTTTGAATGTCCATAACAGCATACAATACAGTAGGAGAGAATACTCTTAATACAAGACTTATAAAAAGAGTCAACATTGTTGTCAACATTAAAATAATTAAAGGGATAGTTCACTTTGAAATTAATTTTTGGTATGTTTTAGCTTACCTCAAGGGCATCCAAGATGGAGGTGTCTTTGTTTCCGCAGTAGTTTCAATTTTGATATTTTTAGGTCAAACCGTTCTTGTCTGTCAGTCATATAATGCAGGTCTATGGTCACCACCTCAAAGAGCAGCACAGAGAAGTCCAAATTAAACATGATTTAATGACTCGTAAATGTAAGTACACATTGATGGCCTTAGACACGAAACGAGCGGTTTGTGTGAGAAAACGAACAGTATTTATATCGTTTTTGTTATGTGGGTGAGGAAGGATGAACCCAATAGCAGACAGTAGTCAAGGCAACACAATTTATTAAACAAAGAACCGGGAAAACAAAGCCCACGAGGGGGCAAAACAAGACAGGACTACGGTGACTAACTAGACAACGATACTGACAAAACACTAGAAAACAAACAACACTTCAAGAGAAACTAACAATGACTAGACTTTCAATGACAAGACTTTCACAGGGTACTCACAAGTAACATTTGGCAATGAACCGACAAGAGACAGTGAAACACAAGGGGATAAAATAGGGAGACTAATCATGACATGACAGGTGACACAGATAAAGCAATAATGACTAAATCAGGATAACAAGGGGGCGGGAGACAACGCAAGCACATGGCCCAAACAAATGGCCATGTGCTGCACATGAAACATGGGTCTGCCATGATCCTGCCACAAGACCAGTGAAATCAAAGACAAGATGGCAGAATCATGACAGTTTTTACCTCTTGTAACCACAACCACGTCCAAGTGATCTCTCGCGCGTGTACGTCACTCATTGTTTACAGAGAACAGAGATTGTAGGTAAGACGGCTAATTAAAATGGTACTAATTTGCGCTTATCCGAGATGTTTAAACCGTCGTAAAAGAAAACAATTAAAAAAAAAAAAATAATAATAGAACAATTGTATGAGTGACGTACACGCGCGAGAGAGATCACTTCCGGCGCTTTCCGGCGCTTTCCGGCGCTTGCGCAGACCGAAGCGCCGGCGCCCTCAGATCACTTGGACGTGGCTGTGTTTACAAGAGGTAAAAACGATATAAATACTGTTCGTTTTCTCACACAAACCGCTCGTTTCGTGTCTTAGGCCATCAATGTTCTTACATTTACGAGTCATTAAATCATGTTTAATTTGGACTTTCTCTGTGCTTGCTCTTTGAGGTGGTGACCATAGACCTGCATTATATGACTGACAGACAAGAACGCTTTGACCTAAAAATATCAAAATTGAAACTACTGCGGAAACAAAGACAGAGATATATTTCGAGCTACATCGATAACTGTGAGGGTGAGTATTCTCTCATATCGTGCGAAATCCGACTAGCGAATCAGTTTCTAAAATCATTGTCTACGTTTCTGAGAAAATGTATTTTATTAAAGTTTTGCCACTATACACTTCGCTATAGAACGCGCTATGCGGAAGTAAAGACGCTGGCTGAGATCCTACCGGAAATACGTCAGCAGCGTTCGTGCATAGAGCCTATAGCTTACTGAAGCTCAGGTGGTCCTTAAAGTCCCACTCCGATCATATTTTGAGCTATTTTTAAACATTCCCAGTGGTCTTTAAATTATGATTAAATGCCATTTTTAGCCAAAATCACAAAACCTGTGCCGTTTTCTGGAACTTCGCTTCAGCAGAGCGGCAGTTGCTCATTAGCAATTTGCCTCTGCGTTGTGGGCGGAGCCGTTGGCACGGAGACGCCCCTCCCCCTGCCCGTTGCTGAGAGCTCTGTCTCTCCCGCTAGCTTACACCCCCAATACCGGTGGGGCAACAGTATTATATACACGTTAATTATTATTATCCGAAGTTAATCAAAGTTATCACCGATCACCGATCATTATTTCACTCCAAGACGTCGCGTGTGGAGACGCCCAGTGGAGTTACTACGTCACAACTCCAGTCGATTATAGCCGGCATTTTAGCGTCTGCTACTGATTCACAGCCATTTGAATGTAGAAATACTCAAAAAATACAACTTTGAGCTTATTTTTCCCAAGATGTGTCCTCTAACATCAGAAAAATGCCACAAGAACATGTTAACACCTAGAAAAATATTATTTTCATCGGAGTGGGTCTTTAAAGAGGAAATTCGGCAGTTTACAGACTCAGGCATTACAGGCAGTCATTAAGGTATGCAGGATTAAATGATACATCAGCAATCTGCTTCACTATCCACAACCACAGCATACAAACCAGACTCCAGTGCCATTACCCAGAGCCGACCATCTCAGATAGCAGCACCGAGTCCAGCGCTACAAATTCCACATCCTACACATCAAGTACAACCAGAGAGAGTTTAATAAGCCAGGTGCTGACATTTACATCTACAAGTCAAGCCTACAGTCTGCCACTGCTCATAATCTGCCATACTGGGCGGCCTCAGAGCACTATATAGCTGTGTTTCCATTGCAAGAAACTTTCCCCAGGAACTAGGGACTTTGGGGTTGTACTCTGTGTGTTTGCACCGCAGAAACAGGGTTTAAATTAAGATCCGGGTAAATATTTCCCTCTCCGAAAGTCCCTGATTGTGAGGTACTTTTTCAAAGATTGTTTTAAATATTTTTTGAATATACAAATATGACATATTGGAAAGAATGATAGCCTACTTTTAAACACGAAACTAAACCACCATTAGAGGGCGGCAGGTGACCGTATTAATGAGTGAGTTATTGAGTCATTTATTTATATTATTCATTCAAATTATTCATTATTTAATGGGTCATTGAATCGTTGACTCGACCGATTTGTTCAAATCATTCAGTAATGCGGTTCTGTGTTCCGATGAGATACGCTGTGGTTCTGCTGTGATCTTTGTTTGGGACTATTTTCGCTGCTCAAATAGAACAAAAACAGTCAAAATTGTGTCTCAAATGTAAGTGACTTGATATTAATTACTTGTTTATTGAACTGCCATATGAAATCAGTGTCACATTTTCAATCCTGATGGTATAGCACTCATGGTCATGTGATGTTGCTTAACTGTATCATATCATATGTTATAAATATAAAAACTCCACTCCAAAACTCCCCAATTTTTTTAACCACTGTATGTTCATTAAGTTTCTTTGTGTGAACTGCGCTGTGTTTAAACTGTGCGTTAACTATTTTTAGGTGTGCCAACTGCCACTGTGGGTGACACCGGCACACCCGTGGCCACGACCTGAACAGAGGGTGTTGTGCCCATACTGTGACAGTGCCCCACCTTCCAGAAATTCAGTAACGAGGAAATGATGAAATGGATTAAAGACAACAACCGATGCTGAAAATGTGGACGGTCATACGTACAGTATCTTCTGATGTTGGGGTTTTGTTGCTGGCTTTCGCTTGCTGGTTGCTTCTACTTGCATTAACATATTTCCTGTGTGCTTTAATTTTTATGTTACAGGGACAGTAAGTGTACTGTTAAAACATATGTATTGTTCATTATAATTCACACAAAATGGTTTATTTTCATATATATCTGGTATACTTGCCTGAAGAATGAGCGGTTTTCCCCTTTAGTTGCTGTGATGTCATCATGAGGCTACACACACAATCTCCTGTTTTGTCTCCTCCTCTTCTTCTTGCCATTGTTAAAGCACTGAAGAGGTGAGTTGTTTTTGGCTCCTGTTAATCTTGATTAATCTTTATTTTAATTGTTTCTTTTGTGTCTATATCTTCACTGCAAATTATGTGTATTATGTTATTTTACCCATCTGGGTAACACTTTATTTTAAGGTGCTTGTAATAAGCAGTAATTAACAGTTAATAAGACACTTATAAGACCTTATAAGATGCATATAAGATGCATATAAGCATTAACTAATTATAATAAATAAATAAAATAAGATCATAAATTTCTCAAGTATCAATACATTGCACTTTTAGAACAGCCGAACAAACATAAGTGGTAACACAAACTCCCAGTCCCTTAAAAATTGACCTTCCCAAGAGGGAGTAGTTTCCCTGATCTCTTCAGGGCCTGGACCTTTAATTAACCCTTATATGAAGTAGTTAATGCTTATATGCATCTTATATGCATCTTATAAGGTCTTATAAGTGTCTTATTAACTGTTAATTACTGCTTATTACAAGCACCTTAAAATAAAGTGTTACCCTTATCTGTGTGGTCATTTTTATAATTTTACCCAAATCTTTTACTTAAGCCTATATATGTGGAGATGAAAGCACATGGTGATTAAATGTACATCACATTTGTTTTATAGAGCAATATAAAGGCGATTTACTCAGTTATCAGTAAATCCAGTGAAACCGCCGCCTGTTGTCCCGTGTCTTTTTCCACGACGCTTCATAACGCAGACAAGTGTTTTCATAACTGGTGTCGCGAGCGAGCCACCGGTTACAGTTACTTACATTACTTTCGTCAACAGCTTTCCTGTTTGCGTCAATTGCATTAGCAGTGCCCACATTTTTAAAAGTATTTTTCATCAGATCAGTCTTTATGTTTGGCACTTATATTGGCACTTATTAGGCTACACGCAACAATGCTCTTGTGCCCAGCACCCATTCGCACACACATCTTCTCTACAGGATGTGGTCTGTACACACAGTGCACAGTAGACATATGCGTTTTTTTTTTCACCTTAACCTAAGGGACACTAGAGAATTTCCAAGATCCTTAATTTTCAGATTATTATTATACATTTTCTTATTTATATCTTTATCTGATTGTTTAGAAAAGAACACTCCATTTCTCCACACTTGAACCATGGTTGATTCATGTATAAATTATTAATTTATCCCATAGTGGATGCATGTGAGCTCTTGTGATTCAAATCAACAGTATAATTTTATTTGGAATTTCAACAAAAAAAAGGCAATTATTTGATATGGGGAAAAATGTATTTTATTGACAAAATATTTTAGTTTGTCTCGAATAATGTTTTAGTTAGATCAAATACAATTTTAAGCTTTCAGTGATCCTCACATGTTACAACATACCCCAGCTATAGGGCACGTTGTTACATTTCACTTCCATTCTTTTGGCGTAAATAATGAAAGAATTATAGGCCTACCTATTGAAACAAAACGACAAAGTTGTACCTGACATGTGAAATTAATTTGGAAAAAAATTAATACTCTGAACCCAAAGTAGATTTACACAAACTGAGAGTCATTCGGTTGTGCCCTGCTCTCCTCATATATATATATATATATAAAACATTAGCTTTAATGTGTCACAGTATGAGCATTGCCGTTGAGTTATTTTACTTTAAAGGGATAGTTCACCCAAAAATGTAAATTCTGTCAGTATTTACTCTCCCTCATGTTGTTCAACCCCGTAAGACTTTCGTTCATCTTCGAAACACAAATTAAGATATTTGTGATTAAATCTGAGAGCTGGATCACTCCTCCATAGGCTTCTGAGGGATTGAAACTTGCCGGCCCGAAAAGTTATTAAAGACATCGTTAAAATAGTCCGAGTGACTACATTGGGTTAATCTTATGTTTATCAATTTGAAATAGTCTTATTTTTGTTTGTTTTTTGCGAACAAAAAGTATTCTCGTCGCTTGATAAACTTAAGGTTGAGCCGCTGTAGTCACTCGGACTATTTTAACGATGTCTTTAATGACTTTTCTGGGCCGGCCAGTTTCGATCCCTTAGAAGCCTATGGAGGAGTGATCCAGCTCTCAGATTTACTCACAAATATTTAATTTGTGTTCTGAAGATGAACGAAAGTCTTTAGTCAGTAATTACTGACAGAATTTTCATTTATGGGTGAATTATAACCCAAAAAATAACCCCAAACCCTAACCCTAACCCTTTAAATGAACTTTTCAGTAAATAACCTCAGAGAATTCGCTCTGTCTTCAGGAGGGTGCAGTAGCTACAATATCAATGTTGTGCCGCATCATCATAAGGACACATTTCGTAATACTGGGTCACTTACTCTTCACACTGTTCCCATTACCGTCTTTCAGCAGATTTCTCATTCAAAATGCAAAAAGTTGACTTTTTAAAAATCAGCGAATCAAATATGGGCGGGACTGAACAATATTCCTGTCGTCTTCTGTTCGGGTTGCGCAATCACTGGGGTTTATAAGCGTGAGGGTTAACCGGTTTCACTTTCAAACCTTCACAGTCCTCAAACACAGCAGTCCGAAACCAGGCTGAATATTAGAAATATGGATAATAAAGAAAGAATTTGCAAACTGGAAGGAAAAACAGAAGAGCTTGAAGAAAAAACAGAAGACATTGAAGAAACAACAGGCATTCTGGAAACTAAATCAAATAGGCTTAAATTAAGAATAGATTATCTTGAATCAAGACTTTATGACCTGGAGCCGGAAACTGAAGAGTCAGACAGTGAAGAAGTTGAAGAAGAAGAAGTTGAAGAAGACAGTTGAAGAAGTGCTGCTAAAACATGAGGTACAACCTTCACATTCTTTTAAAATAGCAAATATTGCAGAAATATTTAAAATGTCAAAACGTAATAATAATAATTTTTAAATGTGAGTGGTGTTTGGTCCATCTTGTTACTTCCATCTTTGAAAAAAAAGTATTTAAAAAAGTATTTATAGCTTTTTAACTCTAAAAATATAGGCTAGCCTACTGTCGGGGTTTTTTTTTTTATTATTTAATTTGTTTATTAATTGTTTATTAAACAAATAATGATAACGATGCCAAAGAGCCCATCTCTCCCAGAAATGTATCTGAATAAACATTTCCAAAAATGACCCTTTCATAAAGTTGAATAAAAAGCTGAAAAAAATAATATCATGTACCTCGAATAAGATTGATACAAATGCAAACTGTCCTAAACAGGGTTTGAAATGAACATCCGCCATGACCCGCCAAATTCGGGTGAAAATCTGCCCTATAACGCATCAACCACTAGCCAATTTGGCGGGCTATGCTTCATTAATTGTGTTCTAGCACTTTGCATCGATATCAGAGCCCTTTCCATAAAAGATCCTCAAACATCAGCAAAACCATGCATAAAGAGGGTCGCATCTTCAAATTTGAATATATTGTTTTAATCATACCGACGGCATCACTCGCTGTCAATCAAGATATCCAAGGCATAGTGTGCCTAAATAAATATTTTTTATTTCTATTTTATTTTATATTTGAATGGTATCCGCGAACAGTGATAAAGCTGAAAAAAACATACAATATGCCTAATTCAGAATTAGATTTAATAATAAATAGGCTATTTAAATCGAATCGGTGACATTGATAATCTTAATTCTGATGAAAAATAACCCCAAACCCTAACCCTTTAAATGAACTTTTCAGTAAATAACTTCAGAGAATTTGCTCTGTCTTCAGGAGGGTGCAGTAAAGGACACATTTCGTAATACTGAGTCACTTACTCTTCACACTGTTCCCATTACCGTCTTTCAGCAGATTTCAAAATGCACGAAAACTACCAAAAAAGGTCATGTCTCAAGCTTGTAGACGTGTTCAATTGATCAGCGAATCAAATATGGGCGGAACTGAACAATATTCCTGTCGTCTTCTGTTCGGGTTGCGCAATCACTGGGGTTTATAAGCGTGAGGGTTAACCGGTTTCACTTTCAAACCTTCACAGTCCTCAAACACAGCAGTCCGAACTCCGAAACCAGGCTGAATATTAGAAATATGGATCAAACTGTAGAAAGAATTGTCAATCTGGAAAAAAAAACAAAAGAGCTTGAAGAAAAAACAGACTATCTTGAAAAAACAGTAAGCGATTTGGAAACTAAATCAAATGAGCTTAAGGAACAAATAGGAGTTCTGGAATCAAGAATTGATGTACTGGATTATGAGATCAACTGAAGAGTCAGACAGTGAAGAAGTTGAAGAAGACAGTTGAAGAAGTGCTGCTAAAACATGAGGTACAACCTTCACATTCTTTTAAAATAGCAAATATTGCAGAAATTATTTAAAATGTCAAAATGTAATAATAATAAATTTAAAAAAATGTGAGTTGAGTGGTGTTTGGTCCATCTTGTTACTTCTATCTTTAAAAAAAAAAGTATTTTAGCCTAATATCTAATAACAATACTTTTTTTTACCCTTAATTTCATCTATTTGTGTTTGGTTATTGAACAATTGTTTAGCCTATTAAACAAATGAAAACGATGCCAACGAGCCCATCTCTCCCAGAAATGTATCTGAATAAACATTTCCAAAAATGACCCTTTCATAAAGTTGAATAAAAAGCTGAAAAAAATAATATCATGTACCTCGAATAAGATTGATACAAATGCAAACTGTCCTAAACAGGGTTTGAAATGAACATCCGCCATGACCCGCCAAATTCGGGTGAAAATCTGCCCTATAACGCATCAACCACTAGCCAATTTGGCGGGCTATGCTTCATTAATTGTGTTCTAGCACTTTGCATCGATATCAGAGCCCTTTCCATAAAAGATCCTCAAACATCAGCAAAACCATGCATAAAGTCGCACACTGAGAGAAATGCAGCACAGTGCTACGTCTTTAAAATTCAAAGCCAATCAAGATGTCGAAGGCACATTTTATTTTTATTTAATTTTATATTTTATTTAATCATTTAATTTAATTTAATTTTATATTTGAATGGTATCCGCGGACAGGGATAAAGCTGTAAAAGCAATACAATATGCCTAATTCAGAATTAGATTTAATAATAAATAGGGTATTTAAATCATAGCGGCAACATTGATAATCTTAATTCTGATCATTTTGTTTTAGCTATAGAACTTCTGAATGGCCGTGACTTAGCCTACATATTTACTTAGCCAAATTGGCTGTTGAGTGAAAAAATATTTTAAACCCTGATCCTAAATATAAACATGAGTCAAAAAGCTTTGTATGAATATTATTTGTGTAACGGGGTGTGGTTCAGAAACAAATGCAGTTAATAGGCTTCTCCACAACTGATCCGCTGTAGATACCACAAACCACATGTTGGCTATTCATTATTTTTATTAAAAATCCAAAATTTAGTCAGAATTGCACTTCTCTTTGTACACAATTATACAATATTTTAAACACTAAATTAAAACAACGTATTATTATCAATGCGTTACTATAGATGCATATATGAACTTGCTCGAGCATGACAAAACAAATTAAACATGTAGGCCTATGTTTTTATGTTAAAATCACAAACATTAAATTAAATCACAAATAATAAATTAAAACTTTGACAAAAACAGCGACTCTAATGCCTTTTTTTTAGCATTCTTTAGCTTTATATTAAAAGTCCTGCTGGTCGTACAGAAATACTTAGTTTCATCCATTGTGCCTTCTCGATCCATGTACCATCGTGTGTGTCATGTGATTATCACTGTCTGCGAGATGCAAGGCCCGCAACACATGAGTTGTAATTCATCATTTAACAGCAGCTGTTCTGTTTTATCGAGAATTGATTCAGACTCATGAGATTTAACAGCATAATTTATCTTTTCCACACAGATGCCATTTACAACTGACAAGAACCCTTGAAGGCCTCCAGTTCTGGACAAATTTATGTAAACCAGGCCAAATATGAGTTCGTTGTATTTCTCATCTGTCACATTCAAATTGGACAACTGTGATCAACTACACTTTTAACGCAATAACCTGTTGTTTAGGCCTACGTGTTGTCACAGTGAAACTTACCATTAAACTATTATAATGTATGTCAGTGTGTTTGTGTGTGTGATCATTTGTTTACCAAAAAGCATAAACCTGCAAGTTAAATTTTATTTTTATTTATTTATTTCTTGTTACCGAGACTTTCTAACGCTGTCTATTTTGTAGTTGTGCTTATGTTTACAGGTTCCTTAATGTCTTTTGATAGAGTGAAAATCCATATTAATAAAAATGTCACCTTGTTAGAACGTTATACATGCAGAATTTGCACATTTACACAAGGTTTCAGAGAAGTAATATATTGAGTGATTTTTTTTTATATATAGTGGATAATGGATATACATTTCTCTAGTTTACACAATCTCTAAAATATATATTTTTTATTAATCCATATCTATGTATCAGGAACTACTGGAGCTGTCATGTTAATCCATTGGTCAAAAAGAGTGTAAAAACCTGATATAAGTGTAAAAATATGTGCTTTGAAACAGGAAGTGCTTACAGAGAAACTGTCAGGATTCAATCTCTTACACAGCGCCCTCTTCTGGACTGAGTTTGTGGTTCATCTGGAAACTACAGTTTCCTCTAGTATTTGTTCCAGCAATGCTTTAAGATCCTGTGTTTCTAACAGGTTCATTGGTCAGATAGATGGCTTTCGAATACATGGCAAAACTGAAACAAAGAAAAATGAATATCTTACACACATGTTAAAGCAAATAGCTGAGACTGGGGCAAGTTGTCACACTTTTTATTCAAATGAATATTTATCAGGATGAGTTTATTCTTCGTGTTGCATATAGACACGAACTTGAAAACATCTATTTATGCCAACATTGCTTTTGGCAACTGAATTTTTAATTTTATAAACTGTATAAAATTACAACATATAAAACACTGTGTTTTATAAAACTGGCCTCAATAAAACGCATCTGGTCTGACAGTATGAAACAATCTTTCAGTTCAAATACCCTTGTTGTAAATATTAATCTCTTATTGTGTTCACTTGATACCACACACACACACACACACACACACACACACACACACCTCACAATGATGATAATTGGTACAAACCTAAGAAATCTGATGCCTTGATATTGATAATAATTCATAGGTTAATAGAATCTGTGTCATTTCATGACCAACTACCTAAAATAATTCCTCTCCAAATACTATTAAGATTTGTTTATCTTTAGGCAGTCACTATTTCAAAACATCATTACAAATAATTGTTTCCAAATACACACATTTACTAATACTACATTGATGAAGGCTTATGGCTCTTGTAAATTGTTATGTTTATATTTATGCGTTTGTATAAATTACTTATGAACCTGTATTTCGGAATTTTTATTGTATATACTGTGTATTTTTATTCAGTGTTATGTATTGTTTGTTTGTTTATTTTTATTTTTGTATTTATCTATTTAGCGTGTTGTATAATATTATTGTGCGCCGATTAAAATGTATATATTCCTTATGAATAGTAATGACGCGAGTATCGACGCTCCGAGAAAGCCTCCAATCACAATGGACATGACAAACTATTCGTAATAACCTTAATATTAATGAGCCCCGCCCACCAAAACAGAGGAGCGTGTCTCGAGCTCGCTGCTACACTGTATCACTGCCTGTTCTTCTGGTAAGTTCATTTATTTAATTTGTTAAAAACCATAACAGCTTTTACACACATTCCCGGACGGACACGCTCAGTTTTGTATAGTGAAAATCCTCGAAACATTTATCGTGTCGTCTGAATCTGAAATGAGCTGCATGTTGTCAGACTCGCCACACAGGATTCAGTGGTTGTTTGTGTGGACTGACATGTTTAATATTGCATTTGCATACGTGTGTGTGTGTTTGTGTGTGTAGCTCAGCACAGTTGAACACACTATGAAGTGCTCAGTGTTTTAGAAAGTATTTTCGGGGGCAGTAAGTGAGAGAGTTGATATTTTACTTCCGGAAATAGATTTCTATTCTCCCTAAAAAACTGACCTCCCTTCATCATGATGTCTGTCAATAGCGCTGACGTGCTTGTTTACATCGAGGCTTAACAAAAAAATCCGTCTATTTTTAATTTATTTTAATTTTTGTTTATTGACAGCAGTGGCAGTTGTGCCTGATACCAAGTTACCACAGTTTTATTGTAGTAAATATAATTATTTACTATGTTTTGTAAGTGAGTGCACATAGTTCACTAACTACCATCACGTCTGATTGTCAAATACATCATATACATCACTTCAAAACATGTAATTTCATATTTTATAGATCAGTAGGATGCAATAGGCTAATGTGTCAATGCAGTAGGATTGATTAAAGAGATGTTTGCAAAATTTTCCAGTGTTTATAGATTATACATTAATGACAGATATAAAACTCACCTGTAAACATTAAATAAGGCGTCTAGTCTGACTAAGGTTCACTGTTAGGAACATCTTGGTTTATGATTTACAATGCATCATGGGAAGGTTTGGTGTAAGTATCATCTGAAATATATTAATCTGCGGTGTGGATGATTGACTTGATGCTTGATTTTGTCTTGGGTTTTCACGTCTCTTTTGTAATGTGGTTAACAATATATTTATACATACTGGAGATTGTGTAACAGATTCAAACAGACCGTTTAGAGATTCGTACTACTTTTGCTCAAAACGTGCCTCAACAGTCCTACAGGAAGTGATGTCAGTTAGCTGTTTTGTTCTGAATCTCTGATTACACAAGGACAGGACTTGTGATATGTGGTTGTTTAGACGAGCAGTGACATTTAAAGGGACAGTTCACGCATAAAAAAGAATAATTCTGTCATAATTGACTAATTCTCGAGTCGTTTCAAACCTGTATAAATGTATTTCTTCTGATGAAAACAAAAGAAGATTTTTTGAAGGATGTCAGTAACCTGTATGCAAATTTATGTAGACGTTTGGTGAATAGGGGGAAACTTAAGAGGGACTTTGCAACCCAAAACCCTCTAAAATCACATGAAATGTTTCCTGCGAGACACACACACACACACACACACACACACATCAAGGTTGTGCAAGAACAGCGTGTCAAAACACGGTCTGTTCTTTTTCATGCCAAAACAAATGCAATTTTTTTTGTATGCTTGCTGTCTAGGTACCTTGTGTCACTATTAAAAGTGTCCTGGCAACAACATTTTACTGTACTTTTAGGTAATTTCTGTAAAATTCAGTTTAACCCTCTGATACGGTTCGTGTGTCGGTCAAAAATTACCGGGTTTTTTTTATTTCAATGAAATGATTGTACTGCATTTTAGTTTGATAATGTTTTTTATTTAATATGTTGTATTTTTAGGTGATTTTATGGTACTAAATTAGCAATCCATTTATTCACTTTCTGAGCATGGACCTGAAAAGTCCAACTTAAACTGTCATAAATCTTGATTGCTTTGGATCACTGACTTCAGTTTGGTCTCTTTTTAAAGATGGCACTTGGCAAATTATTACTGAATTGAAAAAGTAAAAAAAAAAGTGAACTTGAAAAAAGTAAAAAATGTAAAAAAAATTACTATGATTTTTTTTAAACCTTTTTTAAAATAATTTCTTTTTCTTTTTTTATTACTTTTTCATAAATCTAAACAAGTTGTGTTCCAAATGTGAGGTTGATATCTCAAAAAATGAGCTTTCATTGAGAGTTTGTTTGTGCGCAGTACCAAACGCTTCCAATAGATGAAATTTGTCTCTTTTATGAATTTCCAATGCGCTCAATTTTAACCATGAACAATACAAGTGACTATACTTTTCAGGACCTTTTATCATTTTCGAATCATGTCCATTTTGTGTGTGTGTGTGTTCACACAGCATCTGCCAAAACCTCTACACAATGTTGTACCATTCCGATGAAGTAAAAAAAAATGTATATAAAAAGTAATATTTTAAGGCAAGGCTATTTATATAGCACATTTCATACACTATGGCAATTGAAAGTGATTTACATAGAAAGGAACAAAAATAAAAGCAAGGCAAATTAAAATAGTTGTAAAAGGAATTAAAAGAGATATAAAGATGATCCAGTTATAAAAGTGGATTTTAGGTTAATACAGGTGAAACTCGAAAGATTAGAGTATCGTGCAAAAGTTCATTTATTTCAGTAATTCAACTTAAAAGGTGAAACTAATATATTATATAGACTCATTACATGCAAAGTGAGATATTCCAAGCCTTTATTTGTTATAATTTTGATGATTATGGCTTACAGCTTATGAAAACCTTTTCACAATATTCTAATTTTGAATTTGGGGTTTTCATAAGCTGTAAGCCATAATCATCACAATTATAACAAATAAAGGCTTGAAATATCTCACTTTGCATGTAATGAGTCTATATAATATATTAGTTTCACCTTTTAAGTTGAATTACTGAAATAAATGAACTTTTGCACGATATTAAAATTTGAGTTTCACCTGTAATTGAAGAGTTCAGATGCAAAAGCCTCTAAATGCCATCTGAAATTTTCTTCATTTTTATCAAGCTCGTATATTTAAGTTCAATAATTTCACTTAAATGGCAAGAAAAATTACCCATTAATTGTCATTTAAGTGAAATTACTGAATTTAACTATACGAGCTTGATAAAAATGATCATTTTAGAAGAAAATTTCTGATGGCATTTAGAGGCTTTTGCATCTGAACTCTTCCAGAACAACACCAGAGAGTAAAAGATATTCAATCCCACACACTTACACTAGAGAGCAAAAGCTTGATGATAAATAATGAACATCAACATCTGTTTGTGTCTTTCAGCCAGACGTTTATGCTCCTCCCATAACGATGGATTTGACCCTAATCTCAAGCATCATTCTAACCCTCGCCCTCCCAGTGCATTGTGGGAAGATCCTGGTGTTTCCTCACGAAGGCAGTCACTGGGTGAACATGAACGTCCTGATCCGTGAGCTTCACTCCAGGGGTCATCAGATCACGGTGATCCGGGCCCTCGACAGCTGGTACGTCTCCGAGACCTCGCCTCACTACGCCTCGATGACCGTGCCGTTCTCCCTGGGCGGAGACGACGAGTTCTACAGCGCTTTCATTACCAAACAACTACAGATCAAACGTGAGCGTCAGTCGGCGTGGACCAGATTCAGACTCGACATGGACCTCAAGGACCGGTTTTCCCAAATGCACAGGAAGATTTGCGAAATGGTGATGTATATAATGGAGAGCGATCCCGCGCTGTTGAAACGCATCGAGCAAGCTAACTTTGACTTGATGCTGACGGATCCGGCGAACGGAGGAGGCGTTGTTCTCGCGCGATATCTAAATCTCCCGCTCGTTTTTAACGTCCGGTGGACGGTTCACGGAGAAGCGCATTTCGCAATCGCCCCGTCTCCTCTATCCTACGTTCCCTTCCCTCTATCTCAGCTCACCGACAACATGACGTTTCTTCAGAGGACGTATAACGTGTTGTTTTACTCTCTTCGGATGTTCCTCTACAAGCGCATCGTCGGCCCTCATTACAGCGCTTTGTGCAACCGCTACTTCGGCCCTGATTTGGATTATTTTGAGTTATTTCAAGCTGCTGATATTTGGCTCATGCGAGTCGATTTTGTGTTCGAGTTTCCTCGTCCGACTATGCCGAATGTCGTTTACATCGGCGGTTTTCAATGCAAACCTGCAAAAGCACTTCCGGTTGACATTGAGGAGTTCGTGCAGAGCTCTGGAGAGCACGGCGTTATTATCATGTCTTTAGGAACGCTAGTCGCGCAACTTCCGCGGGATATCGCGGATGAAATAGCCGCTGCGTTTGCTCAGCTTCCCCAAAAAGTGATTTGGAGATACACCGGAGAGCGGCCGTCTACTTTAGGCAACAACACGTTACTGGTTAACTGGTTACCCCAGAACGATCTCTTAGGACATGTGAAGACTAAGGTTTTTGTGTCTCATGGAGGAACTAATGGTATTTTTGAAGCTATTTACCATGGCGTTCCTCTAGTCGGGTTACCGCTTGTTTTCGATCAGGATGATAACATTTCAAAAATGAGACATAAAGGTGTTGCTAAAGCTGTGGATATAGCCACCATAGATCGAGGTATATTTAAAGATGCGTTAGAGGAAGTGATTAATGAGCCGTCGTACAGAACAAACATGCAGAAACTGTCGATTCTCCACAGAGACACGCCGTTGACTCCATTAGACAGCGCCCTCTTCTGGATGGAGTTTGTCATGAAACACAGAGGCGCTGCTCACCTGCGCACCGACTCTTATAAGATGCCCTGGTACTCGTACTACTGTGTCGATGTCGCAGTGTTTTTAGTGTTGATCGTGTTGTTTGTAGTTTTTATTGTATTTAAAGTGATTGGATGTTTATGTTGCTGGTTATGTGCAAAAAGAAAACGAGCAAAGCAAGATTAAGTTTGAAGGTGTCTTGTAAGGTTGTGGAAACACTGAAGTGATTTTGAGTTTTGTTAAGGGTGTGTGTGTGTGTGAGTGAGTTTAAAAGAGTGAGTGAGTGAGTGAGTGTGTGTGTGTGTGAGAGTGAGTTTAAAAGAGTGAGTGAGTGTGTGAGTGAGTGTGTGAGTGAGTGTGTGAGTGAGTGAGTGAGTGAGTGAGTGAGTGAGTGAGTGAGTGAGTGAGTGAGTGTGTGTGTGTGAGTTTAAGAGAGTGTGTGTGTGAGAGTGAGTTTAAGAGAGAGAGAGAGAGAGAGAGAGAGTGTGTGTGTGTGTGTGTGTGAGAGAGTGAGTGAGTGAGAGAGTTTAAGAGTGTGTGTGTGTGTGAGAGAGAGAGAGTAAGAGTACGTTTAAGAGAGTCTGTGTGTGTGTGAGTGAGTGAGTGTGTTTGTGAGAGAGTTTAAGAGAGAGTGAGTGAGTGAGTGAGTGAGTGAGTGAGTGAGTGAGTGAGTGAGTGAGTGTGTGTGTGAGAGTGAGTTTAAAAGAGTGAGTGAGTGAGTGAGTGAGTGAGTGAGTGAGTGAGTGAGTGAGTGAGTGAGTGAGTGAGTGAGTGAGTGAGTGAGTGAGTGTGTGTGTGTGTGTGAGTTTAAGAGAGTGTGTGTGTGTGTATGTGAGAGTGAGTTTAAGAGAGAGAGAGAGAGAGAGAGAGTGTGTGTGTGAGTGAGAGAGAGTGAGTTTAAGAGAGTGTGTGTGTGAGAGAGAGAGAGAGAGAGAGAGAGAGTGTGTGTGTGTGAGAGAGAGAGAGTGAGTTTAAGTGAGTGAGTGTGTGTGTGTGTGTGTGTGTGTGTGTGTGTGTGTGTGTGTGTGTGTGTGTGTGTGTGTGTGTGAGAGTGAGTTTAAGAGAGAGAGAGAGAGTGTGTGTGTGTGTGTGTGTGTGTGTGTGTGTGTGTGTGTGTGTGTGTGTGTGTGTGTGTGTGTGTGTGTGTGTGTGTGTGTGTGAGAGTGTGTGTGTGTGTGTGTGTGAGAGTGTGTGAGAGTGTGTGAGAGTGAGAGAGAGTGAGTTTAAGAGAGAGAGAGAGAGTGTGTGTGTGTGTGTGTGTGTGTATACTGGCAGTCAAAAGTTTGGAATTTTTATCATATCATATTGACTTCTGAAGGATCATGTGACACTGAAGACTGGAGTAAATTCACAGGAATAAATTACATTCTCAAATATATTCACATAGAAAACACTTTTTTTTTTTTTTATTAAATATTTCACAGTATTATTGAGTTTTCTAAATTTTTGAATAAATAAATTCAGCCTTGGTGGGCAGAGGAGACTTCTTTCAAAAACATAAAGAAATCGTTATTATTCCAAACTTTTGAATGGTAGTGTATATATCACTATTTTGTATATAACAGCTTTTCTTTGCTGTTTATGTTGTTTAATTGATTATGAGTAAGTGTATCAACATTTTTAATGAAATAATAAAATAAAACATGAAACTTGTATTTCTGGATTACAGACCTGAATGTGAGAATGCATAAACGGCTAATTGGCTTTTGATTAACGTTGAAGCATTTCTACAGTATAATGTGCACTGATGAATTGTTCACATTAAGACCTGAGATATGAATTAAACAAGTAAATAGTCAATGTGATTTCATGTTGACTTGATTGAAATGATTTCTTCCACTATTATCCCATTAGCTCATTATTAGAGCGTGTGTAATTACAGTGATGTATTACAGTGTCCTGCGGGACTCGAGTCTAATAGAGGCGACGCTCGACACACTGCGGTTACCGGCTGTAATGACCAAAACCACTGTAATATCCCACAGTTTAATCACTGCTGCGGGTCTTCAGAGCAATTACAGCTGATAACAGAGCTTTTAAACGCAACATAAGTCAATTAAAATGTTTATATATATACATGAGGAAGCACTGAAATTGAATATATAATTTTATTTTGTGCATGAGCACTAGAGGATACAAAAGATAATGTTTACAATTGTATATAGTGTAATATTCAAATGTTGAAACATCACATAGATATGTAGTATAAAAATAAAACATGCAAACAAAAAATAAAAGCATATTAAAACACCCTCTGCGTGATCTTGCTCATATCATGTTGACGGTAGTTACAATTGCATGATGGGAAAGGTAAACTGAGCTGAACATAAAGTGAAATGGGTTGTTTTCAATGACTTACATTTACCTGAATCTGTTGCAACCCTGATTTCTCATGTTGTTGTGCTGATGTATGGATTGTGACTATACAGTGTTCAATTACTTACTAAAGCACTATTATGTTGACAATCATATCAGTATGTCAATCAAACTGCTGTATATGTACAGTTGTGTTTCCCTCTGTTCAGTTTGACAGTGATGGCAGATCATACTTGTCCATTCATGGAAGTAATTTGGGGAAAAGGACCATTAGTCTTGGTGATAATCATCAGTCCTGATTAATGGATCCTGTAACACTTTACATTACTGTACTCATATATTACACTGACACTCAGAAAAAAATGTGCAAAAATTATACTAT
The DNA here is from genome assembly GCA_029959095.1 of Rhinichthys osculus. Classification (NCBI taxonomy): domain Eukaryota; kingdom Metazoa; phylum Chordata; class Actinopteri; order Cypriniformes; family Leuciscidae; genus Rhinichthys; species Rhinichthys osculus. The sequence goes on along the minus strand of JARWKJ010000006.1, from coordinate 2,331,391 downwards.
GGTGAAACCCTCAAATGGGACAAATGCACATATTTGTGACAGTTTTATTTGTAAATATAATGAATTACAATTGTATTCGCACTGACAAAATGTATTTACACAGTTGCATAACATCTCAATTGACAGGATCTGTGATGTGTTGATGATTGACACAGACAATGACTTTCATTTCTTTTATTAAAAAAAAAATATTCCAAGGGGTTTAAAAGCAGAAATGTGCAGCTTGTTTTGTTAAAACACATAAATTAATTAAATTAATTCTTCTGTATGAAAATGTGAGCTGTATTATGTTCTTTTGAAACAGCCCCTTATTGTATATATGATGTGAAAGTTACCCTGTTTATCGGCTTTAAATGCTCATGACAGAAATTGAAGAATTAAATATATATTAATAGACAAGTTTAGTAAGCGTTTCTAATCACCCTTCAGTGTAAATGAGTCACCCAAAAAATTTGTTTACCCAAAAATGAAAACAAAAAATGATCATTTACAAGCCCTCATGCCGTTCCAAACCTGTAAGACTTTCGTGCTTCTTCGAAACAGAAATGAAAATAGTTTTGATAAAATCTGAGTGATTTCTATCCCTCCATTGACAGTTCACGCAACTACCACTTTGTCGCTTCAAAAAGTTCATAAAGAGATATTAAAATAATCAATGTGAATCCAGCGGTTTAGTCCAAATTATCTGAAGACACTCCATAACTTTAAATGATTAACACATTTATTTATGATGATTTTGATTTATGCGTAACAAAAGAATGAACCTCATTGGTTCTTGTGAAGCTCAAACGTGATGCGTAACAAAAGAATGAACCTCATTGGTTCTTGTGAAGCTCAAATGTGATGCGTAACACAAGAATGAACCTCATTGGTTCTTGTGAAGCTCAAACGTGATGCGTAACATAAGAATGAATCTCATTGGTTCTTGCTGAAGCTCAAACGTCCTGCGTAACACGAGAGTGAACCTCATTGGTTCTTGCTGAAGCTCAAACGTGATGCGTAACATGAGAATGAACCTCATTGGTTCTTGCTGAAGCTCAAACGTGATGCGTAACACAAGAATGAACCTCATTGGTTCTTGTGAAGCTCAAACGTGATGCGTAACACAAGAATGAACCTCATTGGTTCTTGTGAAGCTCAAACGTGATGCGTAACACAAGAATGAACCTCATTGGTTCTTGTGAAGCTCAAACGTGATGCGTAACAAAAGAATGAACCTCATTGGTTCTTGTGAAGCTCAAACGTGATGCGTAACACAAGAATGAACCTCATTGGTTCTTGTGAAGCTCAAACGTGATGCGTAACAAAAGAATGAACCTCATTGGTTCTTGTGAAGCTCAAATGTGATGCGTAACACAAGAATGAACCTCATTGGTTCTTGTGAAGCTCAAACGTGATGCGTAACATAAGAATGAATCTCATTGGTTCTTGCTGAAGCTCAAACGTCCTGCGTAACACGAGAGTGAACCTCATTGGTTCTTGCTGAAGCTCAAACATGATGCGTAACACAAGAATGAATCTCATTGGTTCTCGCTGAAGCTCTAACGTGATGCGTAACACGAGAATGAACCTCATTGGTTCTTGCTGAAGCTCAAACGTGCTGCGTAACACGAGAATGAACCTCATTGGTTCTTGCTGAAGCTCAAACGTCCTGCGTAACACGAGAATGAACCTCATTGGTTCTTGCTGAAGCTCAAACATGATGCGTAACACAAGAATGAATCTCATTGGTTCTCGCTGAAGCTCTAACGTGATGCGTAACACGAGAATGAACCTCATTGGTTCTTGCTGAAGCTCAAACGTGCTGCGTAACACGAGAATGAACCTCATTGGTTCTTGCTGAAGCTCAAACGTGATGCGTAACACGAGAATGAATCTCATTGGTTCTTGTGAAGCTCAAACGTGATGCGTAACACGAAAATGAACCTCATTGGTTCTTGCTGAAGCTCAAACGTGATGCGTAACACGAGAATGAATCTCATTGGTTCTCGCTGAAGCTCTAACGTGATGCGTAACACGAGAAGGAATCTCATTGGTTCTCGCTGAAGCTCAAACGTGATGCGTAACACGAGAATGAACCTCATTGGTTCTTGTGTAGCTCAAACGTGATGCGTAACACGAAAATGAACCTCATTGGTTCTTGCTGAAGCTCAAACGTGATGCGTAACACGAGAATGAATCTCATTGGTTCTCGCTGAAGCTCTAACGTGATGCGTAACACGAGAATGAACCTCATTGGTTCTTGCTGAAGCTCAAACGTCCTGCGTAACACGAGAATGGACCTCATTGGTTCTTGCTGAAGCTCAAACGTGATGCGTAACACGAGAATGAATCTCATTGGTTCTTGTGAAGCTCAAACGTGATGCGTAACACGAGAATGAACCTCATTGGTTCTTGCTGAAGCTCAAACGTGCTGTGTAACACAAGAGTGAACCTCATTGGTTCTTGCAGAAGCTCAAACATGATGCGTAACACGAGAATGAACCTCATTGGTTCTTGCTGAAGCTCAAACATGAATAGTAACACGAGAATGAACCTCATTGGTTCTTGCAGAAGCTCAAACGTGATAAGTAACACGAGAATGAACCTCATTTGTTCTTGCTGAAGCTCAAATGTCCTGCGTAACACGAGAATGAACCTCATTGGTTCTTGCTGAAGCTCAAACGTGATGCGGAACACAAGAATGAACCTCATTGGTTCTTGCTGAAGCTCAAATGTCCTGCGTAACACAAGAATGAACCTCATTGGTTCTTGCTGAAGCTCAAACGTGATGCGTAACACAAGAATGAACCTCATTGGTTCTTGCTGAAGCTCAAACGTGATGCGTAACACGAGAGTGAACCTCATTGGTTCTTGCAGAAGCTCAAAGGTGCTGTGTAACAAGAGAGTGAACCTCATTGGTTCTTGCTGAAGCTCAAACGTGATGCGTAACACGAGAATTAACCTCATTGGTTCTTGCAGAAGCTCAAACGTGCTGCGTAACACGAGAATGAACCTCATTGGTTCTTGCAGAAGCTCAAATGTGATGCGTTACACGAGAATGAACCTCATTGGTTCTTGCAGAAGCTCAAACGTGATGCGTTACACGAGAATGAACCTCATTGGTTCTTGCAGAAGCTCAAACGTGATGCGTTACACGAGAATGAACCTCATTGGTTCTTGCAGAAGCTCAAACGTGATGCGTTACACGAGAATGAACCTCATTGGTTCTTGCAGAAGCTCAAACGTGATGCGTTACACGAGAATGAACCTCATTGGTTCTTGCTGAAGCTCAAACGTGATGCGTAACACGAGAATGAACCTCATTGGTTCTTGCAGAAGCTCAAACGTGCTGCGTAACACGAGAGTGAAACTCATTGGTTCTTGCAGAAGCTCAAACGTGATGCGTAACACGAGAATGAACCTCATTGGTTCTTGCAGAAGCTCAAACGTGCTGCGTAACACAAGAGTGAACCTCATTGGTTCTTGCAGAAGCTCAAACGTGATGGGTAACACGAGAGTGAACCTCATTGGTTCTTGCAGAAGCTCAAACGTGATGCGTAACACGAGAATGAACCTCATTGGTTCTTGCTGAAGCTCAAACATGATGCGTAACACGAGAATGAACCTCATTGGTTCTTGCTGAAGCTCTAACGTGATGCGTAACACAAGAATGAACCTCATTGGTTCTTGCTGAAGCTCAAACGTGCTGTGTAACACAAGAGTGAACCTCATTGGTTCTTGCAGAAGCTCAAACATGATGCGTAACACGAGAATGAACCTCATTGGTTCTTGCTGAAGCTCAAACATGAATAGTAACACGAGAATGAACCTCATTGGTTCTTGCAGAAGCTCAAACGTGATAAGTAACACGAGAATGAACCTCATTGGTTCTTGCTGAAGCTCAAATGTCCTGCGTAACACGAGAATGAACCTCATTGGTTCTTGCTGAAGCTCAAATGTCCTGCGTAACACGAGAATGAACCTCATTGGTTCTTGCTGAAGCTCAAACGTGATGCGTAACACAAGAATGAACCTCATTGGTTCTTGCTGAAGCTCAAATGTCCTGCGTAACACAAGAATGAACCTCATTGGTTCTTGCTGAAGCTCAAACGTGATGCGTAACACAAGAATGAACCTCATTGGTTCTTGCTGAAGCTCAAACGTGATGCGTAACACGAGAGTGAACCTCATTGGTTCTTGCAGAAGCTCAAACGTGCTGTGTAACAAGAGAGTGAACCTCATTGGTTCTTGCAGAAGCTCAAACGTGCTGCGTAACACGAGAATGAACCTCATTGGTTCTTGCAGAAGCTCAAACGTGATGCGTTACACGAGAATGAACCTCATTGATTCTTGCAGAAGCTCAAACGTGATGCGTTACACGAGAATGAACCTCTTTGGTTCTTGCAGATGCTCAAATGTGATGCGTTACACGAGAATGAACCTCATTGGTTCTTGCAGAAGCTCAAACGTGATGCCTTACACGAGAATGAACCTCATTGGTTCTTGCAGAAGCTCAAACGTGATGCGTTACACGAGAATGAACCTCATTGGTTCTTGCTGAAGCTCAAACGTGATGCGTAACACGAGAATGAACCTCATTGGTTCTTGCAGAAGCTCAAACGTGCTGCGTAACACGAGAGTGAACCTCATTGGTTCTTGCAGAAGCTCAAACGTGATGCGTAACACGAGAATGAACCTCATTGGTTCTTGCAGAAGCTCAAACGTGCTGCATAACACGAGAGTGAACCTCATTGGTTCTTGCAGAAGCTCAAACGTGATGCGTAACACGAGAATGAACCTCATTGGTTCTTGCAGAAGCTCAAACGTGCTGCGTAACACGAGAGTGAACCTCATTGGTTCTTGCAGAAGCTCAAACGTGATGGGTAACACGAGAGTGAACCTCATTGGTTCTTGCAGAAGCTCAAACGTGATGCGTAACACGAGAATGAACCTCATTGGTTCTTGCTGAAGCTCAAACATGATGCGTAACACGAGAATGAACCTCATTGGTTCTTGCTGAAGCTCTAACGTGATGCGTAACACAAGAATGAATCTCATGGGTTCTTACTGAAGCTCTAACGTGATGCGTAACACAAGAATGAATCTCATTGGTTCTCGCTGAAGCTCTAACGTGATGCGTAACACGAGAATGAATCTCATTGGTTCTTGCTGAAGCTCTAACGTGATGCGTAACACAAGAATGAATCTCATTGGTTCTCGCTGAAGCTCTAACGTGATGCGTAACACAAGAATGAATCTCATTGGTTCTCGCTGAAGCTCTAACGTGATGCGTAACACGAGAATGAATCTCATTGGTTCTCGCTGAAGCTCTAACGTGATGCGTAACACGAAAATGAACCTCATTGGTTCTGGCTGAAGCTCAAACATGATGCGTAACACGAAAATGAACCTCATTGGTTCTGGCTGAAGCTATAACGTGCTGCGTAACACGAGAATGAACCTCATTGGTTCTTGCTGAAGCTCAAACATGATGCGTAACACGAGAATGAACCTCATTGGTTCTTGCTGAAGCTCAAACGTGATGCGTAACACGAGAAAGAACCTCATTGGTTCTTGCTGAAGCTCAAATGTCCTGCGTAACACGAGAATGAACCTCATTGGTTCTTGCTGAAGCTCAAACATGATGAGTAACACGAGAATGAACCTCATTGGTTCTTGCTGAAGCTCGAACATGATGCGTAACACGAGAATTAACCTCATTGGTTCTTGCTGAAGCTCAAACGTGATGCGTAACACGAGAAAGAACCTCATTGGTTCTTGCTGAAGCTCAAACATGATGCGTAACACGAGAATGAACCTCATTGGTTCTTGCTGAAGCTCAAACATGATGCGTAACACGAGAATGAATCTCATTGGTTCTTGCTGAAGCTCAAACGTCCTGCTTAACACGAGAATGAACCTCATTGGTTCTTGCTGAAGCTCAAATGTCCTACGTAACACGAGAATGAACCTCATTGGTTCTTGCTGAAGCTCCACCATGATGCGTAACACGAGAATGAACCTCATTGGTTCTTGCTGAAGCTCAAACGTGATGCGTAACACGAGAAAGAACCTCATTGGTTCTTGCTGAAGCTCAAATGTCCTGCGTAACACGAGAATGAACCTCATTGGTTCTTGCTGAAGCTCAAACATGATGCGTAACACAAGAATGAATCTCATTGGTTCTTGCTGAAGCTCAAACGTGATGCGTAACACAAGAATTAATCTCATTGGTTCTTGCTGAAGCTCAAACGTCCTGCGTAACACGAGAATGAACCTCATTGGCTCTTGCTGAAGCTCAAACATGATGCGTAACACGAGAATGAACCTCATTGGTTCTTGCTGAAGCTGAAACGTGATGCGTAACACAAGAATTAATCTCATTGGTTCTTGCTGAAGCTCAAACGTCCTGCGTAACACGAGAATGAACCTCATTGGTTCTTGCTGAAGCTCAAACGTGATGCGTAACACAAGAATGAATCTCATTGGTTCTTGCTGAAGCTCAAACGTCCTGCGTAACACGAGAATGAACCTCATTGGTTCTTGCTGAAGCTCAAACGTGTTGCGTAACACGAGAATGAACCTCATTGGTTCTTGCTGAAGCTCAAACATGATGCGTAACACAAGAATGAACCTCATTGGTTCTTGCTGAAGCTCAAACGTGATGCGTAACACGAGAATGAACCTCATTGGTTCTTGCTGAAGCTCAAACATGATGCGTAACACAAGAATGAACCTCATTGGTTCTTGCTGAAGCTCAAACGTGATGCGTAACACAAGAATGAACCTCATTGGTTCTTGCTGAAGCTCAAACGTCCTGCGTAACACGAGAATGAACCTCATTGGTTCTTGCTGAAGCTCAAACATGATGCGTAACACAAGAATGAACCTCATTGGTTCTTGCTGAAGCTCAAACGTGATGCGTAACACGAGAATGAACCTCATTGGTTCTTGCTGAAGCTCAAACGTCCTGCGTAACACGAGAATGAACCTCATTGGTTCTTGCTGAAGCTCAAACATGATGCGTAACACAAAAATGAACCTCATTGGTTCTTGCTGAAGTTCAAACGTCCTGCGTAACACGAGAATGAACCTCATTGGTTCTTGCTGAAGCTCAAACATGATGCGTAACACAAGAATGAACCTCATTGGTTCTTGCTGAAGCTCAAACATGATGCGTAACACAAGAATGAACCTCATTGGTTCTTGCTGAAGCTCAAACGTCCTGCGTAACACGAGAATGAACCTCATTGGTTCTTGCTGAAGCTCAAACGTCCTGCGTAACACGAGAATGAACCTCATTGGTTCTTGCTGAAGCTCAAACATGATGCGTAACACAAGAATGAACCTCATTGGTTCTTGCTGAAGCTCAAACATGATGCGTAACACAAGAATGAACCTCATTGGTTCTTGCTGAAGCTCAAACGTCCTGCGTAACACGAGAATGAACCTCATTGGTTCTTGCTGAAGCTCAAACATGATGCGTAACACAAGAATGAACCTCATTGGTTCTTGCTGAAGCTCAAACATGATGCGTAACACGAGAATGAACCTCATTGGTTCTTGCTGAAGCTCAAACGTGATGCGTAACACAAGAATGAACCTCATTGGTTCTTGCTGAAGCTCAAACGTCCTGCGTAACACGAGAATGAACCTCATTGGTTCTTGCTGAAGCTCAAACATGATGCGTAACACAAGAATGAACCTCATTGGTTCTTGCTGAAGCTCAAACTTGATGCGTAACACAAGAATGAACCTCATTGGTTCTTGCTGAAGCTCAAACGTCCTGCGTAACACGAGAATGAACCTCATTGGTTCTTGCTGAAGCTCAAACATGATGTGCAACACAAGAATGAATCCCATTGGTTCTTGCTGAAGCTCTAACGTGCTGCGTAACACGAGAGTGAACCTCATTGGTTCTTGCTGAAGCTCAAACATGATGCGTAACACAAGAATGAATCCCATTGGTTCTTGCTGAAGCTCAAACGTGCTGCGTAACACGAGAATGAACCTCATTGGTTCTTGCTGAAGCTCAAACATGATGTGCAACACAAGAATGAATCCCATTGGTTCTTGCTGAAGCTCTAACGTGCTGCGTAACACGAGAGTGAACCTCATTGGTTCTTGCTGAAGCTCAAACTTGATGCGTAACACAAGAATGAACCTCATTGGTTCTTGCTGAAGCTCAAACGTCCTGCGTAACACGAGAATGAACCTCATTGGTTCTTGCTGAAGCTCAAACATGATGTGCAACACAAGAATGAATCTCATTGGTTCTTACTGAAGCTCTAACGTGATGCGTAACACAAGAATGAATCTCATTGGTTCTCGCTGAAGCTCTAACGTGCTGCGTAATACGAGAATGAATCTCATTGGTTCTCGCTGAAGCTCTAACATGATGCGTAACACGAGAGTGAACCTCATTGGTTCTTGCTGAAGCTCAAACATGATGCGTAACACAAGAATGAACCTCATTGGTTCTTGCTGAAGCTCAAACATGATGTGCAACACAAGAATGAATCTCATTGGTTCTTGCTGAAGCTCAAACATGATGCGTAACACGAGAATGAACCTCATTGGTTCTTGCTGAAGCTCAAACATGATGTGCAACACAAGAATGAATCTCATTGGTTCTTGCTGAAGCTCAAACATGATGCGTAACAAAAGAATGAACCTCATTGGTTCTTGCTGAAGCTCAAACATGATGTGCAACACAAGAATGAATCTCATTGGTTCTTGCTGAAGCTCTTACGTGATGCGTAACACAAGAATGAATCTCATTGGTTCTCGCTGAAGCTCAAACGTCCTGCGTAACACGAGAATGAACCTCATTGGTTCTTGCTGAAGCTCAACCTTGATGCGTAACACTAGAATGAACCTCATTGGTTCTTGCTGAAGCTCAAACATGATGTGCAACACAAGAATGAATCTCATTGGTTCTTGCTGAAGCTTTAACGTGATGCGTAACACAAGAATGAACCTCATTGGTTCTTGCTGAAGCTCAAACGTCCTGCATAACACGAGAATGAACCTCATTGGTTCTTGCTGAAGCTCAAACATGATGCGTAACACGAGAATGAACCTCATTGGTTCTTGTTGAAGCTCAAACGTCCTGCGTAACACGAGAATGAACCTCATTGGTTCTTGCTGAAGTTCAAACATGATGCGTAACACGAGAATGAACCTCATTGGTTCTTGCTGAAGCTCTAACGTGATGCGTAACACGAGAATGAACCTCATTGGTTCTTGCTGAAGCTCAAACGTGATGCGTAACACGAGAATGAACCTCATTGGTTCTTGCTGAAGCTCAAACGTCCTGCGTAACACAAGAATGAACCTCATTGGTTCCTGCTGAAGCTCAAACGTCCTGCGTAACACGAGAATGAACCTCATCTGTTCTTGCTGAAGCTCAAACGTGATGCGTAACACGAGAGTGAACCTCATTGGTTCTTGTTGAAGCTCAAACGTCCTGCGTAACACGAGAATGAACCCCATTGGTTCTTGCTGAAGCTTTAACGTGATGCGTAACACAAGAATGAACCTCATTGGTTCTTGCTGAAGCTTAAACATGATGCGTAACACGAGAATGAACCTCATTGGTTCTTGCTGAAGCTCAAACGTCCTGCGTAACACGAGAATGAACCTCATTGGTTCTTGCTGAAGCTCAAACGTGCTGTGTAACACGAGAATGAATCTCATTGGTTCTTGTGAAGCTCAAACGTGATGCGTAACACGAGAATGAACCTCATTGGTTCTTGCTGAAGCTCAAACATGATGCGTAACACGAGAATGAACCTCATTGGTTCTTGCTGAAGCTCAAACGTGATGCGTAACACGAGAATGAATCTCATTGGTTCTTGTGAAGCTCAAACGTGATGCGTAACACGAGAATGAACCTCATTGGTTCTTGCTGAAGCTCAAACATGATGCGTAACACGAGAATGAACCTCATTGGTTCTTGCTGAAGCTCAAACGTGCTGTGTAACACAAGAGTGAACCTCATTGGTTCTTGCAGAAGCTCAAACATGATGCGTAACACGAGAATGAACCTCATTGGTTCTTGCTGAAGCTCAAACATGATGCGTAACACGAGAATGAACCTCATTGGTTCTTGCAGAAGCTCAAACGTGATAAGTAACACGAGAATGAACCTCATTGGTTCTTGCTGAAGCTCAAATGTCCTGCGTAACACGAGAATGAACCTCATTGGTTCTTGCTGAAGCTCAAACGTGATGCGTAACACGAGAATGAACCTCATTGGTTCTTGCTGAAGCCTAAACGTGATGCGTAACACGAGAGTGAACCTCATTGGTTCTTGCTGAAGCTCAAACATGATGCGTAACACGAGAATGAACCTCATTGGTTCTTGCTGAAGCTCTAACGTGATGCGTAACACGAGAATGAACCTCATTGGTTCTTGCTGAAGCTCAAACGTGATGTGTAACACGAGAGTGAACCTCATTGGTTCTTGCTGAAGCTCAAACATGATGCGTAACACGAGAATGAACCTCATTGGTTCTTGCTGAAGCTCAAACGTCCTGCGTAACATGAGAATGAACCTCATTGGTTCTTGCTGAAGCTCAAACGTGCTGCGTAACACGAGAATGAACCTCATTGGTTCTTGCTGAAGCTCAAACATGATGCGTAACACGAGAATGAACCTCATTGGTTCTTGCTGAAGCTCAAACGTGTTGCGTAACACGAGAATGAACCTCATTGGTTCTTGCAGAAGCTCTAACGTGATGCGTAACACGAGAATGAACCTCATTGGTTCTTGCTGAAGCTCAAACGTCCTGCGTAACATGAGAATGAACCTCATTGGTTCTTGCTGAAGCTCAAACATGATGCGTAACACGAGAATGAACCTCATTGGTTCTTGTGAAGCTCAAACGGGGTGCGTAACAAAAGAATGAACCTCATTGGTTCTTGCAGAAGCTCAAACGTGCTGCGTAACACGAGAATGAACCTCATTGGTTCTTGCTGAAGCTCAAACGTGATGCGTAACACAAGAATGAACCTCATTGCTTATTGCAGAAGCTCAAACGTGATGCGTAACACGAGAATGAACCTCATTGGTTCTTGCAGAAGCTCAAACGTGATGCGTAACACAAGAATGAACCTCATTGGTTCTTGCAGAAGCTCAAACGTGATGCGTTACACGAGAATGAACCTCATTGGTTCTTGCTGAAGCTCAAACGTGATGCGTAACACGAGAATGAACCTCATTGGTTCTTGCAGAAGCTCAAACGTGATGCGTAACACGAGAATTAACCTCATTGGTTCTTGCTGAAGCTCAAACGTGTTGCGTTACACGAGAATGAACCTCATTGGTTCTTGCTGAAGCTCAAACGTGATGCGTAACACGAGAATTAACCTCATTGGTTCTTGCAGAAGCTCAAACGTGATGCATAACACGAGAGTGAATCTCATTGGTTCTTGTGAAGCTCAAACGTGATGCGTAACACAAGAATGAACCTCATTGGTTCTTGCAGAAGCTCAAACGTGATGCGTAACACGAGAATGAACCTCATTGGTTCTTGCAGAAGCTCAAACGTGATGCGTAACACGAGAGTGAACCTCATTGGTTCTTGCTGAAGCTCAAACGTGATGCGTAACACGAGAATGAACCTCATTGGTTCTTGAGAAGCTCAAACGTGATGCGTAACACGAGAATGATCCTCATTGGTTCTTGCTGAAGCTCAAACGTGATGCGTAACACGAGAATGAACCTCATTGGTTCTTGTGAAGCTCAAATGTCCTGCGTAACACAAGAATGATCCTCATTGGTTCTTGCTGAAGCTCAAACGTGATGCGTAACACGAGAATGAACCTCATTGGTTCTTGCAGAAGCTCAAACGTGATGCGTAACACGAGAATGAACCTCATTGGTTCTTGCTGAAGCTCAAACGTGATGCGTAACACGAGAATGAACCTCATTGGTTCTTGCAGAAGCTCAAACATGATGCGTAACACGAGAGTGAATCTCATTGGTTCTTGTGAAGCTCAAACGTGATGCGTAACACGAGAATGAACCTCATTGGTTCTTGCAGAAGCTCAAACGTGATGCGTAACACGAGAATGAACCTCATTGGTTCTTGCTGAAGCTCAAACGTGATGCGTAACACGAGAATGAACCTTATTGGTTCTTGCAGAAGCTCAAACATGATGCGTAACACAAGAATGAATCTCATTGGTTCTTGTGAAGGTCAAACGTGATGCGTAACACAAGAATGAACCTCATTGGTTCTTGCTGAAGCTCAAACGTGATGCGTAACATGAGAGTGAATCTCATTGGTTCTCGCACTTCAAACGTACATGCTTGAGCTTCCGTTGACCACAACTGATATGTGAGTTGATGACTGTTTATATGTGAATAAAAGCCTAAATTCAATCTGTTTATCATATAATTTGATCGAGTCTCTTTAGAAAATGTGGACTAAACCGCTCAATTCATATGGATTAGTTTTACAGTCTCTTTAGCAACTTTTTGAAGCGTCATAGTGGTAGTTGCGTAGCTGTCATTGGAGGGACAGAAATCTCTCACATTTCATCAAAAATATCTTCATTTGTGTTACGAAGGTGAATTTAAGTCTTACGGGTTTGGAACGACATGAGAGTGAGTAATTAATGACAGAATGTTTTGGTAAACTATCCTTTTAATGGATCACAGATACTGTCAATAGAGCTTAACTTGTACTGAACCTGGAACAATTCTTTAGTGTTAGTTCCCTCCAAAAAAAATTACTTTTATGTCATCATTGATCTAAAGTTGTATGACTTTATTTCTTCCTCAAGGGAAATTGTGCTGTTTGCTCTTTTCCATGCAATTACAATGAACAGGAAAAATGTCAAGCTTTTAAAAGGACAAACTGTAAAAGCACCATAAAAGTAGTCCATAAAATGCTATATTTAGAGGAACAGACTGAATTTGTTATTCACTGACAGTTTCCCCTCCTGTTAACCCTTGTGATCTGATTAATGGATGAATCATTCAGCAGCTTCAGTTCTCATTCATTCATTTGCAGTGAAAAGAGCGACCAGCACAGTCTTCAGAATGTGTCCTTTTCTCCACAGAAGAAAGAAAGTCATACAAGTCTGGCACATTGAGGGTGAGTAAATGACTGAATCTTCTTTTTCGGGTGAATTATCCCTGTAAGTAAATGTTCTTGTGTGTTACTCACTGCTCTATTACATGAACACTGTAATGCACAGAGTGACTCAAGATGGTTACAGAAAGGCTTGTAACACACATGTTTTTCTTCAGGCTGATGACGAACGGTGTATTCTGCTATCAGCTGGAGCTGAAGAGGGTCATCTCCGCCACATTGGCATCTTGTGTTTCCAGCTCCTGCTGGCAGCTTTCTCTGATCACGTACACGACCAGTCCGAAACAGATAAAAATGAGCAGCACTATGCCGATCACCTGTTAATGAGACAGAAACGGTGGACGTCTGTAACAGGTAACGAGAAACCACACTTGAAAAAGTAGCTAAATTAAGCACAATTTAAGTAAGCATCCATCCATCATAAACGAACTCCACACGGCTCTGGGGGGTTAATAAAGGCCTTCTGAAGCGAAGCAATGATTTTGTGTAAGAAAAATATTATTCTATAATTCGAGCATCTGGCTAAACCCAGTCTACTTAAGCACAACTTATGATGTCGGAAGTAGTGTAGTGTGTCATGGCCTAGTGTAAACATCAGCAGTACTTCACATTACTCGCATAAGTTGGGCTTAGACTTAAGTCGAATCCGTATGTTCGTTTGGCCGGAAGCTAGTTATTTTATTTTATAAAGTTTTAAATCTGAATATTTTTCTTACACAAACTCATCGCTTTGCTTCAGAAGGCCTTTATTAACCCCCCGGTGAGCCGTGTGGAGCACTTTTATGATGGATGGATGCACTTTTTTGAGCTTCAATCTGTTGGTTGCAATTCACTTCTTATAAAGCTTGGAAGAGCCAGGACGTTTATTAATACAACTCCAATTGTCTGAAAGAAGAAATCATATACACCTAGGATGACTTGAGGGTGAGAAAAGTGAACTACTCCTTTAAATTATCATAAACACAATAACAAAACATGTACATCCACTATTATGGACATAAGCTAATTGTTGGATTACAGAAGTAGGAAATGTAATGTCAAAAGTTTCATTGGTTTTTCTCAAGAATCTAGTCAAGACTGGAGCTAAACTATAAATATAGACATTGATAGAATCAAAGTTCTAAAGATAGCAAAATTACACAAAGGTATTAATTATCTTCAGAGTTCTACAAATGAATCAATGTATCTGCAGAGTTCTAAAAATGTATCTGAAGATACAATGACACTTTTTTTTAGAACTCTGAAGATACAATGATACATTTGTAGAACTCTGTATCTTCAGAGTTCTAAAAAAGTGTCATTGTATCTGCAGAGTTCTAAAAATGTATCATTGTATATACAGAGTTCTACAAATGTATCTGTATCTTCAGAGTTCTAAAAAAAGTGTCATTGTATCTTCAGATACATTTGTAGAACTCTGTATATACAATGACACTTTTAGAACTCTGTAGATACAGTGATACATTTGTAGAACTCTGTAAATAGATACAGAGTTCTAAAAAAAGTATCACTGTATCTACAGAGTTCTATAAATGTGTCATTGTATATACAGAGTTCTACAAATGTATCTGAAGATACAATGACACTTTTTTTAGAACTCTGAAGATACAGTGACACATTTATAGAACTCTGAAGATACAATGATACTTTTTTTATAAATGTGTCCCTGTCATTTGAAAGTGACAGTGAGAGTTAGCAGGAGGTCTACTGGAGCGTAAAGACTCGAGAACTGTCCTGACTGGATCTCACCTGAGACTCCACAAACAGTCGCTGTGAGCGCAGCATGAGTTCCTGAGGAGTGACGCTCTCTTCTTGAATGGGTTCACACCATTTCTGCGGAGCGGCTTTGTCCACGATCACGAACCGACCGTGCCAGTCTGTCATCGCACAGGCGAAATACTGACCGTCCAGGAAGAGCAGGATCAACCAGACCACGGGGGGGACGAAACTGGACAGAGACACGGTCCTCCTGCACCAGACGTCACACCTGCATCCCTGAATGATCATCATCAGCGCGAAGGCCATGACGGCGGGAATGATGAAGAACGCGGAGGAAAACAACCCGTTCCAGGCCGGATTACACGGACACTCAAACTCCAGCTCCACCAACTTCTCCAGTCCCATCAGGATGAAGCCGAAAGCCACGTTGGACACCAGAGGACTGTTGCTCAGTTCATTCTTCAGTCTCGTAAGCCATTGTTGTCGACTTCCCATACTAACAACACCTGAAAGTCAGAGGAGAGCTGGTGAAATTCCTCCCACACATTTGCAGAAGGTCACTGACGCGAGACTAATTGATCCTGGGGCAAGTTTTCCCCCTCCTGACCTTTACCTTCCCATTGGCTGGGAACGAAGGTGGGTGTGTCGTTCGTCACCTCTCCTCTGAAGGTCATTGGCTCACGGCTGCTGGAAGGTGTGGCTTCCACTTAAATGTGTCTTTCATTGACGTGCTTGAGTAAAGTGGAGGGAAAAGTGTCAGCTCTGTTATTGGGCACGTCAGCGTGACTGCAGATCTCAACGTGCTGTGTCATCAGAATCATTCTCAACTCACTCGCATTGTTTAGGGTCGCCTTTACTCCTGGGAGCTTTTTAAAAAGAATCCTTAGATACGCAAACTCAACCAGTCAAAAGTTTGGACACAACAGGCTGAGTTTGTTACTTGTGACCCTAAAACCTTTAACCTAAAGGCTTCTGCTTAAATGCTTTGAGTTAGTTTAATAGACAAATGTAAATTGTGCTTGCATATGAATTTCTTTAGAAAACAAAAATGGTTTTACACAATTGGGTTGTAGTGGATGGTGAAGGAAAAACGGCAAAAGTGCAGCATATACGTTCCTCCTTTTAAAAGCACACCAGAATGCACCTCATGAATGTTTAATTTTAAAATAATAAAAGAGTTGGTATATTCTAACCATTTTTAGGCTTTAATATACTCGTTAATCCACAAGATAGTGAAAAGTAGACCCTATAATACATTTATTTAATACATTCTTAAATATACAGCTTCCAAAAGGTGTCCCCTTTTGGAAGCTGTATATTTAAGCCCCCCCCCCCCCCCCCCAGCAATGCAATAGACAATAGATGTTAAAGGTTCTTCATGGAATCATCAATGCCAGTAAAAGAACATTTATTTTGAAGAGTGTATCATCACAATACTTAAAGTTTTATTTAAAAGCATCCCAGAATGCACCTCATGAACGTTTAATTTTAAAATAATGAAAGGTATATTCAAACTATTTTTATGCATTGCATTGATATTCATTTTAATCCACACAATAATCAAAAGCAGATCATATAATAAATGTATTTAATACATTCTTAAATATAAGCGACAGCGATGCAATATAAAGATTCCATTGATTTGTAAAAGGTTCTTCATGGAATCATCAATGCCAGTAAAGAACCTTTATTTGGAATATTTTCACTGTTTCATTCAACTTTGATCAAATGAACGCGTGTTGGAGGAAGAAGAGCAGTGACCGGCGAGTCACCCAGACCTGTGTTGGAGAGATCTGCTGTACTAGCTGGCTTCTCCATCAGATGGTGCTGTGTGAATGAGCGAGTGCAGACAGAAGTCATGATTCTCCTCAGCTCTTAATCCTGACTGACTGTATGTTAATGTCCACGACCACGCTGTGTGGATAACACGCTTTCTTGGAGAAAATCTTGGCAGTGCCCTAGATAAATATTCAATGGAGCCGTGAGACATTAATAAAAACCAGTATCATTACTACCATGCCTATGGTGTTCTTTGAAGTATTTAAATTTGGAGTAGCCTGCCATTTGAATACAATTGTGCATGGATATGGTCATTATTCAGTCCATAGCACAAGGGAGATCGGTGCTAGTTGTCATACACACCCAGGTGTATATGACTTTCTTCTTTCAGCCAAACACAATCAGAGTTATATAAAAAATATCCTCGCTCTTCCAAGCTTTATAATGGGAGTGAATGATACCCAAGATTTCGAGCATCCATCCATCATAAAAATCCATATGACTCGCAAAGCCATGCGTTTTTGTAAGAAAAATATACATTTATAACTTTATAAACTATAATCACTGGCTTCTGGTAAAGGCTGTATATGTTTGTAAATTCTGTTTTCCAAACTAAAATTCAAATACCATATTTTTATAATATCTGTTGGGTAACAAAAAAACAAAACAAAAAAAAAACACTGATATAAAGACAAGAGTCATTATATAATTAAAGTATACTTGAACTGTTTCAGGTCAAAGGTATTTTTTATATATAAATATGTCAGCTTGGGGCATGTTGTCACAGTATAATTCATTAAAAGACATTGAGCAATAAAAATTAGACCAATGCTAATTAGATATGTAAATATGTGGTGGGTTATTGGTGGGAATGTAGTTTAAAATGTGTAATTACTATAAATTGTCTTTCAGAATTAACTTGCATGTAAGAACTATTAATTGGAGTAAAATGTGTGTGTGTGACCATTACCCCGGGTCCCCCTCTTTATCTAAATATAAGCACACTGAAAATATATTTTATTGTAGTGCGTGTTACTGTATTGTAATGCGACTGTTTTTTTTAATTCCACAGTGACTGAATGGCGCTGAAGCTGCGCAGATCTGATGCGCTCGAGGCACCGCGCGGACGGGAGCGCGCGCTGACAGCTGATGATGCGCGCGAATGAGCCTGCGGGGTGCGCGCACTGACAGCTGAAGGTTCTTCGCGATGACGGACACACCGATGGCCCATCATCATCATCACCATCATCTTCAGCATCAGCATCCCTGAGCATCATCAGCATCATCTTCATCCTCATCCATGCATCAGAGCCGCGCCGCGTCTGTCGCGTTTCTCTCCGTGCGTCCGCGCTCCTCCTCAACGCTCCTCCGCGACTGAAGCCGCTCCGCGTCTCTCCTCACCGCTCGCGTCTCTTCTCTCTCTCCTCCTGCGGGATGCGGTCCTACACGGGGATGCTCGCGCTGCTCCTCATCCACGGGAACCTGATGCTCACATACGTATCATCTCAGAACGGTAAGCATGACGGAACGCGGTCGTGCGGGATCTGTGTGTGTGTGTGTGTGTGTGTGTGTGTGTAATCTGCTTTAGAGGTCGATGCCATCTTTACGATGACAGACACCCCTCTGCATTACAGTGTTGGTGTGTGTTGCATATAGAGGAGAAGAGATTTGCGCGTAAACACTGATTCGACCCAAGTGGGAGTGAGTTGATCATATCTGCGCGTCTGCATCAAGCTTGACATTGCTTGCACTTTAAATCAGGGCGTTTTAATTATCGGTGCGGTGAGAATGTTTACAAGGAGTGTTTTCCTTCTCGTATTCTCCGGGGTAATCCGTGTTGTTTACACACTCACCCTTCTGACATTCACACTCTTGCAGGAGATCTCATGACTCCTGTGTTTGAGGAGAAACACACAACATTATGTAATGCCCTGATGTCAGTGACTGATAGAGAACCTGCTGTTATTCTCAACTAATATGTGCTAATAATATGTGTGTGCTTTTGCTTTTTGAAATGGAAAGCATTGGCTTTGTGAGCAGTAAATAATGAGTGTGTGTCCCTAAAGGCATGTGTGTGTGTGTGTGTGTGTGTGTGTGTGTGTGACTGGAGAGTCACATCTGTGACCAGGAGAGGGCAGATTCATCACCTGAAGAGGGTATTCCCTCCTCGGCCTGGGGAAACAGACAAACAACACTGAAGCATCAGGCAGCTTTATGTCTGAAAGATTATGTATTGTGCAATACATAAATAAATAAAAAAGTGGTTAAAAAGCATCAAACGTGATCTTTGGCGGAAGCAAGTTTTGGCAGTGCAGATTTCTGACTGTAAATTGTTTAGTCAACCAGAAATGTTCTTCATGTGGTGATATAGTTTTATGTAATCCTGAAGTGATTTGAACATGACTGGTTTAAGAGTCGGATCAGGAAGAAAGAGCCGGTCCGATGTGAAGTGTGTCGTTTCTGCTCCCAATATTATCACGAAATATTGAGTATCAAGCTGGTTTCCCAGAAGTGTTATACGCCAGGCCACTTCAACAGATTCATATTGGTTTATTTATTCCAACTCTCTCATATCCCAGATGAAAATATAAAGTATTTATCATTAGAAAAATGCACAATTATATCTAGCTGTGAGTTTTGTATTTGTGTGTATATAGCACTTTAAAAAAGTAAATAGTGAAAACGAGAGAGAGAGTGTGTGTGTGTGTGTGTGTGTGTGTACTGTATAAGTGATCGTGTTTCTTCATTCATATGGATTACTGTTATGATGTGTCATACTTTTTGAAGCTTGGAAATATTGATTGCTTTGACTTTCAATAGATGGACAAAAAATTTGGAGATAATGTTAAAAATATCTATATGGCAGCTTTCCCCCACGGTATGGAAAGTGGTATTGATTATCAATATTTTTCAGGGTATCGTATCAAAAAATTGTGACAACACTAGTGTGTGTGTGTGTGTGTGTGTGTGTGTATATAGTTTTTAAAGTGCTTGCAAGTAAAGGAATGAATAAACATGCTCTGCATAAGTGCTAGTAGCAGATACAGTGTGTGTGAGAGCGAGTGTGTGTGAGTGTGTGAATGTGTGTGATTGAGTGTGTCTGTTTGTGAATGTGTGTGTGTGTGAGCGAGTGTATACTTTTTAAAGTGCTTGCTTGGTAAAGTAATGAATAAACATGCTCTGCACGTGCTAGTAGCAGAAACTGTGTGTGTGTGTGTGTGTGTGTGTGTGTGTGTGTGTGTGTGTGTGAGAGTGAGAAGTGAGTGCGTATACCTTTTAAAGTGCTTGGTAAAGTAATGAATAAACATGCTCTGCATAAGCGATAGTAGTAGATACAGTGTGTGTGTGTGTGTGTGTGTGTGTGTGTGTGTGTGTGTGTGTGTGTGTGAGTGAGTGAGTATGTGAGTGTGTGTGAAGGTCTGCTTTGATTGTCCAGACATAAGGTCAGTGTCTGTCCTCTATAATCCTGCTATTGTTTGTGAAAGCCTCACCGTTCAGATTCCAGACTCTCAGAGGATCATGAGCACGACTGTCGGATTCTCAGGGATGAACTCTGGGATTCAAGCGACACTTCATATTCATATCTTTTTATTGAAATGTGGCCAGAATTAAATCAGTGTTTCATGAGACCAACGGAAAGCAATAATTCAGAACCCCAAAGCAACAAGAATCTTGTTAAATTTAGTGGGCATGTTTTCTAAGTTAAAGTAGCCTGGTATTTAACCATTGTCATATCATATTTGCAGCTTATTATGTAATAATTCCAATAACTTCCCACTTACAAGGAAGAGACCACCTGAATGACATCATCATCAAGGTCATGGGTTCAATTCCAGGGAGTGCATGAACTGATAAACAATATATGCAATGAAAATCACTTTTAAATAGACGTGTAACAATTTATCACAATACAAAAATGTAACAATATGTATTGTGTATAGTTCACCCAAAATAAAAATTAATGAGAAAAAATTCAAGTTTAATAATAATAATTTTTTATTTCAAGGATAGCCCCTTGAGATGAACCATCTCATTTTCGAGGGGGTCCCTTCTTTACAACAAACAAGATCATAGTCGAAAATCATAAATAAAGTAAATACAACACAGGACTATTACAAACATTTAGATACATTGACATTCTCATTCATAAACATACACACTCAAACAATGCTCTCATAAACTTACTCCCATCCCATTTGTCCCATACCATAATCAAAAACAGGTCAATAAACCATCTGCGAAAAATGAAAATACACAAACAAGATATTTAGTGTCAGTACTACATTAAACTACTATATATATGTTGAATATAATGTATAATAATGCAATGGGGGAATATTTGTGTGTCCTGATAATGCCAAATGTCTGATGATACCAGTAAAAAGTGTCCTACATTATTTTAAATCTATCTAGTCAGTGACATAATACAAGCATATTCGTCTACAATAATTCTGTATTTTCATCTCCAGAATCATGAATATTGTTATTCTGGTGTCTCTATTGTCCTGTGCTTTGGGTTTCAGCACCAAGTCCAAGACTATTCATTTACACACACAATGTAACACCAAATTTAGCATTTTAATCACCAGTACATTTTTTGTTAACCTTTTATCATATGTTTTGGAGTAGCGCAATAATATCGTATCGTGATATGTATCGAATCGTGACATGAGGGCATCGCTACACCCCTACTAGGCCTATTAAGTCTCCCTCTATAATATAATATAAACATTTATCAAGACACTGAACATATGCACATTTGAACCCATGACCTTGACGATACTATCGTCATGCTAAAAATCATATCCCGGCAAAATATTATGAGTCACTGTAAAAATTTCTGCGCGTGAAGTGTTGATCTATTCGAGACGTCAGCGCTTCTCAGCCAATGGTGTGAGTCGAGGCGGGAACGACTGAATCTGTGTGTGAAACCGCTTTAATATTGCATTTCTGTTTGCTTCTCGCATCTGCCGCCGTCCTCTCACTCGTGCTGTTAATGAGTCAGTCTGATTGCAGGAATGAAGATGTAAACAGTGTGTGTGTGTGTGTGTGTGTGTGTGTGTGTAGAGCTGTTCCTGACTGAAGCGGGACTGTAAATGGCTTTTCTTCATTCTGCTGCATGTGTCTATTATTAGCACAGACCCGAGGAGCGAGAACTGTGTCTTTGTAGTTGTTTTGTGTGGAAGGGAATCCAGTAACTGCTAATGGACTGGCTTTATAGAGAGGTTTGTGTTTGTCATTCGGTCAGTGTTGTGTGGTTTTATGCTTTATTACAGACTATAATCTCACTCTGATGGAAAGAGAGTATTCCTTGTGGCGTGTTTATGTCTATGAACCATGTCTAATCTCGCCTCATGAACAATTCACTGTATAAAAGCACTCCTCTGGGTATAAATAGCCCACCACGAGTCAGTGTGTGTGTGTGTGTGTGTGTGTGTGTGTGTGTGTTTTCAAAGGGATAGTGAAGATTCTGTCATCATTTTCTCACCCTCATGTAGGGCTGTGCAACGATTAATACTGATTAATCACATCCAAAATAAAAGTTTGCATTTACATAATATATGTGTGTGTGTAGGCCTACTGTGTATAATTATTTTGTATATATAAATACACATGCATGTACATATTTAACACACATTTGCATGTATAGCCTATACATATATTTATATATAATTTATTTAAAATATTCATAAATATTTACATGCATGTGTATTTATACAACATAATTATACACAGTACACACACATATATTATGTAAACAAACTGTTATTTTGGATGTGATTAATCACTATTAATCGTTGCCCATGCAGCTAACCCTCATGACTTTTCATCTAATAAGGACTTATGATATGATTGCAGTGTTTTTTGTTGTGTGCTGTGGGAACATTCTGCCGAACGTCTCCTTTTGACAAAGCAAGCCAAACGAGGGCGAGTAAATGATGACAGAATATTAATCTTTTTGGGTGAACTTTAAGTTATGAGCGGCAGCTTTTCGAGATGCTAATTACAGCATTAATCCTCTTTAAGGCAGATATGCGCATATCTTTGGCTTATGGTAGTTGATGTGGTGTGACTTTTTATCTAAAACATTTTTAACTGCATTTTGATGATTCTTGTAATTATTACACATGCAGCATTTCTGACCTCATATTAATTGAAATATTTGTACTTTTAATTCATTTGTCACACTGCTGGACCATTTCAAATGAGCAAGTGAAGATTGTTAAAAATGGAGGAAACTTCAAAGAAATTGTAGATGGATATTATTTATATAAATGTTATGTTGATTAATTCAAAATTACATTTAAAACAAAATCTGTTGTTTTCTGATTAATTCCATCAAAAGGAAGCGAGTTTATGCTTAAAACAAGACAAAAATAAACTTAATTCAAAGTAAAAACAAGAGGATAACATTGACTGATATTTATTTTCTCGTTTTAAGCATAAACTCACTAACAGGCATCTTATGACACTTTACATCTCAAGTAAATGCATCTTGATTTAAGACAAAAACACAGAAACAATTATGATTTTTAAAGTATTTTAAAGTTCTTTCCTGGCATGATTGTGTTTTTCATATAATATTGCAAGAAAAATACAATATTACAATAACAAATTAAAAACAACTAGTCTAAAAATAAGGTATAAAATAAGATATAATTAATCTATTTATTTAAATACGATATACTTGTATCAATATCGCAAAGTATTGTATCGAATACTGGATATATCACAAATGACACACATGGACTTTATTCTGCGTAAAAATAATAATATATATATATATATACACACTGGTGTCAGAAATGATTCGCTTCACCTTGTGTTGTGTGTGTGTATATATATATATATATATATATATATATAACACAAGGTGAAGCGAATCATTTCTGACACCAGTGTGTATATATATATATATATTATTATTTTTACGCAGAATAAAGTCCATGTGTGTCATTTGTGATATATCCAGTATACTGTGCAATCGGATGACATGTTGAGGCATGTATACAAACGGGCACATGTTGTTCTGTGCAATGGCGGCGCATTAACTGGTTGAGATTTACCAAGAATTGATGCAACACCTGCGAGAGCTGTTAAGAGTTTCTCCCGGGCTGCGGGAAAAATGACTCATTCTTGCCACCCGTGTTTGATAGTCCATATGCAATTTACAGGCGGTGAAGAAAGCACAGGAAAAGATGCGACATGCACTGCATCGTGACTCTAAAATCATGATATAAACACCGCAGATCACTGATTATTATTTAATACGGTAGACAGACGCTCGTGACCCGCTCCACCTACTCAACACTCGTCTGTGTGTGTGTGTGTGGATCCACATGGTGTTTTATCGTCCTCCAGGGAGCCGTAGTTCCCAGCGGAGAGGTGAAAACTCAAGTGAAGCCGTTAACACACTCAAGCTGCCAAAATCCCACCGTTAAACGCCTTTTAAAGTCGGCGAGATGCCATTTATAAAAGCATCTTTTGCAGCGAGTGGTTATCAATATGCAATGATTTCAGGGTGAATGTATGCTAAAGCATTGCAGAACTGACGTTTAATGCATTTATATATGATATTTTGCAGTTCTGACCGAGACATATGAACATAAGCAGCACAAGCTAGCTTCACTGATATGTGATTGAAAGCCTCAGTGAATGCATCTGCACACACACCATCCAGATGTTTCTGTTCCCGGGGAGCGTGAGGAGAAGCTGTGAAAGCCCAATCTGTCCGTGAGAAAACTCCCGACACGGATGTCTTTATTCCGGGAGAATATAATTATGGTTCATGTGATCGTGCCTCAGGCAGGGAATTCAAGCTCGTTTTTTCACAGCTTCCTTCAGACTCTCTGCTCACCTGAGCGCTCAATGAAATCAACATCATATTGTGCTTTAGAATAACGTGCATTGATGAATCATTCATTATAAGCCCAGGAACATGCTTTAAAGAGGACCTGTTATGCTCTTTTCACATGTTCATCTGTCTTCAGTGTGTAATGTGGCTGTTTAGGCGTGAAAAAGATCCAGTTATTCTCTATATCAGTGTCAATAGCCGTGTTTCCGTTGCAGATTTGTGCACAAATTTTCTAAATGTCGTTAAAAAAACGATTGCAAAATGACGCCGTTTCCATTGACCGATGTTATGTGACATAAACGTCGTTTTTGCGATATATGGGAGTTTTTTGCGAAATTGACGTGTTTCTATTGGGGGCATTTGCAATTTCAATTTGCCCAATTTGAAGGGTAATGTAAACGCGGCTGGTGTTTCTGAACTCCTGAAACGCCTCCATTGTAGTCTTGAGTTTCTTCCGGGAACGAACACGTCACAATATTCCTCATTATAATAATTCATACGCAGAATAAAGGGGCGGGGCCTGGTTGAGTTAGTTAGTAGTGTGTTAAACTGGCGGTTATGGGAAGGGGCGGGACATTTCCCAAACACACTGGAAGCGCTCGTCAAATCACAACACACTGATCCAGTCGGCCAATCAGAGCACAGTGTGCTTTTCAGAAGGAGGGGCTTCATAGAGACAGGAAGTAAACAGAGCGTTACTGACAGACTGGGAAGAGAGGAGCCGCAACAATGGAGAATATGAGGAAAATAATCAACATTCAAGCAGGAAAACCTGTTCTTGTAGAGCATGAAAGTACATTGTTTGAGCATAATATGGCGTCTTTAAGAGTCAAATTTCATGTTGACCATATATTTCTAGATCCATGAATGTTTAAGGCTGGAAAGAGTTGTTGTCAGTGAAGTATGTCTGCACATTTCTGTCTTTTAATGTTATTTTGCTGAACAGAGACGAATGAACACACTGCGCTTGATCCATCTTTCATTTGTGTAAGAATGATGATTAAAAGACGGCTTAGGCGTCCTCTGAGCGCCGGTTCATTTGTCATCCTGAGATTATATGACAAAACCTCAGTCTCCTTGAATGACCTGCCAAAAATATTTCCTTTGTTAGTTTCTTGAGTGTAAAATATGAAATTACTTTCCAAATATCTTTTTAGATAGAGATTGAGAGTGATAATAGGGCTGTGATGAAGCTAAGTAAATTAATATTTTGTAATATTTTTTGTTACATTAAAGTTTAAGGTTTAATGCTAATGGAGTTAAATAGTGTAAACATTTTTTTATTATATTAATTTTATAGCATCATATTCTCTAGTACTGTTCAAAAGTTTGGGGTTAGTAAGATTTTTTTTTTATTCAATTTTTTTTCCGCTCACCAAGGCTGCGTTAATTTTATGAAAATGCAGTAAAATTTGTGAGATATTATTACAATTTAAAATAGCTGTTTTCTATGTGAATATACAGTAAAGTGTAATTTATTCCTGTGATCAAAGCTGTATTTTCAGCATCATTACTCCAGTCTTCAGTGTCACATGATCCTTCAGAAATCACTCTTATATGATGATCTGATGCTCAAGAAACATTTATGATTATTATCAATGTTGCAAACAGCTCATATTTTTGTGGAAACCGTGATACATTTTATTTTCAAGCATTTATTGGAAAAATTATCTTTTATAACATTATAAATGTCTTCAATGCCACTTTGGATCAACCGAATGCATCTTTGATGAGTAAAAGCATTCATTTCTTTCAGATTTTTTTATTTTTTTTTTAACGATGGTGAATAATATATGATCTCACGGATATTAGATGAATCAATTTTGACACGTTTTATTGATGTTTTGGTGTCTGAGTTCCAGCACTACTGTAGATCAGTAAATCTCTCGGGATGATTGAGTCTCGTCTTCAGAAGTCGCTGGTTCTCGGAGTCGAGTCTAGCCTAGCGTCACGGACAGCATTCATCACACGCCAAGGTTAAACTCAACTGCGGTTTAGAAACCATGAGCACCGTCATCATGCCAATGTGACATTTCATATTTCTGCCCAGAGGAAAGAACGATCACAAATGAGATCTAGAGTTGATTCTCCTAGACAGTCTTTTACTGAAGTCTCCTGCTTCTCAGATGAGGACGAGAGCCTAGTGAGATCTGTGTTGACTCTACTCTCTTAGAAGAAAGGAGATATATATATAATATATATATGGTTCTGTCATTCTATTCATATATATAGAACCTTTTAGGGGTTCCATCATGCGATCATTTCTATGATTTAAAGGTGCCAAAATATGCCCCTTTTCATAAGATATAAGTGAGATAAATCTATAGCGTCCACAGAAAGTGTGTGTGAAATTTCAGCTCAAATTACCCCTCAGATTATTTATTACAGCTTGTCAAATTTGCCCCTTTTTGACTGCGAGCAAAAACGTGCAGTTTGTGTGTGTGTGTTATTTTGTGACATGCTTGCAGAGAAAGGCTCACCAAAACAAAGTTACTGGGTTTCACTTTTCACGTTTTCTGGGTTGTTAGAAGCACCGGGGACCCGATTATAGCACTTCAACACGGGAAAAGTCATTTTCATGATATGTCTCCTTTAAGCAGCTTGTAAACATAGGCTACTTTATCACTAGGAGAGAGAGAAAAATGAAATAACCCCTTAAACATGTACACTGTATAAAAAATCTAACCTCCCTAACTCAACATTTTCTAGTGACTGGTCACATCTAAATTTTTCAATTGGCCCGAGTGAAATTCTGCAAAGTGATAAAATTAAATTGTGGCAGATTTTTTTTTTTCTGTGAACATGTTAAGGGGTTATTTAATTTTTTTCTCTCTCCTAGTGATAAAATATTTACAAGCTGCTTAAAGGGGACATATCATGAAAATGACTTTTCCCGTGTTTAAGTCACTAGAAAAGTTTGAGTTGGGGAGGTTAGAATTTTTTTTACAGTGATGCAAGTATTATGCAATCATTTTACAACATTTTGGCATTAGCTCTATATATAACCTGAACTTTATTTTCCTGAAGAGTATTAGTAACACTTTACAATAAGGTTTCATTAGTTAACATGAGTTAACTACATCACTTAACATGAACTAACAATGACAAATACTTAAAGCAATTAATGTTAATTTACTAATACATTATTAAAATCAGAAGTTAATAAACCTGAGCTAACATGAACTAATAATGAACAGATGCATTTTTAGTAACTAATGTAAACAAAGGTTAAAAAGTATTAAAACAAATGTGTTGCTCATTGTAAGTTCATGTTAGTTAATGCATTAACCTTATTATTGTGTTACATTTGAGCAGAAACATCACTGCAATAAAATTTGCTCATCACTTTGTTTTTCGGTACTAAATTATTAAATCAAGATACATTTACTGGAGAAGCAAAATGAAGTATTTAAAAAGGTATTTAAAAAAAAAGTTAAAAGTAAAATATATCCCATATAGGTCAGAAAAATGAACTTATTTCAAAGGGAAAACAAGTTTTGTTTTAAGTTTTAAGCATGAACTCGCTTAATTGTAATACATTTTCTTATGTGATTTTCCTGCTCGAGTAAATGTACCTTGATTTAAGACTGTTTAGATATTTGTAGTGGAAAACAACATTTGTAGTTTAGATGTTTGCAGTGTGAGATAGTAGATGCAACTGTGATGATTAACCTCTTGTTTTCTTGTGTATAATGATGATCGGATGAATCTCCTCCAGACTGTGTGTGACTAAAGTTTCATGTTTGTGGCTCACAGCACCTGTGCATTCGTCAGCTCTGACATCTCACGGATACACGGGACAATCTGATACCATAAACAGGAACGATGTACTTTAAAACCATCAGGGGTCGGGCGTAATCGAGTCACGAGTAGACTATCTGATGTGTGATGCAAGCGTATTTCTGAAATTCACCTTTCCGTGGGTCTGTGATGCTGTAAACTCCTGCAAACCTTCATAAATCATTTCATTTCCCGGTAATCCCGTACGATAATAACTCCATCATCTCTTCGCATCTCACTGTTTCCCAGGATAAGTAGAGATGCTGGTGTTTTTGCCATCTGGCGCTTTGCAAAAGGCCTTTTCTTAAGCGCTTAGAGGCTCACTGCAACACTAAACAAATCTGTGTTTTCTCTTGTTTTCCAGTGGAAAAATATCTAAAGATCCTTAAAACAAGATGCATTTATTAGAGAAGCAAAAAAGTTTAAAATAACAAGACTTGCTTTCAGAGAATTTATCTTTTATTCTTCCCTTCTCATTAACGAAAAATGCTTTCTTGTTTTAATGTTTATGCAGTTTACCAATGAGGTGAGAAAAAAAAATCAAGTAAAAGTCCAATTTAAAATATGTACTGTATATTCGCTAAAAGTAAGCAAGAAAGAAAGCAATTATTTTACACAATGTTGCTTCTTACGTACGTTCTTGTTTTTAAGGGTTGGGAATATATATTGGTAAAGACAAAAATGGTGGTTAAAAATGCGTAGCTACATTATTGTGTAGATGCATAGCATTTTTTAAATCAAATTTCAATAGGCAAATTGTAAATGAAAAATGATCTTAAATGCATTTATTCTACATAACATATGTATTTTGCTTCTCAAGTACATTTTTTTAAGTGCCCCAATTATTCCTAATGTTGTTTTGGCGTCTCCTACAACGTTTACAGTCATCCAAGGTCAAAAACACATTAATGTCCTCATAATCTCCACTGCAGCATCAGCTCTTTTCTCTCAGTGTCTGAAACGCTTTAGTCTCTCTAAGCTCCGCCTCTCTGAGAGCTGCTCTGCTGTGATTGGCCAGAAAGCAAACGCTCATTATCATATCTGAATCTCAGCTCTTGATCACAGTGATACGAACAGTAACGATGGCGTGGGTTTCACCGTATCAATCTCAGAAAACAGCGTCTTCTCGACACGAACAACACGAGCCGAACTCTTCCAGTCTCAGATACACTACAGTGTTTGAGGGCGGAGCTAAGAGACGCTGCTCAGCCAATCAACACCACAGGCTGGCATTATGCTAATTAGTTACATTGTTATGCAGGTTTGTAACAAGAAGTGAGACTGGAATTACTGAAAACTCGTTTTAGAATCACTTCTTTCTTTTTGGAGACGATTACTTTATTTGTTTACCTGAACTTTGATCTTTAAAACTAGATTTTTAGTAAGTTTTTCTGGAAAAGATGGGAGAAGTGTTGCTTATGAAAATTAAACATGATCTTAAAGTAGAAGCTTTTATTCTACATACTGTAACCATTTATCCATGCTATATTTTCTACCAAAGAGACTGTGATTTAGAGATGAATGGCGTGTGAAAAGGAGACTCGCCGTTTCCTTGAGCATTTACAGAAGACAGTGAATTATCCTGCCAATGTGAAGCAGAACGCTGTGCCCTCAGGCCGCATATATTCCTTTATCTGCAAAGGTTTTCCTCTTCTCGTCTGTTATGTATAAGATATTGTTAAATGGATAGAGCATCAATTTAATAGGTACATTCCTGTACACTGGAAAAAAGCACTATTTTTGGTAACACTTTACAGTAAGGGTCCATTTATTACCATTAGTTAACTAATGTTAATTGGTTATTAATGGGTTATTATTATATGAACAAATGGTAACTAATGTTAATTGGTTATTAACGGGTTATTATTATATAAACTAATGTTTACTAAAGTTAATGGGTTATTAATGGGTTATTATTGTATAAACTAATGTTAATGGGTTATTAATGGGTTATTATTATATAAACTAATGTTAATTGGTTATTAATGGGTTATTATATGAACTAATGTTAACTAAATGTTAATGTGCTATTTATGGGCTGTTATTATTATATAAACTAATGTTGACTAATGTTAATGGGTTATTAATGGGTTATATAAACTAATGTTAGCTAATGTTAAAGGGTTATAATGGGTTATTATTATATAAACGAATGTTAATGGGTTATTAATGGGTTATTATATAAACTAATGTTAACTAATGTTATTAATGTGTTGTTAATGGGTTGTTATTATTATCTAAACTAATGACTAAAATCGATGGGTTATTAATGGGTTATTATACTGTTAACTAATGTTAATGGATTATTAATGGGTTATTATATAAACAAATGTTAATGAGTTATTAATGGGTTATTATATAAACTAATGTTAACTAATGTTATTAATGTGTTGTTAATGGGTTGTTATTATTATCTAAACTAATGACTAAAATCGATGGGTTATTAATGGGTTATTATACTGTTAACTAATGTTAATGGGTTATTAATGGGTTATTATATAAACGGATGTTAATGAGTTATTAATGGGTTATTATATAAACTAATGTTAACTAATGTTATTAATGTGTTGTTAATGGGTTGTTATTATTATATAAACTAATGTTGACTAAAATCGATGGGTTATTAATGGGTTATTATAATGTTAACTAATGTTAATGGGTTATTAATGGTTTATTATTATACCAACTAATGTTAATGGGTTATTAATGGTTTATTATTATATAAACTAATGTCAACTAATGTTAATGGGTTATTAATGGTTTATTATATAAACTAATGTTAACTAATGTTAATGGGTTATACATGGGTTATTATTTTATAAACAAATGTTAACTAACTATTAAGGGTTAACTACACGTCTTGCACATTTAATGCATTAACCACTGTAAAGTGCTGCAATTATGGGTAGTAACACATTAAAGTAAACTTGAAATTTTGAAGTAGAAAAACTGGAATAATATTTTCTTGTAAAACAATCATTTTCATAGAGTATGTGTAGAAATACTAAATAACCCGTCATGATGTAAACATGTCTGAGAATGAGTTCTAAAGGAAAAATTCACTCAATTTTCCCATCATTTACTCAAGTCGTACCAAACCTGTATGCTGTTATTCTTTATAATATCTCTTTTTGTGCGCCATGTAGAAATATTAGAGCATGCGGGCGAGCAAATGATGGGCAAATGTTTATTTCTGGCTGATCCCTTCACAGTTTACTCGGATGTACTTTCGTGCCTTGAAGGTCATATTAAATTGTGATGTAAAATGAAGAGCGTCCATTAACCTGTTATTCTCTCTTCTACACTATTCCAAAACTGTTTTCCACTCATCTCTGAATTTCTTGTGGCTTGTTTCTTCATGATTTGCATTTGGATCATTCTTCTTTTGTGTTCTCCAACTGATCCGACGCTTTGGTTTTCTCTCGCACATCCCTCTTCTCCCTCACACTTTCCCTCCAGCTGGGTTTGTGAAGTCTCCGATGTCGGAGATCAAGCTCACGGGAGACGCGTTTGAGCTGTACTGTGACGTGGTCGGGAGCCCGGTGCCGGAGATCCAGTGGTGGTATGCTGATATTAACAGGGCCGACTCCTTCAAGCAGCTTTGGGACGGGGCCCGTAAGCGCCGGGTGTCCATCAACACGGCCTACGGGGCCAACGGTGTGAGCGTTCTGGCCATCTCTCGCCTCACGCTGGAGGACGCCGGGATCTACGAGTGCCGGGCCAGCAACGACCCGCGGCGCAACGACCAGCGCCAGAACCCGGCCATCAGCTGGATCCGAACGCAAGCCACCATATCCGTGTTGCAGAGTGAGTGATGTGTGTACTGTAGACGCTAGAGATGCTGACACACGCAGCACGAGCTCTCGAGATTAAACTGAACTAGTCTAGGGCTGGGCGGTGGGATTTTGCTCTCCCGTTTATCCACCTTATTTTGCACAACTGAAGTAAGCTATATGATATGCACTGATGTGATGATATGATGACTGATGATATGCGCTGGAGAACGCCTCCTCGGCCGGACTGAGTGGCAAAAGAAAAAAATTGCATGACTGGATTTAATAGGAGAAACTGCGAAAACGCGACTAAAACGAACGATTATCAGTTTAAACTAAAGCTCGATATATTGTTCCTGTCATCTTACCAGAGATCCAGAGTTCGTGGATATTGACATGCGTCAGGAATCGTGTTTCCTCACGTTTATATGAGCCTGATTCCAACCCCGGGGAAATACATAAAGCAAATTTGCCTGTGAACGCTTTATATAAACACAATATAGGTGTAAAATCGGGTGATCACTCATATTAATGTTATAAATCATCATATCGTCCAGCTAGTTTTTGTCAGTGTTTATTTAAAAACGTCCAATTATCCAGAATATACGATGGTAAATATTTTAATTGATGAGTTGTCAATACAATATATAACAATACACTGTAAAAAATAAAATGCTATTTTTACGGTAAAATACCGGCAGCTGTGGTTGCCAGAACTTTACCGTCAGATGTTATTGGTTTTACAGACTTAACTTAAAATTTACAGTAATAAACCGTATTTCATTATCTGATATAATGTTAATTTACCAACCTATTTATGCATTAATATCTGTGTTGTACCATTGTAATACACTGACAACCAACAATCATCACAGCAGTGATGAAAGTCACATAATAAATCAAAGCTCATCCCAAGCAGCTCTTCCACGAGAAAGTTAGTACTAATATATAGAAGCTGCACAGTGTCATTCGCACAAACACTAAACAGCATCATGGTAACACATGAAATTTAAAAATAAACATTAATTTAACAACATCAAATCTAACATAAAACTCTAATGTACATAACTGATAAGAAAAGAACTAAGAAAACTAAGAAGAAACAGTTATTTTTAAACAAAAATACATCAAATGTGAACTGTCACGCAGGGAATTGTGGGAATGTCAATTTACGGTTTTTCACTGTAAATTATACAATGAGTTGTTCTTTTTCACTTCCAAAAACTGTAAATTTAACGGTATTTTACAGTAAAATTACATTAAATGTACCGTTAGATCTATCACAGTTATTTACCGTATATAGTACGGAAACTTTCTGTAAACCAATTAACAGTTTTTTACTGTAGCATTTTTACAGTCTTTGACCGTTAAAATCACGATCATTTTTTACAGTGTACATTATATATAGTGTATGATTTTTACCCCTAAATTCAGCATATTGACACAAAATGAAAACTGCAAATCCACCGTTCTCTGCCTGGAGTCGTTGTTTCTGCGATCATTTGCGTCTCTGTTCTGTAGCTTTCATCAGTCTGTAAAAATATACCTCAGATTTCTTGTCAAATCTATTTGTACAGTCGATCTCAAAGCTCTTTCCCGTTTTAGATGCGTTTAGTGTGTCTTCTTGCCACTCAGTGTGTGTAAGCGCAGTCGCTCCGGCTGACGGTGACACCACACGCATAACCTCTATTGTCTGTGAATGTGCGAGACTTCGATTGATAAGCCCCTATGGGTGAATAACTAGAATAACAAGTGCAGTAATGCTCAAACTGTTAATGATCGTGGTAATAAACAAAGTCCAGTTTGCAACATAATGGACTTTACTGGAAGCCTTGTACATTCAAGATGCATATCCGGCTCTTACGTTAAAAATAAGGTGGATGCCTGTGGTGTAATGTTTCTTTACTGGTGGTTTGATTTTAATGAGAGTGATTTAGTGTAACAGCAGCCATATGAATCCAGAGCTGATGTGCATTACATAATTATCAAGGGTTCACATCTTTCAGAGCTGAATTGCTTAACCATGCTTTTAAAAATCTGATTCAATTCCTGAATTTGTATTGAGGTGGCACACTGAAAGTTGAATTGCATTTCGTATTAGAAATTAGATGTTTGTTTTTTTTAAAGCAAAAAAGTTTTTGAAAGTCAGACAAAAATACAAGACTGTACTAACCCGCTTTAGTGAGGAAAGAACTACAATCCCATGAAGCATTGCGAACAGTATAATCAAATAAAAAATGATGTAGAATTATAAAAACTGCTCATTTAGGTTTTGTGAGAGCAAAGTGAAGTCGGCTTCATGGAAGTGGGCGGAGCTAAAGAGCACTTCTGCTGCATTCTGCTTGTTTCGATTCTCTGATTGGTGTAATTTTCTGCACAGCATCATGGGTAATGTAGTTTTTCACCAGAAATTCCACTGTTAAACATGGTTATTTTAAAAATAAGCTGAAATAATGCAGGCTGGCGGCTTTAATGGA
This sequence comes from Rhinichthys osculus, assembly GCA_029959095.1. NCBI lineage: Eukaryota > Metazoa > Chordata > Actinopteri > Cypriniformes > Leuciscidae > Rhinichthys > Rhinichthys osculus. The sequence continues at coordinate 2,296,920 of JARWKJ010000006.1, read as the reverse complement.
ATCAAATACCATCGATTAACAAGCTCGCAGCTCACAGTGTCTTTAAATGTTTAAAGGTTATTGTTAAAAAATAAAATTTCCTAATGGAGAAAATGAATGCACTCAAATCATATCCTGGTATTCTTTGGCAGTTCAGATCAAATTCACACTCGAGAACTGAAAGTGAGTCACTTCTTTAATTCTAAATTTTGCACAGCCCTGGTGTATTTCGGCTATTTTATGATATGCACATTCACTCATATTTATAGTGCAAATTCTGTTTTATAAAATTTACTTTTTTTTTTTTTTTTATGAATGTTATCTGATATTTTGGTTTGTGTTCTTCATATAAAAAGAGGAAAGAATCAAATGACATGAAGCACCTTTGATTAACAAAGTATTTAAATCACCGGATCATCCCAAAATAGTCATTAGCACATGATTATGTAATGCATAAAGCATGTTTGGAGAGAAAAATATCGATTACTTTTTTTTAAGGTGTCATTGTTACATATTTAAGTACTGAGTAATATTACGCAACCACATGTACTTACTATAGGGTAAGTTGCATGTAATTATGCATAATTTACTGTTATTACTAAGGTAAGTACATGTTACATATGTAACAAGGACACTGTAAAATAAAGTGTTACCAAAATATCTATAACAAAATTGTGCTCATACTGCCCAGCCCTACTACTGAAATTTGAAACTGAATTTGACTTGTTTTTTGTTATGAATGTTATCTGATCTTTTGGTTTGTGTTCTTCATATAAAAAGAGAAAAGAATCAAATGAAATGAAGCACCTTTGATTAAAAAAGTATTTAAATCACCCGATCATCCCAAAATAGTCACATAAAGCATATTTGGAGTGGAAAATATAACAAAATTGTGAATTTACTCATGCCGCCCATCCCAAACAAAAAATAAATAAAACAAACCCTATATTATGTTCATTTGAGTTATTTTCTGAATTGGGACATTGTTGCATTGATTCCTTCTGTCTCTGCTTCTGGTTGACCCTGGTGTGTCCGAATGTCCCCCTTTCCTTCTGGCAGACTTTGAGGATTCCCTGAATTCAATAGTCTCTCTCTTCTCTGTCCTCTCCTAATGCCCTTGAGCCTCTTGTTGTGGATGACCACAAACCCAGACAAATCCCTCGCTCTCTGTCTGCCTCTCCTCCTCCTCCTCACTCCTTCAATCATTGCTTCCCGTTTCTGCTTAACATTTTGTTTCGGTTCTTTATTTTATTTCATTTAGTCTGTTTGTTCTTCTGTGTTTTGTTGCACTGTGTGGGTAGATTTATTTCCTTCAGAGCCCGACATCGAGTAAAGCCTGTCGGCGCTTTGAAGTCATGCCGGGTTTCATCTGTGTATTTTTGTCCTTGGAAAAGAGTGGATGGGACCCGGAAGAAGACACAAGGGGTCATTTCAGTTACACGGCAATTCCTTATCTTAATACCTTGAGAAAAACAAAAACAAAATCTGAAGATTATCTGGGTGGGCCATCTGTTATTAAACTGCCGGAGAATGACCTTGTGCCTTCTTTACATGTACTGTTGTCCTGTGATTCAGTAATGACATTATATTCAGATCCTCAAACGTACAGCCAGTCGGTGAAGATCTGTCCATCATCTTCACTTGCTCAATCGAGACATACGTCTTTTTATGACACATGCAAAACATGCTTCATATTCTGTCATTACTGAGAGTCAGTGTTTTCATATTATATACATGTGATCCGGCATCATCACATGCATATAACAGGCTATACATGCTGAAGCGCGGCGTATGAGAATGTATAGTTTGTCAGGAGATTTGCGATGGTCTTGTCAAGCTTTATAGGTTTCAGCGTGCTTGTGTGTGTGTAGATAGATTGTGTGTTAATATTTTCACCCCCAAAACTTCTCTTCACGGTTTTCTTCCTGGCTGAAAAATCGATTTCTTGTTGTTTTGGCTGAGGATTGTGAGCTGGAAATTAAATCCACTGATTGACCATTAAACTCTTTCCTCTTAGCAGGTGTCCTCCAGATGACCTTCGACAGGATCTCCACACTGATATTACTGTGTGTGTGTGTGTGTGTGTGTGTGTGAGAGAGAGAGAGAACTAGCAGTAACGTTCCCCTCGGAAAAAGCAAACTGCAGGAGAAGGTGTGAGGAATGCTAATTGGCTCATCCGATGCTCCTCCCCCAGAGTGGGGACGATATGTTTTACTGTACAAGCCAATGGCTGGGTGATTATTTTCCTTCTGGATGCTGAGGTTGCTACGGTAGAGCCGCTCGAAACACACATGCTCAACTCAACACACACTTTCTCGTCTGATCAAAGCCTGTACATTTACATGAAAAAGTTTGACCATAAAAAGTAGTGAAATTTGTTATTTGAGCTTGTGGTCCCAGACTTTTGCCACAGCTATTAACACTGCAAATCTTTCAAAGTTTTATTTATATAATTTTTTTTTAAATGCATTTACATTCATAACACTATACTTCGCGTTTTTTTTTTTGCGGCATTGAATTACAAGAAATTAACACTGCTGTGTTTCTACTACAATGGCTGAGGGAGTGACGGCAGATTTTACATCTTACCTGTTTATTTTATGCATGACTGACACATGCATATTATGTAATAATGAATATTAATATGCATCACATTATTAATAGGGCCAGATTTACTAACCGCTCACTCCAGCGCAAACCAACGTTTGGCGTTAAAAACTACTGTCAGGATTTATTAAAGACACGCTGTGAAAAATTAGCGCTAAAAAGACAGACTAATTTTTCCGGCTGACCTTTAGTACATATGTATGGAAGCTTGTTTCCGCCACAGAATGAAAAATAAAAAAGGTAATTGCGACTTTTTATCTCACAATTCGGACTTTTTTTCTCACAATTGCGAGATATAAAGTCAGAATTGCGTGATATAAAATCGCAATTGCGTGTTATAAAGTCAGAATTGCGAGATATAAAGTCAGAACTGCGTGAAATAGTCGCAATTGCGTGTTATAAAGTCAGAATTGTGTGTTATAAAGTCAGAATTGCGTGTTATAAAGTCAGAATTGCGTGTTATAAAGTCAGAATTGCGAGATATAAGTCAGAATTGATTGATATAAAGTCGCAATTGCGTGTTGTAAAGTCAGAATTGTGAGATATAAACTATTCTGAGGGGAAAAAAGTTAGTCTTTTTTTCCCTTAGAATTGGACTGATAACTCGCAATTGCAGTTTATATCTCACAATTCTGAGAAAAGATGTCAGAATTTCGAGACATAAACTCGCAATTATGTGTTATAAAGTCAGACTTGCGAGATGTAAACTCGCAATTGTGAGAAAAAAGTCAGAATTGTGATTCTGTCTTTTTTTCTCGCAATTGCGACTTTATTTCTCATAATTGCGACTTTATTTCTCAGAATTGCGACTTTATATCTCGCAATTGCGACTTTATATCTCATAATTGCGACTTTATTTCTTATAATTGCGACTTTATTTCTCATAATTGCAACTTTATATCTCGCAATTGCGACTTTATTTCTCATAATTGCGACTTTATTTCTCAGAATTGCGACTTTATATCTCGCAATTGCGACTTTATTTCTCACAATTCTGACTTCATATCTCGCAATTGTGGGATATAAAGTCGCAATTATTATTATTATTTTTTTATTCAGTGGCGGAAACAAGCTTCCATACATATGTACGAGTTTCCCTTTCAGACGCAAAATTTATGGGAGGAGAGTTCGCTGGTTGCGCTTGTCAATTTACTAGTATTAACGCCATTATTTACCACCCAAAAAAAGCAAGTCTTAAAGCAGACGCTAATGTGCGCTGCTCGTGGTAGATTGCCTTGGTCATTATGGAAAAGATCTGCGTCTGTGTTCATTCATTTGCGCGTCGTCTGTAGATCATCGCAGAACTTTACATTCACATCTGCGCTTTTATGGGATTATAGCCCTCTCACGCTAATTTGCCCTGTTTAGTCAATCTGGCCCTGAATGTATTAGTTTATAATAAAACTCTGTAATCCAAATGTATGGAGATTTTTCTATGCCATTCAAATGCATGCATTTTTTAGTGTTTTATTGATGGCTAAAAGCATCATCCGTATAGCCAAAATATTTCATGAATAAGGATGTATGGGACTTGACGGCTATAAAATAAAAGCATTACTACAAGAGAAATTTAAGCCACTGATATCTGCCAAGAGACAATAAGCTGAACAGAAACTATCACTGTTAAATAGACACTCGATGATCCATGTTTAACTGGTCTTAATGGAAACACAAGATGATTTTGCTGTAAAAGTGCTCTTGTGTTGAACTGATGAGGCTTATACTGTGATCAGATCACAACTGCATGTTCAGTTTTATTCTTGATTTTCTGCAGCTGTAAATTGAGTGTCTATTTTCTAAGTTTTGTTTATCTCAAAGAAATATTATGCCATTTTTGTCCCATTTCAGGGATACATAAAGGCCAGTGTGGAGGTGTAGATGCTCTTAAAAGGAATGGTTCGCCCAAAAATGAAAATTCATGTCTTTTGAAACCTGAATGACTTGTGTGGGAAACTTAAGATTTATTTATAGCTGAATGTCCAATCTTCCGACTTCAAATGCACGAGTTGTGTGGACTTTTATGATGTTTTTGACCTGTTTTGGAGCTTAAGAGTCATTGGTCACAATCTTTTTTTGTGTTTCACTGAAGAAAGAAAGTCAAACAGGTTTTAAACGACTGTATAATTTTGACTGAATCTTCATCTTTGAGTGAACTGTCCCTTTAAACTTCAAAATAATCTATAATAAATGGACATATGTTAAACCTAATTTACCTGTTTTATTAACATTATGTGTTCCCCACACAGGTACACGACCAGGTCTCAAGGAAACACGAACGTCCACTAAGTTTATAATGTTTTATTCTCTAACGGTCCAGAACTCTGTCTTCGTTTCAGAGCCACGAATCAATGCTTCCGATCAGGAGATTTTACAGCCTAAAAGCGGGCAGGAATTACCCATCATCCTTCAGTGTAACCTCACGAACTCGCACAGCACACACCAGGAAAGCTTCTGGATGAAGAACGGACAGGAGATCGCCAACACGAAGACCGAGCACAAACACACACTGTTCAAGTGAGATTTCAATGGAAAATGTGCTTTTTGCTTTGGGTTTAGCGACTGAGTGTGTCTCTGCTGCGTCTGTGGCATGCTGTCAATTACCACAGATGAATCATTTCATCCCTCAGATTATACAAAACTACAGGAAACATGCTTAAATTGATAGATTAAGGGTTTCCAGTGGTTTAGCATTAAAATATGAAATCTACTGCACTGATTAGTGCTTCAAATACATCTGGCTGACAGGTGGACGAATCTCATGAAAATGTGTCGTACTTCACCCAAAATCAAATAGAAAACACACACATATACAGGTATATATATATATATATATATATATATATATATATTAATGTCATTTATTTATGTTATACACTTTTAATATATTTAAAAAATAATATATATATATATATATACACTCACTGGCCACTTTATTAGGTACCCCATGCTAGTAACGGGTTGGACCCCCTTTTGCCTTCAGAACTGCCTCAATTCTTCGTGGCATAGATTCAACAAGGTGCTGGAAGCATTCCTCAGGGACTTTGGTCCATATTGACATGATGGCATCACACAGTTGCCGCAGATTTGTCGGCTGCACATCCATGATGCGAATCTCCCGTTCCACCACATCCCAAAGATGCTCTATTGGGTTGAGATCTGGTGACTGTGGAGGCCATTTTAGTACAGTGAACTCATTGTCATGTTCAAGAAACCAATTTGAAATGATTAGAGCTTTGTGACATGGTGGAAGTAGCCATCAGAGGATGGGTACATGGTGGCCATAAAGGGATGGACATGGTCAGAAACAATGCTCAGGTAGGCCGTGGCATTTAAACGATGCCCAATTGGCACTAAGGGGCCTAAAGTGTGCCAGGAAAACATTCCCCACACCATTACACCACCACCACCAGCCTGCACAGTGGTAACAAGGCATGATGGTTCCATGTTCTCATTCTGTTTACGCCAAATTCTGACTCTACTCAACAGAAATCGAGACTCATCAGACCAGGCAACATTTTTCCAGTCTTCAACTGTTCAATTTTGGTGAGCTCTTGCAAATTGTAGCCTCTTTTTCCTATTTGTAGTGGAGATGAGTGGTACCCGGTGGAGTCTTCTGCTGTTGTAGCCCATCCGCCTCAAGGTTGTGCGTGTTGTGGCTTCACAAATGCTTTGCTGCATACCTCGGTTGTAACGAGTGGTTATTTCAGTCACTGTTGCCCTTCTATCAGCTCGAACCAGTCTGGCCATTCTCCTCTGACCTCTGGCATCAACAAGGCATTTCCGCCCACAGAACTGCCGCATACTGGATGTTTTTTCTTTTTCGGACCATTCTCTGTAAACCCTAGAGATGGTTGTGCGTGAAAATCCCAGTAGATTAGCAGTTTCTGAAATACTCAGACCAGCCCTTCTGGCACCAACAATCATGCCACGTTCAAAGTCACTCAAATCAACTTTCTTCCCCATACTGATGCTCGGTTTGAACTGCAGGAGATTGTCTTGACCATGTCTACATGCCTAAATGCACTGAGTTGCCGCCATGTGATTGGCTGCTTAGAAATTAAGTGTTAACGAGCAGTTGGACAGGTGTACCTAATAAAGTGGCCGGTGAGTGTATATATTTAATAAATTACTTTAATATCAAGTTTATAAATAAATAGTTTTTAAAGCATTAAATATATATACATGTATGTGTGTATAAATATATACAGTAGTCATTTGAAGTGGATCAAAACCTTTCATCAGTTATACATTAAATATAATTTAAATGTAAAATATAATTATGATATAAAATATATAATTTTGTTTTCCATTTCATTCTGGGGTGAAATATGACACATTTTCATGAGAATTATCACATTCATTTCAGCATTGTTAATGAGAGTGTTTTTTTGTTATGTTTTTTTTTTTTTTGCATTACAGTATTAAAGGGATAGTTCACCCCAAAATGTAAACTCTGTCAGTAATTACTCTCCCTCATGTTGTTCAACCCCGTAAGACTTTCGTTCATCTTCGGGACACAAATGAAGATATTTGTGATTAAATCCGAGAGCTGGATCACTCCTCCATAGGCTTCTAAGGGATCGAAACTGGCCGGCCCAGAAAAGTTATTAAAGACATCGTTAAAATAGTCCGAGTGACTACAGCGGCTCAACCTTAAGTTTATCAAGCGATGAGAATACTTTTTATGTGCAAAAAAACAAACAAAAATAACGACTTTATTCAACTATTCATTTATGGGCCTCGAGTGAGTTCACGTAGTGTAACAGCGCAGCGCTTCTGGTGTGCGTCACACGCAGGCTCACTATTGGCCGACGCTGGTCATGTGTGTGATGCTGGCCAATAGTGAGCCTACGTTCTGACATTACAATAGAAGCCTATGGAGGAGTGATCCAGCTCTCAGATTTAATCACAAATATCTTCATTTGTGTTCCGAAGATGAACGAAAGTCTTACGGGGTTGAACAACATGAGGGAGAGTAACTACTGACAGAATTTTTTATTTTTTGGGTGAACTATCCCTTTAATGGTTCTATTCAAGCTAAATATTTATTTATTTGCTTATTTATTTTGATATAAAAATGATATAATTAGTCAATTTCTCTCTTTTGACTTCGGGGTGAAACGTAACCTGCCAGATTCACCCGGGCATTTTTTGCAGTTTCTCTCATGCGCCCGTGGAGTCTGTAATATAAGAGTATTTCAGCATCTCAGGATACTCTGAGGACAATCATGATGTTGGAGCACAAAATCTCTTTAGCAACACGTCTCATCAGAGCGAGTGATGTGGCGAAAGGCGATCTGCTGTCAGACTCATGTCACAGGCTCAGTAGAGTCGCTTAACTCCTGAGTCGCCGGAAGCTCTAGCTCTGGTCCGACAAAACACATCTCCACCTGAAAACTGCTCTCTGAAAACATCCTCGTGATAGAGTGATTAATAATGCAATATATCTTCATGATTAATATCGGCTCCTAGAGCAAAAGCGCGCATGGAAATGCTTTCATGTCATTCCAAACCCTGTATGCTGTTATTTTCTGTTGCAATTTTATATACATGAATATAGTGACAGGGCATAATGAACTGCAAAAAGAGTTTATTTCAAGCTTTCTGAAGTCATTTGCTAGTTGTGATAAAAAGATTTAAGTTATTTGCCTGAAATCTTTCTCCATTCTCTTACCTCAGGATCAGTGGTGTTTTCTAAATGTTGCACCCTTTTTTAATATGAATGCACGTAAGATTTCAGAGCTTCTGGAAGATTGTCTGTGAGTAAAAGATTAAATGTTCTGATGCATGATGCAAAGGCAAGGTCGTGGGTTCGACTCCCAGGGAATGCAATGCATGAACTGATGTGATGTAATGTGTACCTTGAATGCAATCTAAATGCATAAATGTAAATGTTCCACACACATCTTTAGGAGACTTGAAATATAGTGCAATTAATGTAAGCTTGATGCATGAAAAAGAACAGCATACAAGTGACATGAGGGGGAGAAAATAAAGGCTTTTTCATTTTTTTTTTGGTGAACTGTTTCTTTAAGAGTTTTTTTTTAAAGAGATGTTCTACTTTTGAGCTGGCTGTGATTTTGTTTCTTGTCTTGTAGGTTGAGTAAACCGAGGGCAGATGATTCTGGTGAATACATGTGCGTTTACACCTTTAAATCGGCTCCAAATGCCAATGCTTCCATTGAGGTCAAAGGTAAGAAATCCTGTTAAAAACTCATTAACATGTTGCTAACACCATCGAAACGCTGTTGCCATCCAGTAGAGACCTAACCCGTGTTATAATTAGCTATTGTTTGGAGTTGTAATTAGCCTCTCTTCACCTTAAAATAAACTCAGTTGAGGGAACAGCGAGAGTTGTGGTCCTGAATCCTCACTGCCGCTCGGGTTAGTCTCGGCACTCGAGAGCTGCTGTCACTCATCATCAGGTCGAACATCCGGCCCGGACTCCATAACCAGTGGAACGTGCGCCGACTGTATATTTCACACTGTAGGACTCAAAAGAGGAGAGAAAAAATCACTCACGGAAATGTTGTTATGATTCCCATTGGTGTTTCTTATTATTGTACGTCATTTTTTATATTACTGTAAAAAAATATAATATATATGTTTTTCTTTTTTACATTTTAAGCACAAATTAGTACCTGAGATATAATGATGCCATTGTTTATTTGCACTTTACTAAAGAGATTCTATTTATTTATTTATCATATATACGTTTATTTATTTATAACTTTAAATTAAATTAAATAATATTAATAAAATAAAAAACATTTTTTTAATTTAAATAAGCATAAATTAGTACCTGACAATATACCAGCAATATACAATAAAATATACTACTGGTTTTTTTACATAGTACAATTTTTTTTATTTTTTTTATATTACAATAAAAATGGAAATACTGTGATTTTTATTTTAACATTTAAAATTATTTTTTTTACGTAAAAGAATAAATTAGCACCTGATATATAATTACGCACATAACTAAATATATATATATGATTTTTATTTATAACATTTTAATTTTTTTATTTAAATATTTCTTGTAATTTTAATTTAAATAAGAACAAATTAGTACCTGCTATATAAATATACACAATACTATATATATATATATATATATATATATATTACAAAATAAAATATAACATTTTATTTTACATTTAAATGAGCATAAATTATTACCTTACAAGTACCATTGTTTTTTTTTTGTTTTTTTTGCATATTACAAAAAGAGATTTATTTATTAGTTAATTTTACAGTAAAAACAGTAATACTGTAATTTTATTTCTTTTAATTTTATTTAAATAAGCATAAATTAGTACCTGACAAATAAATAATTTTTTTAAGTATTACAAAAAAATGATTTATATTTGATTTATTTATTTACAGTAAAACACTGTAAATACTATGACTTTTATCCTTAAAATTTTACTTTATAACTAGAATGTAAATAAGCTTAAATTATTGCATATAAAAAATTAGGCCTTATTATTAATTGGTCAAATATAATCAATCCAGGCATGTTCCCAGAAATTCCCTCATTCGGAGGTTCTGCTAATATTATAGACAGTGGATTATATAGATAACCACAGATCGTGTTTGCGTGCATATGAAGAGTGTTGTGATCCAGCGTCCCCCGAGAGCCGACACAGTCTGAGCTCGCCTGCGTGTTCCTCGCTGTTAAGCCAATTTGTTGTGACACGCCGTCGAGCGCACTGAGCATGCCCAGACCATCATGTCAAAGCTCACTTCAGCCGTTGCCTGGTTACGTAACGCGGTGATGTCACTCTCGCTCCGCCCGCGGTGTGTTAGACGACAGAAACACACGACCCCTCGTCCTGACGGATTGGCCCTGTCCTGTTTCTGTCTCTTTACATTCACAACTGGAGCCACACGACCCCTGACGAGCTTCTTGACATCAGTCTGCTTTAAATTAGGTCATTAACGCTGTTCAGGTTTTTGATGCTAGATAGTATTTTGGTGAATATTTTATAATGTCTAATCGTTTTGCAAAGACACAAAAAGGAGAAAATGACTGAATGAAAGCAAGACCAGGTCACATAACAGAGTCATTATATTTTGTACTTTTGAAATTAAAAATTAAAAATAAGTAATAAAAAATAATTCTATTTTTTTTTTTTTTTTGCACAAAGAAATCACATATTTTAAGACTATTAAGATTATTTGCATTATCAATTTCTCTCCAGTTTTACTCTCATTTCTTTAATACTGTAGTTTTTACTGTACTGTATTTTTAATCAACAGTACATCAAATAATGACATTCAAATACTATACAATTTGAATAATATATTATTTTTTCATATATTATTTAACTAATAAGTATAACATTTTCTGCATTAGGATAATGTGAATTTGAGGCAAAATGTGTTATTGTCATGAAAATAATACAAAAATCATAAAATAACTCACATATTATCGTATATTTAATGGAAATATGTAATAATTATGATGTCAAGTCATATATAATTATATGTCAGCTCTATATATATATATATATATATACTCAATTCTGATTGGCTGGAAGGTGTGCAATAAAACCGTTTAATGCATAGATCGTTATAATATCAGTTTCATATTAATTCACTATTTGCACACGGAGGTCTAAAAAACACTTGTACAAATACTTAACATAATAATTTATACTAATAATTAACATAAAAACATGTGAAATATGATCTACACATGTTCTTGTCCGGTTAGAGATTCACCTAAACATTAATAAGTCTCAGATATCAGATGAATATGAGGTCGTGTTGAACTGTGGGAGTCGCTCAGGTTGAATGTGTCCCATCATGCATTCTGTTCACCCCCGACCACTCGAGTGTTTGGCACCTCTCTGACACACACACACACACACACACACACACTCTCTCGCTTTCTGTCTCTCTCTCTCCCTCTACAAACACAGACACACTCTTTCTCTCTCCCTCTACACACACACACTCACTCTCTCTCGCTCTGTGTCTCTCTCTCTCTCCCTCTACACACACAGAACACACTCTTTCTCTCACACACACACACACACACACACACACACACACACACACACACACACACACACACACACACACACTCACTCTCGCTCTCTGTCTCTCTCTCTCCCTCTACACACACAGACACACTCTTTCTCTCTCACACACACACACACACACACACACACACACTCACTCTCTTTCGCTCTGTGTCTCTCTCTCTCCCTCTACACACACAGAACACACTCTTTCTCTCACACACACACACACACTCACTCTCGCTCTCTGTCTCTCTCTCTCCCTCTACAAACACAGACACACTCTTTCTCTCTCCCTCTACACACACACACACACTCACTCTCTCTCGCTCTGTGTCTCTCTCTCTCCCTCTACACACACAGACACACACACTCTCTCTCACACACAGACTCTCTCTCTCTCTGTCTCTCTCTCTCCCTCTACACACACAGACACACTCTTTCTCTCACACACACACACACACACACACACACACACACACACACACACTCACTCTCTTTCGCTCTGTGTCTCTCTCTCTCCCTCTACACACACAGACACACACACTCTCTCACACACAGACTCTCTCTCTCTCTGTCTCTCTCTCTCCCTCTACACACACAGACACACTCTTTCTCTCTCTCACACACACACACACACACTCACTCTCTTTCGCTCTGTGTCTCTCTCTCTCCCTCTAAACACACACTCTCTCTCACACACAGACTCTCTCTCTCTCTCTGTCTCTCTCTCTCCCTCTACACACACAGACACACACACACTCTCTCTCACACACAGACTCTCTCTCTCTCTCTCTCTCTGTCTCTCTCCCTCTACACACACACAGACACACACACTCTCTCTCACACACAGACTCTCTCTCTCTCTCTCTCTCCCTCTACACACACAGACACACACTCTCTCTCACACACAGACTCTCTCTCTCTCTCTCTGTCTCTCTCTCTCCCTCTACACACACAGACACACACACTCTCTCTCACACACAGACTCTCTCTCTCTCTCTCTCTCTCTCTCTCTCCCTCTACACACACAGACACACACTCTCTCTCACACACAGACTCTCTCTCTCTCTCTCTCTCTGTCTCTCTCTCTCCCTCTACACACACAGACACACACACTCTCTCTCTCACACACACAGACTCTCTCTCTCTCTGTCTCTCACTCTCTCTCTATCACTCTCTCGCTCTTTAATTCAAATTTAAGTGAGCTTTATTTGGCATGAAAATTGTACATTGTATTGCCAAAGCATTTATATGAGCATGGAAAATAAAAAAATGAACAAAGTAGAACAAATTCTGTATTGCACAAGTGTGGAAAAACAGGAAGAAATAATAAACGGAGCAATTCAAAAAAAAAAAAAAACGGACTCCTCAAACCATCGGTGCCCGGGCCCTAAAAAAAGTATGCATTTACTTTCAGTGGTGTGTGATTGGATGTGTGTGTGTGTGTGTGTTTGGTCGACATTTTTGTGGCAGGAATTAATGTACTTTGGGCTCTTCTCAGCGTTCACTTCATGGTTTTTATGGGCTTTATATAAGAGATGCGGTCACTCAATTTGAGATGTTTTCAAAATGTAATGGCTCTTTCCTCAATGTGGATTAATAGAGGATATTGGCCTAATTATCCTAATAATCATAACTTTATAGAGCTGCTGTAAAGCCAAAACAATCTCTGCTACTTTAACTTCCGATCATCACTGTAAAGCTGCTGTGAAACGGTCTATATTGTTAAAGGATTAGTTCACTTTAAAAAAAACTTTTGCTGATAATTTACTCACCCCCATGTCATCCAAAATGTCCATGTCTTTCTTTCTTCAGTCGAAAAGAAATTAAGGTTTTTGATGAAAACATTCCAGGATTTTTCTCCATATAATGCACTTTACTGGGCAGCAAACGGTCCAAGGTCCAAAAGACAGTTTCAGTGCAAACTACGAAACGAACGAATTGACTCAGAAAAAGATTCGTTCATTTTGATGAACGAGTTTGAACAGGAGAGTCACACAAAACAGAGCGACGCGAGCATGTGAGCTTATAAAACTTAAACTTTGTTGTTGTTTTTTTTAAATGAGTGATCGTTTCGCATGATAAGACCCTTATTCATCGTCTGGTGTCATTTAAAGCCCTTTGAACAGTTTGCAGTTCGCACTGAAACTGTCTTTTGGACCTTGGACCGTTTGCAGCCCAGTAAAGTGCATTATATGGAGAAAAATCCTGGAATGTTTTCATCAAAAACGTTAATTTCTTTTCGACTGAAGAAAGAAAGACATGGACATCTTGGATGACATGGGGGTGAGTAAATTATCAGCAAAAGTTTTTTTTAAAGTGAACTAATCCTTTAAAGCGCAGGATAAATGAAGGAGACTCGACTTGTTCTGTCCTGCATTTGTTATTCGGTGTGTTTCTGTTTTGCCAATTCATTAATGTATTGAGAGGTGATGGTGGACAGCCCTTGAGTGAAGAATTCAGTTCGTTTATTGCCAATTCTGATTGCACATGTATAGTTTGACTGCATGGTTTGTAAGATGTTGTTTGTTCTGCCTTCTATACCAGTTCCTGAGAGTTTAGACTGTAGAGCTTGGCGCCTAATTGAGTCAAAGGCTTTCTGCAAACCTAGAGCATGCACATATCCCGGTTTTGTTTCGGGTGATGTATTTATCAGTCAGGGTACAGTATGCAGGGTGACGAATGATATGGTCTAATGTTGTACAATTTGCTATGAATCCAATCTGACATTTGCTCAGGAAAGAATGTTTAGAAAGGAAAGGAATGAAAGAAAGGAAAAGGAAAATTCTTTCCTTTTCCTTTAAATCCTCGCTTATCTGGCTTATGCTTCTCCGAGCAATGTCTGAACTTTGTATTTCGACTTCTTGCGTTGCTTTTGCCTCTTCACGATGACTCGCTTGGTTTAGTCCTCAGTTGTAAGTCGCTTTGGATAAAAGTGTAGATGTGCTCAGGTCAGTAAGAGAGTGAACGAGTCTTGTGTTTATGATTCTGCAGAACATCTTCCCCAGATTTATTTTATTTATTTATAAGTACATTTACAGGTGAAACTCGAAAAATTAGAATATCGTGCAAAAGTTCATTTATTTCAGTAATTCAACTTAAAAGCTGAAACTAATATATTATATAGACTCATTACATGCAAAGTGAGATATTTCAAGCCCTTATTTGTTATAATTGTGATGATTATGGCTTACAGCTTATGAAAACCCCAAAGTCAAAGTTAGAATATTGTGAAAAGGTTTTCATAAGCTGTAAGCCATAATCATCACAATTATAACAAATAAGGGCTTGAAATATCTCACTTTGCATGTAATGAGTCTATATAATATATTAGTTTCACCTTTTAAGTTGAATTACTGAAATAAATGAACTTTTGCACGATATTCTAATTTTTCGAGTTTCACCGGTATATTCCATATTGAGAATTTTTTTCATATATTTGGGTTTATTCTGGGTTCATTTTTATTTCACTATAAAGTTGTTCAGAGTGATTTTTCCAGCATCTCCATTGTGTTTGGCCTTTTTTTGATTCAGGGAATCCCATTTGTCCCCAGAATTTGTAAGAGTTGACAGATTCTTCAGTAGTTTTTAGCTGATTTTGCATGTAATGTGTGTATTTTTATTCTGTTTAAGTTCCTCATAATATTGATGGCGCAGATATGCATTATTTGGGTGTCTGTGTTTTTGTCTTTTGATTATTTTATTAATTTTTTCCTCATTGTTTTACAGTCTAAATCAAACCATTTTTCTTTCTCTTGTTTGGTTTTATGGTTTTTTTCTCTTAGAGGATTTGAGATTAGATAAAGTTGCCAAATAATCAAATATATAATTTATGTTCATACTTTTGGATGGTCCATTACTGTCACAAATTTCTCTCTCTGACTCTCTCTCTCTCTCTTTGGCTCTTTCTCTCTGACTCTCTCTCTCTCTCTCTCTTTGGCTCTTTCTCTTTGACTCTCTCTCTCTCTCTTTGGCTCTTTCTCTCTGACTCTCTCTCTCTCTTTGGCTCTTTCTCTTTGACTCTCTCTCTCTCTTTGGCTCTTTCTCTCTGACTCTCTCTCTCTCTCTTTGGCTCTTTCTCTTTGACTCTCTCTCTCTCTTTGGCTCTTTCTCTTTGAATCTCTCTCTCTTTGGCTCTTTCTCTTTGACTCTCTCTCTCTCTTTGGCTCTTTCTCTCTGACTCTCTCTCTCTCTTTGGCTCTTTCTCTCTGACTCTCTCTCTCTCTTTGGCTCTCTCTCTCTGACTCTCTCTCTCTCTTTGTAGGCTGGTTATGGAGTATAAGTATTATGAATTGGTGAATGAAACTGAATCTTTTTTCTTTTATGGGGTGTTGGAAATATTTTATGTCAACCCAATGGAGAGGAAGGATAATGTATTGTTGTAAAAGAAGCTGATTTTTATTTATTTGTAAAGATATTTTATTAGGAGTATGTATTTATGACGTAATGTGTTAAAGGTGTATGTATTTATTTGTAATTAAAGAGATGTTAAAGGGCTCATATAATGCCATTTTTGTACAAGCTAATATGATTCTTTAGAGTCTAAATTAAAAGTTTGTAATATACTCTAATTAAAAATTCTCATTAGTATTGTAAGAAAACACTTATTTTACCTGGTCAAAAACAGCTCTGTTTTCAGCGCGCCGTTTCAGTGCATATGCCTTTAAATGATAATGAGCTTTGCTGACTCCGCCTCTCTGTTCTGCGCATACACCGTTTGTAACACAATAACACAATAACCATAACGCGTTGTTCAGTATAAACGTGGGATTATGAATTATATTGAGAACGTCATACATAGAAAACATGGCGTAATGTACCCTGAGTGTAAACCTTAGACGCATTCATTGTGAAGCGTGCAGCTAGTGTAAGTCCGTCTAATTCGATCCAACGGTGGCATTCAAATTAGCGGTGAAGGTCACATGCGCGTTCCGTCTCTTCCAATGGCAAAGGGATTTTAATTAAATGCAATACATTATCTTATGTATTAACTCGTTTCATCTGACTCCATAAAATGAAAGTGTTTTTCAACGATATCTGTGCATCTTTAAATATACGTTAATGTTTGACTATTCCTTTTAACTCCAATGAAAATAAAGTCAAAGTCTGTTAGAATAATCAAATATAACAATTTATTATATCAGGTAAATGTATTATAACAATTCCATAATCAATTGAAAGATAATCAATGCAAATCATCAAATGTTCTAGGATTAGAGAAATAGATGCAAACCCAACATTTAAGAACTACATGAGCTAAACCTCATGGGCTTTCTGAAATACAGAAAAAGCCACGATTCCTTGCTGCATTCCATTAAATAGCCAGAACTTCTTTTCAATGGTAATTTGCATTGCATTCAGGTTACACCTTATTTTGGGGGTAGGGGAGAAAGGCCATTTGTCCACCTTTCTTTGTGTGCCAGTTTCTCTAAACTTCTAAAAAACCTTATTACCTTTTGTTTTATACTTTGGGAATGAGACATTTGTACCACTCATTCCTGAGACATTTCAAATTATACCAAACATAATACTCAATGATAATCATTCACATCAAACCATAGATATTCTTATGTGAGTTTTTATGTGTCACTGCGAGAGTGGGGGATGCGGGGAAGAAGTGTGTGTGTGTGTGTGTGTGTGTGTGTGTGAGAGTTCAAATGTTAATTTGCCAAGGTCCTTTGTCTCATAGACCAGTGGTCTATCTCTTCACCCAGTTTCCAGTTTTCCAGTCTTACACTAGCGATTTGCAAAGATTAATATATTAATATAAAGGATAATAAAACGTTACACTCACTTCCGTTCTTCTGGAGGTTCAGCAGGAACACGAATAGTTGGTACCGGTCCAGGAGCAGCTTCTTAGCAAATCCAGCTTTATACTGACCCTCGTTTATAAAGCAGTCTGCTGAGAAATGATTCGCGCAAACATGAGAGCATTGACGTTGCTCGTGGGGAATATTCCCTTCGAAAACAAACTCAGCCACTGCGTCTTCAGCGGTTCGGATTTAGGAACATTAAAATGACTGTGTTCGTTATTACACCCAAGAACAGAACACCACAATCGCTTAGAGCCATTCTGCTCATAGACAGTGCTCCGGCATATCAACAATGAGCGCGCCGGTCCGCGCAGACTATGATTGACGAGCGAGGGCGGGTCTGTGTTGAAACGCTCCTGTCAATCAACAATCGTGGGAGGGGCGTGCGAGCTTGTGACGTCACACGGTCGAACGGCTTGATTTGAGGCAGGGGAAAACATATAAGGAGATTAAAACAAAAACACTGGATGGATTTTTATCATTATATCATGGTTGTGTACAGGCACTGCCAACACACATTTCAGTACAATCAACTTGTAAAAGTGCATGCACCATTATATGACCCCTTTAAAAGTCAAAGTCTCTCTCTTTGGCTCTTTCTCTCTCTCCCTCTCTGGCTCTGACTCTCTCTCTCTCTCTCTCTCTCTCTCTCTCTTTGGCTCTCTCTCTCTGACTCTCTCTCTTTGGCTCTCTCTCTCTCTCTCTGACTCTCTCTCTCTCTGACTCTCTCTCTCTCTCTCTCTCTCTCTCTGACTCTCTCTCTTTGGCTCTCTCTCTCTCTTTGGCTCTTTCTCTCTGACTCTCTCTCTTTGGCTCTCTCTCTCTCTCTCTTTGGCTCTCTCTCTCTCTCTCTTTGGCTCTCTCTCTCTGGCTCTTTCTCTCTCTCTTTGGCTCTTTCTCTCTGACTCTCTCTCTTTGGCTCTCTCTCTCTGACTCTCTCTCTCTCTCTTTGGCTCTTTCTCTCTGACTCTATCTCTCTCTCTCTCTCTCTGACTCAACAGATGGCGTTCAGCATGCTGGGTTGGGTTGGGATTAAGGCTCTGGATTCACTCCCAGTGTTTCTAATGGAGTTGACTGTCCACTATAATCTGCCCAGTGCATGCATGCTTCAAGCTTTACGCTCTGAAGTCTATTTAAATAGGAATATAATGTGATGTTTGTGCACAGTGATCAGAGATCAGCCTAATGGATTTAATCACGTCAGGTGCAGTAAAACCCAGCCTGCACCTTTACGTGTGTTATATTTAGTCCGCATTATTAGGGAAGGATCCCGGTGCGCCATCTGTCGTGAGCGTGAGTCCATACATTACCCTGCATGAAGTCCTCTCTCGATCCTACTGTACATTTTCCATCTGTCACCAATTTCATTCGGTTTGGGTTTCACAAGCTCTTTCCTTTCAAGGCAAACGAGATGCTCCACAAATAGCAGCGTACAACAGCGATCAGTATCCGACATGTCCCCAGTCTCTGCCGGCATTGATCACACACTTCCGACGCTCATCAATAGTGGAGGATTGAAAGATAATGTGAATTGTTTTTTGTCAAATGCAGGTCGCATTTTACCTTTAATTAAAAAGTAATTATTTATATTAAATAATAATATTTTGCAATATTAATAATATACACTATTATATATATATTAATTATAATAATAAATCCTATTTTGAAATTAAAAATAAGCATTTCTATTAAATAATATTATTTTGCTAAATGAATTATATACACTATTATATATATTAATTATAATAATAAATCCTATTCTGAAATTAAAAATAATTATTTCTATTAAATAATAATATTTTGCTAAATTAATTATATACACTATTATATATATTAATTATTATAATAATTACTTTTTTGTAATTAAAAATAAGTCATTATTTCTATTAAACAATTAAATTTAGCTAAATGTTAATTATATACACTAATACATATATTAATTAGGCTATGATATTTTGTAATTAAAAGTAATTTCTATTAAATAATTACATTTTGCTATATATATATATATATATTATATATATATATATACCCCCGTTTTAGGACTATTAAAATGGTTCACATTTTCCATTTTTCTCTTAAATCTGATTCTTATTATTCTCATAAACAGTAGTTTTCAGTAAATTTTTAAATTAGCAGTACATAAAATACTATTATGATGTATATCATATACAAAAAAAAATATATATATACATATAAAATAATTGTAAACGCGTGCCAGGTGATGGAGTGTAATGAAGAAAGTGGCGATGTATTGTGTCTCAAAGATGCGGTGTGAGTGAGGATAATGCCGAGCTAAGCTCTCCATCGCTTCTCGTGACTCACACACACACACACACACACACAGTATCCTCAGAAGGCACGTGCGCACCATAATTAGAGTTGATGATGTCAGCCAAGCTCCACTCCTCCTCCATCCACACGTTCACGCTCAGAGATTCGCTTCATCCTGATTAATTGCACGGAGGGAATTACGGCAATTTCGGAGATTAGCGGCGCCTGCGTGTTAAAACCAGCGAGGGGGGGTTACAATCATATCCAATATTCCTTAATTCGGGGTAATATTGGAGCCCGGGTGTGTGTGACATTGAGCTGTGTATTATCCAGTGAAGGGAATGATGTGACTCAGCACATCGGAGAGGGGAAGCCTGAATTACTTCGCCCGCGGGGTTTAATTAAGCCTGCGCCATCTCGTTTATGCCAGTCATTTGCGGTGTTAGGATACACAATTATTATGCAAGCATGGTTATGATTTAAAAAAACACATCTCAATATAAGTGGCTGTTAGTCTGTATGCCGAATGACGTTATGTTCTTGTTATTGTCTTGGTTTCCAGTACCAAGCATTTTCAAAAAATAAAGGTACACTGCAAAATGGCACACAAGTTGAGAAGAAATATGGGGTCTGTAAAGTGTAAACTCACTTAATGTTAATAGTTTTCTCAGAAAATAAGACTCTGGAAATAGAGCAATGATATTGATGACTCATGCGCTCATTAGCATATGCAAATTTCTGTCCAATCAGATGCTGTCTTGAATGAGAACGCCCCGCCCCCTGATGCCACCTGCTTCTAATAGCAATAGCAATATTGTTCATAATTCATTCCTGTGATGATACTACCTTGCTATTTAAACACATATTTGATACGACTCATCCTGAGCTGTTTCAAAAGATAATATTATAATTATTAGGAAGTATTATTAAAGTAAATGCGGTCAGTTGTCACGGTGAATTTAATGTCCACAGGTTACTCCATAAAAATGATCCCTGTAATATGTAATGGCAGTGTTTTATGGTGAAATTGTATGAAATCATGGAAAACAAATGGTCCTGGTTGAGTGAAGGCAAATAAAGTCACAATTCACAGTTTGAAAGCTGTAAAATGCTGAAAAATCGCATCACATGACCCAAATAATAAACAGCATGAGAGTTTAGAACAACGTGTAAAGTAAAGGGACTAGCTCAAATCTGAGTGATGTAAATGCAATATTATGAACTAAACCTGATGGTGTTTTCTCTCTCCAGCTGCTCCTGAAATCTTGGGCCACAAACGAAGTGAGAACAAAAAAGAAGGAGAAAACGCGACGCTGCACTGCAAGTCGGTGGGATACCCGCATCCGATGTGGACGTGGAGAAAGAAAGTGGGCCGAGGGTCTTACATCGTACGTATCAGAGTCACATGATCCTTCAGAAATCACTCTGATATGATGATCTGCTGCTCAAGAAACATTTATGATTATTATCAGTGTCGAAATCAGTTGTGCTGCTGCTTCATATTTTGTGTGGAAAACGGGATACACTTTTATTTCTCATGATTCTGTGATGAATAGAAAGTTCAAAAGAACAGCGTTTGGACTCTTTTGTAACATTATAAATGTCACTTTTGATCAGTTTAATGCATCCTTGCTGAATAGAAGTATTCATTTTTGGACGCTAGTTTATCCTGCAATTTGAATTCAATCTTGAAACTTCTTTTACTCTTTCCCTGCCAACGTTTTTGAAAAAAGTTGCCAGCCACCACCAGCAGTTTCGACCATTTTCACAAAAATTGTTGAAAAATTTCACGAGCCCCAGAATTAATGTGTGAATATCGAAAAATGCAATATATTACAAGAAAGAAGACCCTCTGCTTTTAAACAATATTCTAGCTTCATGCATTGTTTTTTTTATCAACACTTGAATGTGTGTAAGTTTTTTTTTTTTAAAGCAACATTTTGAGCAAAAAGCTGAGAAAATCACATCCAGATCAGATTCAGGACGATGATCAAAACACGAGTCCATCAACACTCAAAGCTTAAGTCCTGTAACTCGTCCTGGGTCGACATTACACTATGTAACATTAGTAGCCTGGTTAGAACCAGACCATTCTCAGTTGTAACTGAGTTGTTATGGTCTGGCAAAGCGTCATAGACTAATCATTCCCAGAGTGGCGTCACCAACGGACGTCGCGGATAGACCTAAACCAAGTTAGACGCTTGAACATTCGCTCGAGTTAAAAAATTTTAACTTGCGCGGAAGACATTCGCGGCAAATGCGTCACCCAATTCGCGTCATTCGCAACGCCCGGCGCGAATGATGCGTCTATTTGCGTCTTTGCATTGACTTTGTATGTAATCTACTCGCGCAAATAATTAAATTCGCGTTCGGTGTGAACACACCATAAAAGGAAACGTTCAAATCACTTAAAACAGACGCGATAGCTGATTGGAACGAGTGATGTTCGACGGCGGCATCCATCTTTGTAATGTAGGCTACAAAATCTGCTTCAAAATCCCAGCGCTGTCGTCATCGTGTAAAGCCCCCCCCAACGCTTCTGATTGGTGCCGCGATTTCGACGGATTGGAAATGGGCTTGAATGAGCTCTTTGCCAGACTAACTTTCAGAGCAAATCTAAATTTGCCGAAAGTTGTCTGGGTTTTCCCAGGCTATAACATTAGGCATTTTTGATTTATATGCCGTTTAATGTTGATGATCGCGTTATTTTTTTATTTGCACTTGATTGCATATGATATCGCTCGTTTCTGCTTCTTCTTCATCTGTGTTTTGATCTTGAGATTTGGTACTCTTTCAGAATATGCATAATAGCGCCCCCTACCGTACAACAGTGAAAACACTGAAAGCCTGAAAATGCTGCCAATGGCAGGGAACCGTTTTCTCACAAATGACGTACATGCAAGTTCGCTCGCAAAACTCTTGAGTTAGCAATACATTTGTTCGCTTGCAAAACTTTTCCATTCTCCCCTAAAACATATGCATTCGCTCACAAAACTTCTGCGTTCCCTCAAGAAACTTTGTGTTCACTCACAAAACGTTGTTATTCTCAAAACGTGGGGGGGGTTTATAAAAAAAATTCTCTCACAAAACTTTTACGTTTCCCAGAGAAATTTTGTTTATTCGCAAAAGTTTAAGTTAGCTTGCAAATCTTTTGCAAACTCTCCGAAAACGTTTGTGTTCCCCTGAGAATTTTTGCGCTCATTTGTGAAACTTTTGTACAATTTCTGTCAGTGGCGGGGAAAGAGTTAAAGGAGATAGTTTACCCAAAAATTGTCTCATTATTTACTCACCCTCATGTCACGATAACATTGAAACTTAAAGGTGCATTGTGTAATTTTAGCAGCATCTAGTGGTGAGGTTGTGAATTGCACCCAACAGAAGTTACGGTGGCCGACAGGAAGTGATGTCGTCATCTGAGACGGCAGAGAGTAGCCAGTTAAACAATGAGGTTTCTTTACAAAGATAAATTATGAAATTAGGTTTACTTAATTATTCAGTAAAGCGATATGTCATTGCGAATATTATTGATACTTGTTCATCATTGTGTCGCTGACTTTAGCAGCTCCTTTCACGAAGAACAACAGAGTGACGAAACGTGTTTGTCCATTCAGGGCCACCGTAGAAACATGTCGATGTAAGCGGTGTGTGTAGAGAAATGGCTCATACTAACGTAATAAAAACATAACGGTTCATTTAGTAAGGTCTTTATACACCACTGAAAACATAGTTATGTATATGATATTGCACTTCTGTCAACAGATCCTCCTAAATATTACACAATGCACCTTTAATTCAGATGATGTCATAATCTTATATACAGGTGAAACTCGAAAAATTTAAATATTGTGCTAAAGTTCATTTTTTTCAGTAATTCAACTAAAAAGGTGAAACTAATATATTATATAGACTCGTTACATACAAAGTGAGATATTTCAAGCCTTTATTTGTTATAATTGTGATGATTATGGATTACAGCTTATGAAAACCCCAAATTCAAAATTAGAATATTGTGAAAAGGTTTTCAAGCCATAATCATCAAAATTATAACAAATAAAGGCTTGAAATATCTCACTTTGCATGTAATGAGTCTATATAATATATTAGTTTCACCTTTTAAGTTGAATTACTGAACTTTTGCACGATATTCTCATTTTTCGAGTTTCACCTGTATATGTGAGGACCCAACAGTCTCTCTGAATCTCTTAATTTAGGACATTGACAACAGCACTGGCCGATTCTTCATCACCAACAGAAATAATTTCACAGAACTGAGTATCATCGGGCTGGACATCGGCACAGACCCGGGCGAGTACGTGTGCAACGCCTCCAACGTGATCGGCTCCAGAGAGTCCATGACGATCCTGCGTGTGCGGAGTCACCTCGCCCCGCTGTGGCCGTTTCTGGGCGTCCTGGCCGAGATCATCATCCTCGTGGTCATCATCGTGGTTTACGAGAAGCGCAAGAGGCCGGACGAGGTTCCTGACGGTAAGAGGCGCTCGCATTCAAGTATTTCTGCTTAAGTTTTGCGGTGTGATTTCCTTTTTGATCATGAAAGGCCAAATATTATCATTCTGAAGTGGCTGTTGTTTGATCTGAAAATGAATTATTCTAGAAATGTGACCTTGGACCACAAATCCAGTCACGAGTCGCATGGGTGTATCTGTGGCAATAGCCAACAAATGGGTCAAAATTATAGATTTTTCTTTTATACCAAAAATCATTCGGATATTAAGTAAAGATCATGTTCCGTTAAGATATTTAGTACGTTTCCTACCGTAAATATATATATAAAATTGTTTTTGTGAGTGGATGCAGCAAAACCGCGAACATAAATGCACAACTTTAAAGGAACACTCTGACTTTTTGGGACTTTAGCCTATTCACCGTATCCCCCAGAGTTAGATAAGTCCATACATACCTTTTTCATCTCCGTGCGTGCTATACGCCTGTTTGACGCACCCACCGCTAGCCTAGCTTAGCACAAAGACTGGATGTAAATGGCTCCAGCTAGCATACTAATCCAACTAAGTGACAAAATAACGCAAACATTTTCCTATTTACATGTTGTGATTTGTATAGTCACAGAGTGTACAAAAAATAAAGTCACATGAGACAAAGACATATTTTAACCGTATAAATACTGGGAACTATATTCTATGAAGGCGAAGTCGACACGTCTCAGGTGCTGCGGTTATCACTCCGCCCAAGTAGCAGTGCTTCGCCTTCAGAGAATATAGTTCTCAACATTGTAAATAGGAAAATGTTTGCGTTATTTTGTCACTTATTTGGATTAGTATGCTAGCTGGAGCCATTTACATCCAGTCTTTGTGCTAAGCTAGGCTAGCGGTGGGTGCGTCAAACAGACTTATAGCACGCACGGAGATGAAAAAGGTATGTATGGACTTATCTAACTCTGGGGGATACGGTGAATAGGCTAAAGTCCCAAAAAGTCAGAGTGTTCCTTTAAAGCCGATTTAGATTTTTTTGCACCCTCAGATTTACAATAGTTGTATCTCGGCCAAATATTGTCCATACATCAAACCATACATCAATGGAAAGCTTATTTATTCAGGTGTCAGATGATGTATGAATCTCAATTTCACAAAATTGACCCTTTTGATTGGTTTTGTGCTCCAGGGTCACAAATGTTGCACAATTATGACTGCTTATACTTGATGATTTTCCTTGATTTTAGTGACATAAAACACTTATTTTTTGTGAGGCAGCTGCGTGCCATATTCATAATGAAGCTACAAATCTAAAATAGACTGCTTTTAAAGGCAGTAAAAATAGAGCGCTGCAGTGATGACGTATTTTCACAAGTTTTCACAAGGATTTTTCCATTGCCGTTTGAATTACGGCAGAAAATAAGGCTCTGTGATCAACAAAAGTTCATGATTCCCACACGTTTTGTTCCTCGAGATAATGAACATGACTTTTCTGAAGCCTAAATACAATCTTCAGAAGTAAAAAGCTTAAGTAAACACACTAAATCACAGTCACATGACTTCATGGTCATCACCACTAAACTTCACTTTAACTTACTTTAAAATCTTTGTAAAATCTATAGCAAAAATAGTTGTACTTTAGAATAAAATATCTTGAACTTGTGTTCAACAGAGCTTATTTCAAGCATTTCAAGTATCCTGTGGTGAAAATCCAGCTTTTAATGTTGTTTATGTGTCTATGTGGTGTTTTTAATATGCTTTAAGACACACCATGTGTAAGTTCATAAGTCGACAGCATTGCTGAGTATTTTCTCCTTAAAACTGCAGTGAACCAAAGACAGTCTCAAAAACACGGTTTGAAATCGCTGGTGTTTCTGACGTCACAAACGACCTTGTAACCAATCAGATCAACGTGTGATCGTCAACCAGTGGATCTCTGAGCTGAGTGAGTGAGTGGAGGCGGGGCTCATTTGCATATTCATAGAACCACGCATACTAAATGAGGCGAGGGTGTCGAGTTACATTCAAGATATTTTAAGGCATGAAGGAATTTATTTTTTTAAGGAAAAAACGTTTAAATATGTAATTTTGCAGATGGAAGATGAGTTTTAAGGGATACAATGATTGACTAAAACACTCGCCTGTTAAACAGACTGTTTAAACTTTATGCACAGGCTCAATTAAAGGGATAGTTCACTTTGAAATACATTTTTGATATGTTTTAGCTTACCTCAAGGGCATCCAAGATGTATGTGTCTTTGTTTTCGCAGTAGTTTCAATTTTGATATTTTTAGGTCAAACCGTTCTTGTCTGTCAGTCATATAATGCAGGTCTATGGTCACCACCTCAAAGAGCAGCACAGAGAAGTCCAAATTAAACATGATTTAATGACTCGTAAATGTAAGTACACATTGATGGCCTAAGACACGAAACGGGCGGTTTGTGTGAGAAAACGAACAGTATTTATATCGTTTTTACCTCTTGTAAACACAGCCACGTTCCAGTGATCTGAGGGCGCGGGCGCGTCGGTCTGCGCAAGCGCCGGAAGTGATCTCTCGCGCGTGTACGTCACTCATTGTTTACACAGAGATTTCGGAAGTGTTACCTTTCACTGTGAAGATCTAAACATATTTAGATATACAGGAAATCGCAATGGAAGATGATTTCGATATACAGTCCCTCCAGGATTTCACAATTTTTTGGTGTGATTTTTGCGATCAAAATGACTGATTTTGTGGTGGTAATTTCCAGAAATTTGTGAAAAATTTGCGATTTTTATATTTTATAATTAGGACATCACATTTACCATAATAGTATTATGTCAGATGCACAATAGTCATACATGACACAAATCACAAACAAAATGCATAAAGCTTGTTTATTTGGTCTAATGAAATTCTTTTTTTTTTTAATTGTGCTGTAGCCTATTGTTGTTGCTTGATTAACATTAACAACACTGACAACAGCAGGTAAATTAGGTTACTGTCACTTTAAGACCTACTACAGTAATGACAAACGTCCCAATCAGTTATTACTGATTGTTTTACGTAAATACTTCCCAAGATGAATATTTTGAAGTAATTGTAGCTATGTGTATTTGTTCAAGCGCTATAAAGAGAATTCAATATTCTAACTAAGCCGACAGGCGGTGACACGCAGTCAGTCAGTCAGTCAGTCAGTCACACACACACACACACTTGCAGTCAGAGACAGACTGTCACTCGACTGGCTGAAATTAGTTCTCTTTCACGGTATACTGCGCTTTTAAAAATTATTTTTAGTACCATCGAGCATATCATACTTTTTGTTATGTCATTCAATCATGTTAAATGCGTTAATAAGTTTGCCGTACTGCCTAATGAAAACCTGGGCGCTGAGAGGGCAGGAGAGACGCTTTTTCTTTCGCCATGTTTCTGACAGACCACTCACAGACATCACGCGTGCGCAACATCTGTACCCACATAAACATGCATTGAAACTTTAACTAGAGATATTTCAATTGGGTTATTATAATTTAATGTTTTGTGAGGTCTTTTTTTGAATTTTTGTGATTATTTTGCGGTTAAAGTAGGAATTATGCAGGATCGCAAAAAAATGCGACATTTTGTTGATTTTGCGTTGTATTCAGCGATCGCAGAATCGTGAAAAACTGGAGGGACTGGATATATCAACAGACAACGTTGAATTATTTTTTTGCAACCGCGCGAGAGATCACTTCCGGAGCTTTCCGGCGCTTGCGCAAAGAAACAAAGACACCTACATCTTGGATGCCCTTGAGGTAAGCTAAAACATATCAAAAATTAATTTCAAAGTGAACTATCCCTTTAAGTACCTCTGATTGGCAATTGCATTCATGTGCTCAACAGAGCCATCTGTGATTGGTTAAAGTGCTGAAAGTGATGCAAAAAACATGTTGAAAATAGAAAATGTGTGATGCATCTGAAGAAGACATTAATAGTAAACACTTTCACAATGACTGAATGGCTGCGGCAGTCACTGCAATCTTATATATTTGATTATTTGTGCAACTCTGCCATGTACCACACAAACATATTTAGTGAACCTTTAGAGTAACCCATGCAGGCTGTTTCAAACACCGAATCTGCCATCATTAATATATTCTGAACAGGCTGTTAGTGGGTCATTTATGGCCCGGGCTCTTAGCGTAGTTGCACAAGTGAATATTCATGAGCGTTGAGTCAGAGAGACCCACTGGGAAATACTGACCTCTATGCTTGACCACGTTTTAATCTGAGACCCGATCCTCCCCTAGAAAGGCAAATCACAACACTGGAGCTGCCTCACATTTGTACGCTCTTCAAGTTAATGAATAATTGATTCTGTCAACAGATACACATGATTCTCTCTCTCAATAAGAGGAACAGAAATGTTAATATTGTACAGTTGCACAAGATATTTGGATGCAAGAACATTTCAAGGTTGCGTTTCTTTTCTTTTTACTTCATTCTGTCTAGGGCTGAGCATTATTTAGATTTTCTGCTATATATATATATATATTTCACACAGGGAAAGAAAGAATGAATCATTCTAGAATGATTTGGGGTGGTTTGGAGTTCATCTCCATAAAAAAATAAAAATAAAAAAAACGAGCTGAAATTGTAAAGTCTGAAAACCTGAAGCGTAAAATCCTTTTATGCCAGAACGATTTGGAAAAAACTTGTGGCCGTTCATACTTGGGTTTATTATATGCGAAACATAGAGGGTTTTTTTACATACTAAAAATTAAATCTCTTTTCAGTTGAGTGGTTATGTGTATTTTTGGGGATAAGGTAAAGGGATCATATATGGAATGTATTATTTATAAACTAGTGCTGTCAATCGATTAAAAAAAAACCTAGATTAATTACATTTTCTGTGATTAATCGCGATTAAAACACTAACGGTTTTATATATTTTATAATGTAATAATTTCACAGATAATCTACAACTTAATGTTGAAACAACATAAAGATTTGAAATACTTGTTAAATGGCATCTTTTTATGAATAAAAGCGAGGATCACTGATACTAATACAGCTAATGCCCCCCCCCCCCCCCCCCCCCCCCCAATTTTTAAACATTAACTATTCAATATTACAGTGTAATTGAAATCTATAAAAACTATTTTTTTTTACATTTATCAGGCTTCAAAAATATAACAACTTTTAATTTAAGTGAACTTAAAACAATCCTCATAAACCCATAATAAATGTCATATTTACCCGTGGCCTTCCTACCTGTCTAACTCTTTAGGTTCATTTAAGACCGCTCTCTAAGGATACTCGACAAAATGGACATTTTGGCATAATTATGAGTTATTGTTTGTCCAAGCGCGTTCTCTTTTGACTTGTCGCGTTTTAATAGTTTAAAAGCATTTGCATGAATAATAGCGTGATCTTATAATGTAAAGCTAGCCAAAGAGTGACGGGGAAAAAACGGATGCTGTATTAATTGCGTTAAACATTGTTAATGCGTTAAATTGAAAAATATTAATCACATGCGTTACCGTTGACAGCACTATTATAAACCTTTAATACTGATGCAATTAATGTCCAATAAAGGATGGTTTGAAGCACTTAATTATTGACATTTTCTGATTATATATGACATAATCTAAAGTGAGAACTATTTGCAGTTAAGTTGTAATAAAACATTATCTGACTCTTTACATATGAGCTCATTAAACGTAATAATTTTAATTACAGTGGCAGTGAATGAAGAACTCACTATTTAGCCTATAAATATATTAACAATGGAGAGACTACTATGAATTAACTATAATAGATTTGTAAATACTTTATTGCAGTATACTTATAAAGTGATAGGAATATATTATATAAACTTTAATGCAATTTTACTGTATATCGAGAAATAAAATTAATTTGATTTCACTGTAAAATTACGTCTTAATTTCTTCATTTTTAAACCATTTTGACAGGTTGCCGGCCAATAAAAAAATGCATTGCTGGTTGTATTATTATTATTTACACGCGTGAATGAACATGCAACATAATGAACGAAGCTAAAATACTGTAATCATGAACTACACGTGTGTAAATGACACGCCCATATATTCGATTAAATCGCAACTGGATTTGACAATCGCACTGAGCCATATTGCAATATTGATTTTATTTGCAATATATAAATCGTGCAGCCCTGATTCTGTCATGTTTCGGCTTGAAAATGAAAAATAAGATGTAATTTTACAGTGAAATAATGTATTTTATTTCCCGATTTACAGTAAAATAGCATTATTGCAATGCACTTATTTTATTTGATATATTGGTAGCACTTTATAAGTATGCAGTACTAAGAGCAGGAGACGGGCTCCGTTCTGCACATGTTTTGGCCGTGGGTGTGACAGTCTCTAAAGCTGTAGCTTCATGCTAATCTGACCTTTGCAGAACCACAGAAGGGTCTCTCAGCGCCGGGGGGGTCCGACGCTACCCTTTAAAATGTGCTGCGAGATGCACCTCGTTCTAGTGACTGACAACACATGACACAATCTCTCAGTGACACCATCGTACTCGAGCTAGAACTCAGGATGCGTCTGTGTCTTATTTTGTGTCGTTGCAGGTTTTATCAGATCCAACTTCCACCCAGTAAATGTTTGTTTACATGTTTAGCAGTGAATTGCACGGGATGCACTGGGATTTCCAATGTACAAATTGTACATGTACAATGAGCGATTAATGCATGCATGATTTTTCACCAATATATGTGTAAAACAAAAGTAAATAATGGATGAAATTTGCATATTAATGGGTACTATAACAAATACAACCATAATTTAAATAATGTATACTGTTTTATGTATCTATAATATGTTATTTAAAATACAAAACAAGTACAAAAAAAGTTAGGGCTGTCACTCGATTTACATTTTTAATCGCATTAATTACAATTAATTATTCACACATTAAATTCGGTTGAGAAATTACCCCTAAAAGATCATTTTAAGTCATTATTGTGTTAAATGAGAAAAGCATCAAATAGACATTGAAAAAGGAAAGAAATATTTTTATTTTTTTAATATAATCTCTTTTGTGCTCGAGCTGAAACTCAAGATACGTCTGTATTATTTTGAGTCATTGCAGTTTTCATCCGATCCAACCTCCACCCAGTAAATGTTTGTTTACAGTAAGTAAGCAGTGAATTGCACGGGATGCACTGGGATTTTCCGATGTACAAACTCTGCTACAATAGCAATAGAAAAGGAAGAACGTATTAAAGTCAACATTCTCTCTGTATAAACATTCCTGGTCTTATGAGCGATTAATACGTGCATGATTTCATGATTTTTCATCAAAATATGTGTAAACCAATCGTCATTTAGTGATTGTTTCGGCTGGTGTTGCAGCCATTCATGTGTGAAAGGTATACAAATATTAGCAAATAACGATAGATTGTGAAGTCTATTTTTTTGGGATACTGTGGTGATTTCTGGGCTGTGAATGTTGTTGGCATGTAGTTGTGTACTGATGAACACATTATTTGTCAGTTTTCTGAATGCTAAACCAGCGCTGCTGCTGTTCGAAGCCCAACAAACAGGACTGTTTCAGGTGGAAACTACAGGTGAAACTCGAAAAATGAGAATATCGTGCAAAAGTTCAGTAATTCAACTTAAAAAGGTGAAACTAATATATTATATAGCCTCATTACATGCAAAGTGAGATATTTCAAGCCTTTATTTGTTATAATTGTGATGATTATGGCTTACAGCTTATGAAAACTTTTCACAATATTCTAATTTTGAATTTCGGGTTTTCATAAGCTGTAAGCCATAATCATCAACATTATAACAAACAAAGGCTTGAAATATCTCACTTTGCATGTAATGAGTCTATATAATATATTAGCTTCACCTTTTTAAGTTGAATTACTGAAATAAATGAACTTTTGCACGATTTTCAAATTTTTCGAGTTTCACCTGTTCATATTCAAATATACTCCCATTTAATAACTCTGATGCTCAATAAAACTGAGTCCCTGCCTGAAAGTCACAACAGAATAAAAATAATTCTTTCTATAATGAAACTTTGTTTTTTCCTTCTCCATGTTGCATCATATTCTTTATTGTTGGTAAGTTTGAGAACTTGCATGTCTTTAGACATTCCTCTTTGTTTCCTCCTCATTCAGGCTGTGATATCAACACGTGCTTAATTAATTATCAATTGAAATTACAAATTTGTTTGTATCATCAACAGTGTTCATGCATTGTCATTGGATTCTCTACTGTTAAGTTTATGGTTCATAATGGGCTTTCATTGCAACATTTTTAGTCTTTTACTCATTTTATTAATCTGATTGTGCAGCTCAGTTTGTTTTAGCCTCTGGAATATAGCAATAAAGTCAAAAACTTGATGGATGAATCTCATCAAATTCAAAACATGTCCGGGTCACATTTCGCCGTCAAAAGTAAAAAAAAATAGGCCAATTAAGATTTTTTTTTTTTGGTAACATTTTTATTTTATTGTTACTACATGTAATTACTATAGTAATAACAGTAAGTTATGTATAATTACAAGCAACTAAACCTAACCGTAACTGTATAGTAAGTGCATGTAGTTAATTAAAATTAATCATACTTATTTGAGTAAGTACAACCTTTTTTGCATTATGACATTATTTTTACCCCCTTATTGTAAAAACTATTACAGCAATACAGTGTTTTATTTTCATCTTAAAGTCCCCCTGTGGTGAAAATCAAGCTTTAAATGTTGTTTATATGTCTATGTGGTGTTTAAGACAAACCAAACGCAAATTCATCAGTCAACGTTTATGTATATATGATATATTGTTATTTAAATTACAAAAATATATATATATATATTGCATTGCAGGGATTATAATCGTGGAGAATCCAATTGTTATGAAAACAATGTCACAATGCAAATACATTTTTTTATGTGCTTTTTATGTTGTTTAATGAGATTCACCCTGGCATCTTTAGTGTAAGTCATCATCACATGACCTGGTTACTTATACTATAATCAACGCTGTCACTTTCCTCATGAATAAAGTAATCATCATAGTAACATGTGGATAGAAATAGAGTTTTTAA
Organism: Rhinichthys osculus; assembly: GCA_029959095.1. Taxonomy (NCBI): domain Eukaryota; kingdom Metazoa; phylum Chordata; class Actinopteri; order Cypriniformes; family Leuciscidae; genus Rhinichthys; species Rhinichthys osculus. The sequence goes on along the minus strand of JARWKJ010000006.1, from coordinate 2,263,694 downwards.
CCATGTTATCTTGCATGTGTTTGTTTAGCTCTGGATGATTCGCTGAACCGACCTTATTTTACAGCAAAACGCATGCGAAGCATTGAGTGCGGAGAGGAAGTTTGCGTGCATGAACAGCGTGTTCTGTTTTGATGTTTGGGGAGGATTTGTCCCCAGGAGAGAGAGTAATGGGAGGGTGCGCTAGATTAAGGTAGATTATATCTGCCCACAGTCTTATCAACAGAATCCGAGATGAGGACATAATGCTATGACGCACATCACAGCTGAAATCCTCGTGCCAGGATTTCATATTTTCAACATCGACGTCCTCTACACCTTTAGCGGATCTGTGTGTGGATATACTGACACGAGAGAAAGTGAATTACTGCATGCACATTATGTTTTAAGCTCTGTTCACACTGATGCCGATTTTATCCCGACTAGTAATTACAGATGAAACTCGAAAAATTAGAATATCGTGCAAAAGTTAATTTATTTCAGTAATTCAACTTAAAAGGTGAAACTAATATATTATATAGACTCATTACATGCAAAGTGAGATATTTCAAGCCTGTATTTGTTATAATTGTGATGATTATGGCATATAGCTTATGAAAACCCCAAATTTAAAATTAGAATATTGTGAAAAGGTTTTCATAAGCTGTACGCCATAATCATCAACATTATAAAAAATAAAGGCTTGAAATATCTCACTTTGCATGTAATGAGTCTATATAATATATTAGTTTCAGCTTTTAAGTTGAATTACTGAAATAAATTAACTTTTGCACGATATTCTAATTTTTTGAGTTTCACCTGTATTAGCGAGCTGCACAACGGTGGCTATAGTTTAAAAAAATCTGACCACAAATGTGATGTATTACTGGTAAAAAAAAAATGTATATCCTGCAACTAAAAATGTACATAGTAATAGAAAAGAAGCACACACTATCAAATATGATGTATATTTGATGTCTTTCTGAATGACACTTTTGATTCAATTTTACTTGCTGTTTCTTAGTAATTATTTGTAAAATTGACTAGCTGTGTCTACACCATGTACAGTATATAAGTATATATATATATACTGTATATAAGGCTTTTATCATGAGCAAGATGAATGTTAAATTTCCAATTAAAGGTGTTGTAAGCAATTTTGCTTTTAACCAGATGTTCTGCTTTTCTAAAACACGTTGGCCAAACTGATGGCAGTAACCCTGAAATGATTGACAGTCAGAGAATGTTTCTGATTGGCTAAAAGAAACTTGGCTGAGTCCCTTTAAGACGAGTCATTTCACTCAGCGGCCATCTTTGAAAGCCTCTCGGGCAGCTATTTTAGTCATGCAAGCACAGCTCTTTCTGAATGGGGAAACATCAAACATCAAATTCTCCAAAGCCCTAAGCGCACGTCTCAGAAACTGGATGTTTTTAAAGCATCCGCTGCAATGCCTTTACCAGCTGCTGATTGGCTCTTTAATTTAGAAGGCGGGACTTATTCTGCCATATAGAGTGTATGCGCATGACGTCACCGTCAGCTGGAGTGACTGCGGTTACACACGCATCTGTTTTCAGTGTGAACACCGCGGAAAACACACTAAACACATCTAAAACGGGAAAGAGCTTTGAGATTGACTGTACAACTAGATTTGACAAGAAATCTGAGGTATATTTTTACAGACTGATGAAAGCTACAGAACAGAGACGCAAATGATCACAGAAACAACGACTCCAGGCAGAGAACGGTGGATTTGCAGTTTTCATTTTGTGTCAATATGCTGAATTATGGGGTAAAATCATACACTATATACTGTATTGTTATATATTGTATTGACAAATCATCAATTAAATATTTACCATTGTATATTCTGCATAATTGGACGTTTTTAAATAAACACTGAAAAATAAACTATACACAAGTTTTAGATATGATGATATATATAACATTAATATGAGTGTTCACCCGGATTTAGACCTATATTGTATTTATATAAAGCGTTCACAGGCAAATTTGCTTTGTGTATTTCCCCGGCGTTGAAATCAGGCTCATATAAATGTCAGGAAACACGATTCCTGACGCATGTCAATATCCATGAATCACTGGATCTTTGGTAAGTTGACAGGAACAATATATCAAGTCCAACCTTTAGTTTAAACTGATAATCGTTTGTTTTACTCGCGTTTTCCCCTGTTAAATCCAGTCACTCTGCAGCTCTTCTGCCACTCAGTCCGGCTGAGGGAGCGTTTTCCAGCGGGAAAGTGACGTTAATTCATACCCTCTATTGTGCATTGCACTTTCTACCATTCATAATAATGTAGGTGCACTGTCTTTGTATATCTAAAGTGCAGTCAGAGACATGTAATTCCTCATGACACCTATTTCAGTGAAATCTCTCAGGTAGTAGTGACATTTTATGTGTGGTATTGCTAAAGGACGTTGCTTACAGCACCTTAAACTCCTCCATCTTGCCTGCACTGATGATCACAGTACCAGAGAGAAGACTGATCACATGTGCATCAGTGTCGTAATAGCCACATTTGCATGAAGTTAAAGTCCCGTCACAGTAGGGGGTTTTCGCACCGGTAGTTCTAGGCACTAGCCCGAGAACTAATGTTTCCCATAGGACCATTTTCCTGGTTGCATTCGCACCGCCAGTAGGAACCAAGCGTGCCGCACAAGCCCTGAAAAGTGAAGCCCAAGCGTCTCGATCGCCCCCTGGTGGCCGGTCCTAGTATAGGTCATAAGCCCCGCCTCCCCGTGTTATTCAACCGCACGTGAGACCAACTAAACAATTAAATTACACTTCAAATATGTTTTTCCAAAGATGATTTCTGTCATTAACGGTAGTTTTTATCACGCTGATGTAATTTCAAGTGTTTGTTTTTAAAATAAGTTTGTTTTTAGTTAGTTATTTGATGTGGTGCTGTGACGTCATGATTGACAGCTGTGATTGACAGGTTCTCTGAGCGAAGTAGTCACTGCTAGCTAGGGTGACCAGAAGTCCCGAAAAATTCGGGACAGTCCCGAAATCTAAGCTGTTTTCCCGAATCCGAAACCGGCCTTAATAGTCCCGAAAATTATACTATAGCAAAATCTTGATATAAAACATTAAACTGTCCGTGGAAGTTGAGTTGTCCTGCAGCCAGCCCCCTCAAGTTGCAGCAGCCGCAGCCGCGAGGACAGTGAATGTGCAGGAGCCAGTCTAAACTTTAGTTTTTTACGCGCGTCAATGGATTCAAAGTGTTCTCGCGTATAACTAGACGCGGTAGGTGTGAATTTGACGCACTATTCGCGTCTGGTGTGAACGCAGCATTAAAGGAGTGATTGATTGGTCGCGTCACTGTGTGCAAAAAAAATACTTCAGCCGGGCCTTAATGTCGGGTTACACTTGGAGCAAATCATCTACACAAATATTTAGTTTTCCTATTTAATGACCGACAATTTAGTTGTAATAATAATTTTGGCATAAGGCTTATTAGTGTTAGGCTATAGCCTGAAAGGTCTGATTTAGCCTGTGCACTGTTACAACAGTAACACATTTTTTTTTTACAATGATATTTGAGTTTATGATTTTAATGTTTTTTATTTTTATTTTTTTGTGGCAGACAAGACTAACTACAGACTGTTGTTGATCTTTGAATAAAAATATAAGTTTGGTTCAGGTTTGAACCTAAACATATTTTGAACCAGAACCTGACATATTGAACCAAAACCAACCCCCCCAGCCCCCCCGTCCCGAATTTCAGCCAATCTCATCTGGTCAACAGCGGCACCAACATACTTTTTTTCAGGATCTTCGGAGGACTGAGGAGATTGACGCTTTAAATTTAATATCTACATTTCTATAATTAGTTTTTTTTAAATTGCCGGAGCGTGTGCTTGTGATTGATTCAGCGAGAGTGAGGGCGGGGCCTTGATTTCGCGGCTTTACTTCCGGCTCACGACTGCGCGTGTCTGATCCCGAGATCGCTTCTGTGCAGACTCAAGTACAAGATGTCAGCGCCATATCGGGACACTGGCGGCGTCACTTCTGACCAATGAAAGAGAGCGAAGGGGCGTCGTCCATCTTTTTTTACAGTCTATGGTAGGAACTCTGAAGTGACGTAAGACACGCTTGTTCTTGTGACTTTTATTTTGACGGCGCGGCGGACCTTTATTTTGATGGCGCTGAGAACGCCAGAGCCTGAACACACGCGGTCGCATTCTTCATGTTCGTTAGTTTACGATCTGTCTAACATCATGTCCTAACCAGACGCGATAAGATTCCAGCGACAAATAATTTGTCTGTCCACACTAGACGCGACGCGACTACGAGATGCGTCGAAATCAATCAAAACCCACAGCCAATCAGAGCAACGTGTGGGCGGAGTCTCGCGGCGAGTGCGCGGCACCAGAGAGCAATGTTGCCAACTTAGCGCCTTTGTCGCTATTTTTAGCGTCTTTTCAGACCCCTTTAGCGACATTTTTTCAAAAAAACGACTAGCGACAATTTTAGCGACTTTTTGGACAAACCTGAGTAACCTCCAAATGTTGCCAGTCCTGTCCTGCGAGCGCGAGGTCTTCTTTCTCCCTGTCGTCACTCTCTCTCGCTGCGTCTCCTCTGTTCAGTGACCGGCTGAAAGGAGCGCACGGCCGCTGACAGACGCGAACGAGCAGTGTTTTCCCATGGACTTATCACTTATCTGCTTTTCTTTTGTTTTATATTTAAAGAATTTAGTTTGACCATTTTAATTTTATTTCTTGTCTTGTGCTTATTACTTGTAACACTCACTATCACAGAGCTTAGTTCATCCGGTTCCCTAACTCTCTCAACTCAGATAATGTTCCACATAGGCCTATAAAAAATGTAATCATTCACTATATTATAGCTACTCGTTCAATTGTCTGACAACAAAAAAATAGGAAATGAGAACAGCTTTATTTGACATTCGGCTATGTTATAATAAATAGAGCATTAATTTAGAGAGAAAACGCACCAGGCTGACAGAACACAAGTACGACGCGATGGCGTCATTAATATGCTAAGTGACGTATGACGTCATCTAGCGACATTTACCAACTTTTAGGGAAGGCGTTAGCTACTTTCCTTTGAAAATAGTTGGCAACACTGCCAGATAGTCATCTTGACGACAATCGCAAGATAATGGATAAGTAGCTACATAATCAAATTCACAAATATTACACCATTTAAACATTATTAAAAATAAATAGGCTACTGAGTTACTAAAACAATCTTTGTCAAATAATACACTTGTTTGTTCGCAGTTTGAACGTTCTTGTTTCCATTAGTTTAATTTCAAGATCTGAGGTGAATTATCCATCGTTGCTTTTACAACTACAAAGCTGGAGCACTCAATGATATTCAATGTCACATTACACGCTTTTAACATTAAATAAAGCACATAAACAGTGCCTGAGATTATCATTGCCACACTTTGTGTGTGTTGTTCCAGCGCAACGTCGCAGAAAAATAGAAACCGTTTCTAAAATTAAATCGTCGCGTGTCGCCTTTATTATGAAAACCTTTTCACAATATTCTAATTTTGAATTTGGGGTTTTCATAAGCTGTAAGCCATAATCATTAACATTATAACAAATAAAGGCTTGAGATATCTCACTTTGCATGTAATGAGTCTATATAATATATTAGTTTCACCTTTTAAGTTGAATTACTGAACTTTTGCACGATATTCTAAATTTTCACGAATAACTAATTTTGGGTATTTGAGTGTTTTAGTGGTTTTTGAGCCACAGAAAATCTTTAGTCCAGTAGAGAACCCGTAAATCACCCTTATTGTGAGTTGGGGTGGTTACAATAGTGTCGGCCCAGATCCACATGTACCAGATGTGGCCCGACACTACGTTGCTGTGTTACTATATAGTGAGGAAAAAAAACAGATTTTGTGCTGTGTTGTTGGTCTGATGGTTTGGTCTAATGGTTGTGTATTCAGAAGGATGAGGTTTTTAACTCACATTGTCCTGTCATAACCTGCTTGTTGTCCAGCGCTGTGAATGCTGCTGTGTGTGGGCGCATGTGACATGCATAAACTAACCAGAACTACCCATCTGTCTGTGGAGAGACTCATCTCTCTTCTTCAGTGACCTCTAACTGAACCACCTTTCTGCATCAGCAATACCCAAACATCTCGAGACTCGAGTCTTGTGCTGTTGTTTTTGATGAATGGATAAGGATTATTGGTAACACTTTACAAAATAATTCCATTTTTTTTAGCATTAGTGATTTGCATTAGGGTGCTTTCACACCTTCCTTGTTTTCAGACTTTTCAGTTTGATCTAATTTGAGATATTTCAGATATTTCAAGCCTTTATTTGTTATAATTTTGATGATTATGGCTTACAGCTTATGAAAACCCCAAATTTGTGAAAAGGTTTTCATAGCTATAAGCCATAATCCTCAAAATTATAACAAATAAAAGCTTGAAATATCTCACATTGCATGTAATGAGTCTATATAATATATTAGTTTCACCTTTTAAGTTGAATTACTGAACGTTTGCACGATATTCGGTAACACTTTACTTGAAGGGGTGTACATAAGACTGACATGACACCTTCATAACCATGACATGACACATGTTATGAATATGAAGGAAGTTGTATGCATGTTTATGACAACTGTCATTAAGTGTCATTCGCTCAATTATGAGATTTTGAATGCAAATATGACATTGTTTAAGATGTCTTTGTTATGACACCTTGACATAAACCAATACATCATAACCTGTCAGTGTCTTTGTCATGACAACTTGACATTAAATTAAGTTAAACTGTCATGTGGTTGGTTTTGACATTGGCTGTCATAAGGCCATTATAACTGTGTCATGAATATTTTTCGTGACCTCGACTACAGTGGTACACATTGAATTTGTCATTAAACAGTTATAATGGCTTCATGACAGCCAATGTCAAAACCAACCACCTGACAGTTTAATGTAATGTTAACCAATAAAGCTAAGTGCTTTCTTAAGTTTGATAATTAATCTGCTATGTCATGTTTATGACAGGTTGTGTTATCTTAGTAATGTCAAGTTGTCATTACCAAGACACTGACAGGTTATGATGTATTGGTTTATGTCAAGGTGTCATAACAAAGACATCTCAAACAATGTCATATTTGCATTAAAAATGTCATAATTGAGCGAATGACACTTAATGACAGTTGTCACAAACATGCATACAACTTCCTTCATATTCATAACATGTGTCATGTCATGATTATGAAGGTGTCATGTTAGTCTTATGCACACCCCTTCAAGTAAAGTGTTGCCCGATATTCAAATTTTTGTATGTGTTTCTACTTTAAAAGTGACACTATGAGTCCAGACAGAAAATAAAACACGAGAACATTATCAGCACATTCGGTCTCAATAATATAAATTATTCTCCTGCTGTTGCATTTTACAACAACCATTTAAAGTGAAATAAGCGTTTATCATCTCATTTCGTTCTAGTGTAAAGTGTGATGGATTAATGTCTTTTTTCTTGCATGTTCTTCCTCTGCGCGTCGACCCTGATGAAGATGATGAACCAGCGGCACCAATGTAAGAACACAATGAATTATGAACATGCGTTTATTATTAACTCATTTGTTATGATGCACAAAAGCATGCATTGATTGTGAACCGTACACATCTGTCATCCAGAAAAACAAACTCTACGAACAACCACAAAGAGAAAAACGTACGGCAGCGGAACACCAACTGAGCCGACGGACCAAACGGCGCTGAAGGTTTACAACGCATTACAACTCATTCTGAGTTACAAACCAGCATGCAAATGTTCCCTTTAGTTGATTAAATCCCGTCTTGTTTCCAGATGACCAACTGCATATCTTGACCATACGGAGGAGAGGAGAAGCTCCAGCGACGCACAACCTTCCTCACGATGGTGAACAAAACAACAATGACAGCATTACACTGGCACAAACGAACAATAAAGACTGTCTTAAGTTTGCCTTATTCAGGCTCGTGATCTGTGTGAATGTGGACGCTGACTGAATCATGAAGGTGATGATGATTTTACTACATGTGCTGTTAACGTTGCATTTCGTTCTTTTATCATGCCCTCCTGCTGCACTAATTCTTTTTCATATCTACATGTTGTCTCGAATGCATGCAATAACATAATCTAATAAGATTCAGAAATAGTTTTTCTATTGTTACTTTAAATGGCGTTGCATCCAAATGAATAACCTATGTGTGTGTGTGTGGGAGAGAGAGCATATCAGCGTGTGTGTGTGTTTTTAAAGAAATTTAAATGGATAAAAAAAGTAAGGAATCATCGAAATCTTTGTACAGTTTATCATCCAATACTAAAAGGAGGTGTTTTGTCTTAAACTAGAATGCAAGAACCTTTGTGAGTGGCAGAACAGTATTTAATCTTAAAAAAAGCTGATATTGTATTAAATGAAATGGATACATGTAAACATTTATTTTCTAGAGTTATTTAGACGTCTTGTACATGTGGTGCTGTAAGTGTTCAAATATTACGATAGCATCTGTAAAAAGAAAAATAATATATCTTTTTTTTTCCTTTTTTTAATGTCGTTTCTTTTTAGAGAAAAGATGATTCTTGTACAGCATGGCTATAATCCTATGCAATATGTATACATATAGACCTACTGACAATTGTAAGGTGGGGTGGGTTTGTTTAATTTCTGAGAATAAAAAAGCTTTAACGGGACAGTGAGATAAGGGTGCTTCGCATTTTGAAATGCACTGCTGTAGTTGCATGACAACTGATCAATACAGTGTGTGTCACCATAACAATGGACCAACATACAAGGGAGGAAGTGGGTGGAGCTAAAGCCATTACAAACTATGTGAAACCAATTGTTTCCTTTTTCAGAATAAAGGTTCCAAAAATACTCCTGCGTTAATGTGCATTCTGTAAAGCTTTTCTCCCTTAGCAACCGTAACCAGAGGGGGCGGAGCTTATCAGAGGCGTAACTGGATTTTGAGCAGTATTCGGGTAGTATTATTTATATACTATTACAGTTTTGAATTGGCTTTAATTTATTTATATATATATACATATATATATATAGTTAATTTTAGTAATTTTATGGGGGGTTTATTTTCATTTTTACTGGTTTTGATTTTGAGCTGTTATTTTTGTATTATTTATATCCTATTATAGTATTTAACTAAAATAAAAAAAAAAAACGATGATTCAAAACTATATTAAATACTATAATAGGATATAAATTATACTAAAATAACAGCTCAAAATCAAAACCAGTAAAAATGGAGAATTTTTTTTTTACTAAAACTAACTCAAATAAAAAAATAACGATGATTCAAAACTATTAGTTTTAGTAATTTTATGTGGGGGGTTTTTTGTGTTTTTTTTACTGGTTTTGAGCTGTTATTTTAGTATTATTTATATCCTATTATAGTATTTAATATCGTTTTGAATCATCTTTATTTTTTTATTTTAGTTACAGTTTTAGTAATTTTATGTGCTTTCGCCATTTTTATTAGTTTTGATTTTAAGCTGTTATTTTAGTATTATTTATATCCTATTATAGTATTTAACTAAAATAAAAAAATAAAGATGATTCAAAACTATATTAAATACTATAAATAATACTAAAATAACAGCTCAAAATCAAAACCAGTAAAAAAAAAAAAAAAAAAAAAAAATTACGAAAATTAACTAAAATAAAAAAATAACGATGATTCAAAACTATAGTAAATACTATAATAGGATATAAATAATACTAAAATAACAGCTCAAAATCAAAACCAGTAAAAATGGGGGAAAAAAATTACTAAAACTAACTAAAATAAAAATTGATGAAAAAACTAAAACAATGATTCAAAACTATTAGTTTTATATGGGGGGGGGGGGGGGGGTTTGTGTTTTTTTTACTGGTTTTGAGCTGTTATTTTATTATTATTTATATCCTATTATAGTATTTAATATAGTTTTGAATCATCTTTATTTTTTTATTTTAGTAATTTTATGGTTTTTATTTTTTATTTTTACTGGTCTTGATTTTGAGCTGTTATTTTAGTATTATTTATATCCTATTATAGTGTTTATTAATGTTTTGAATAAGCTTTATTTTATCTTTTTTTTCATTTTAATTTTAGTTACTTTTAGTAATTGTATGTGCTTTTGTCATTTTTACTGGTTTTGATTTTGAGCTGTTATTTTAGTATTATTTCTATAATATTATAGTATTTAATATAGTTTTGAATTATCTTTAATTATATACATACACACGTATATATTTTTACTTTTAGTAGTTTTACTATATGCTTTTGCCATTTTTTTCTTTTGATTTTGAGCAGTGTTTTTGTAGTAATGTTTTGAATAAGCTTTAATTTCTATATATTTTGCTGTGCTTTTATCATTTTTATCAGTTTTTTTAATATTTCTATTTCTTTTACACCTCAGCTTTAGTCTTAGTAATTTTAGCCCAACTTATTTTATTCCAGTTAGTTGCCAAGGTATTATTTCAATTTTTTATTACAAGTATTTTTTAATCGGATATTTATATTTTATCTCATTTAACGAATTGATTTTGAATAGTTTTAGTTACCAGGCTCTGCTCTACCTCAGTCTTGCATTAGCTCCTTTAGCTTCTTCTCGACTTCCTCAACGAACGCAGGAAAGCCAGCATCCAGCAGACAGAGGCGCAGTAATGCCTCCAGGCCTCCAGAGGGCAGCGTGCTCTGATGATACGCCATCGGCAGGGTCAGCTCACACTCGCCCAGGAAGAACTGAAGAGGAAGAGATTTTAATGCATGAAAAAGTCAGTGTGCACTTCACGGATGACATCTCAGAGGTCAAATTAGAATATCACTGACAACAGCATCTAACTCAGCGAGTCAACACCAGACACAGGCTTTCAGTGTAATCATGGTACCTGAGATAGGTGTTTGATTGACAGCGCTCCCATGGCAACGGCAGGGACCTCCCGTGGAGCATCTTCAGGGGCCTGAAGTGCAAACAGAAATAGATTCATTCATTATAGTCTCATGGTTCGCACGGAGGGCCTCACCAGCCGATCAATACTCTCATTACTAATTGAATATCCTCATCCCTGAGAATCTTTCTCATTCCTGCCGTGGGGAGACAACGTGACTAACCATATTTTACAAAGAGAATTCCCTTTGTGCTTGTGTTCGCTATCTTTAGAGCCTCAAGTCTGCGTGTTTACATTTCAGATTCACAAATAAGCAGTTCTGCTGAGGGTGGGGTTATTTCACTCGTCGCCCATTTAAATATCATTATGTGGCAACAGCACCACCTAGTGATGAATCCCAAATTAAAATTCATTATTTGTTTTAATTAAATACATTTTTGTCAGCTTTGATTTAAGTTAAGTAAATGTCTTATTTTCTGATCTAATTATGCACACTTAATTGGTGCATTATATATTAAAGATAAACAATCTCATCATTTTGTCCTACATTATTTCCTGCTAAATATTCTGTTGTACATCACATGCATTAATTGTGTTGTCATTTTACCTGTTTATCGCTTGATATAAATATTATGTACAGTAAGTCCAGGTCGATAGTAGCTCTAGTACTACATACCATTATTTCCCCATACTTTTCCCTTTAATATTAACAAACATGGATGGATGGATAAAAAAAGGATGGATGGATAAAAGGATGGATGGATGGGTTTGAGGTGGATGGACGTGTGGATGAATGAATAGAAGGATGGATGTGAGGATGGATGTGAGGATGGATGTGAGGATGGATGGATGGATGGATGGATGGATGGATGTGTGGATGGATTGATGTGTGGATGGGTGGGTGGATGGATGGATGGATGGATGGATGTGTGGGTGGATGTGTGGGTGGATGGATGTGTGGAAGGATGGACGTGACGATGAATGGAAGGATGGATGGATGTGTGGATGGATGGAAGGATGGATGTGCCTTTCCACTATGTAAAGCGACCTTGGGTTTGAGAAAGGCGCTATATAAAATAAACGTATTATTATTATTATTATTATGTGTGGATGGATGTGAGGATGTGAGGATGGATGAATGTGAGGATGGATGGATGTGTGGAAGGATAGATGGACGTGAGGATGAATGGAAGGATGGATGGATGTGTGGATGGATGTGAGGATGGATGGATGGATGTGTGGATGGATGGATGGATGTGTGGATGGATGGAAGGATGTATGGATGTGTGGATGGATGGAAGGATGGATGGATGGATGGATGGATGGATGGATGTGTGGATGGATGTGAGGATGGATGTGTGGATGGATGGAAGGATGGATGGATCTGTGGATGAATGTGTGGATGGATGGATGGATGGATGTGAGGATGGATGGATGGATGGATGTGTGGATGGATGGATGGATGTGTGGATGGATGGATGTGAGGATGGATGGATGGATGGATGTGTGGATGGATGGAAGGATGGATGGATGTGTGGATGAATGTGTGGATGGATGTGAGGATGGATGGATGGATGGATGGATGTGTGGATGGATGTGAGGATGATGGATGGATGGATGTGTGGATGGATGGATGTGTGGATGAATGTGTGGATGGATGTGAGGATGGATGTGAGGATGGATGGATAGATGGATGGATGTGTGGATGGATGGAAGGATGGATGGATGTGTAGATGGATGTGAGGATGGATGTGTGGATGGATGTGAGGATGGATGGATGGATGTGTGGATGGATGGAAGGATGGATGGATGTGTGGAAGGATGTGTGGAAGGATGGATGGATGTGTGGAAGGATGGACGTGAGGATGGATGGATGGATGGATGTGTGGATGGATGTGAGGATGGATGGATGTGTGGATGGATGGAAGGATGGATGGATGTGTGGAAGGATGGACGTGAGGATGAATGGAAGGATGGATGGATGGATGGATGTGTGGATGGATGTGAGGATGGATGGATAGATGGATGTGTGGATGGATGGAAGGATGTGTGGATGGATGGATGGATGGAAGGATGTGGGGATGGATGGAAGGATGGATGGATGGATGGATGGATGGATGGATGTGTGGAAGGATGGACGTGAGGATGAATGGATGGATGGATGGATGTGTGGATGGATGGAAGGATGGAAGGATGTGTGGATGGATGGATGGATGGAAGGATGTGTGGATGGATGGAAGGATGGATGGATGGATGGATGGATGTGTGGAAGGATGGACGTGAGGATGAATGGATGGATGGAAGGATGGATGGATGGATGGATGTGTGGATGGATGGATGGAAGGATGTGTGGATGGATGGAAGGATGGATGGATGGATGGATGGATGGATGGAAGGATGGATGGATGGATGTGTGGATGGATGGAAGGATGGAAGGATGTGTGGATGGATGGATGGATGGATGGATGGAAGGATGTGTGGATGTGTGGATGGATGGAAGGATGGATGGATGTGTGGATGGATGTGTGGATGAATGTGTGGATGAATGTGTGGATGGATGTGTGGATGGAAGGATGGATGGATGTGTGGATGGATGTGTGGATGAATGTGTTGATGGATGTGAGGGTGGATGTGAGGATGGATGGATAGATGGATGGATGTGTGGATGGATGGAAGGATGGATGGATGTGTAGATGGATGTGAGGATGGATGTGTGGATGGATGTGAGGATGGATGGATGGATGGATGTGTGGATGGATGGAAGGATGGATGGATGTGTGGAAGGATGTGTGGAAGGATGGATGGATGTGTGGAAGGATGGACGTGAGGATGGATGGATGGATGTGTGGATGGATGTGAGGATGGATGGATGGATGTGTGGATGTGTGGACGGATGGATGTGTGGATGGATGGAAGGATGGATGGATGTGTGGAAGGATGGACGTGAGGATGAATGGAAGGATGGATGGATGGATGGATGGATGTGTGGATGGATGTGAGGATGGATGGATGGATGGATGTGTGGATGGATGGAAGGATGTGTGGATGGATGGATGGATGGAAGGATGTGGGGATGGATGGAAGGATGGATGGATGTGTGGAAGGATGGACGTGAGGATGAATGGATGGATGGAAGGATGGATGGATGGATGGATGGATGTGTGGATGGATGGAAGGATGGAAGGATGTGTGGATGGATGGATGGATGGATGGAAGGATGTGTGGATGGATGGAAGGATGGATGTGTGGAAGGATGGACGTGAGGATGAATGGATGGATGGAAGGATGGATGGATGGATGGATGGATGTGTGGATGGATGGATGGATGGATGGAAGGATGTGTGGATGGATGGAAGGATGGATGGATGGATGGATGGATGGATGGATGGATGGATGGATGGATGGATGGAAGGATGGATGGATGGATGTGTGGATGGATGGAAGGATGGAAGGATGTGTGGATGGATGGATGGATGGATGGATGGAAGGATGTGTGGATGTGTGGATGGATGGAAGGATGGATGGATGTGTGGATGGATGTGTGGATGGATGTGAGGATGGATGGATGGATGGATGTGAGGATGGATGTGAGGATGGATGGATGGATGTGTGGATGGATGGAAGGATGGATGGATGTGTGGAAGGATGTGAGGATGGAAGGATGGATGTGTGGAAGGATGGACGTGAGGATGAATGGAAGGATGGATGAATGGATGGATGGATGTGTGGATGTGTGGATGGATCTGAGGATAGATGGATGGATGGATGGATGGATGTGTGGATGGATGGAAGGATGGATGGATGTGTGGATGGATGGATGGATGGATGTGTGGATGGATCTGAGGATGGATGGATGGATGGATGTGTGGATGGATGGAAGGATGGATGGATGTGTGGAAGGATGTGAGGATGGATGGATGTGTGGATGGATGTGAGGATGGATGGATGGATGGATGGATGGACGGACGTGTGGATGGATGGAAGGATGTGGGGATGGATGGAAGGATGGATGGATGGATGTGAGGATGAATGGAAGGATGGATGGATGTGTGGATGGATGTGAGGATGGATGGATGGATGTGTGGATGGATGGAAGGATGGAAGGATGTGTGGATGGATGGATGGATGGATGGAAGGATGGATGGATGTGTGGAAGGATGGACGTGAGGATGAATGGAAGGATGGATGGAAGGATGGATGGATGTGAGGATGGATGGAAGGATGGATGGATGGATGGATGTGTGGATGGATGGAAGAATGGATGGATGTGTGGATGGATAGATGGATTGGATGGATGTGAGGATGGATGGAAGGATAGATGGATGAATGGAAGGATGGATGGACGTGAGGATGAATGGAAGGATGGATGGATAGATGGAAGGATGTGTGGATGGATGGATGGGTTTTAGGTGGGTGGATGTGTGGAAGGATGGATAGAAGGATGGATGAATGGGTTTTGGGTGGATGGATGTGTGGATGGATGGAAGGATGAATGGATGAATAGAAGGATGTGTGGAGGGATGGATGGGTTTTGGGTGGATGGACGTGGGGATGGAAGGATGTGTGGAAGGAGATGTGGATGGACGTGAGGATGGATGGATGAATGGATGTGTGGATGAATGGAAGGCTGGAAGGATGAGTATCCGGCTGAGTGTCTCTGACCTGCTCCTGCTGTGCTGTAGATGTCCCAGGCTCCTCAGGGTTGGATGTTGCAGATGCAGGATTGATCAGATGCTCCTGGACCGGAACGTAATCCTGCAGTTTCTCCACAGCTTTCCCACAGAAACCTGCAGCTTCTGCTCGACTAGTGCCCTCAAACTGCAGCCTGAGCAAACGGCTCTCTCCCTACACACACACACACACACACACACACACACACAGAAACATCTCTGAGACCTCGGTTGCATAAACGGTTAAGACTAGTCTTATTACTTAGTCATCACATTTTTTTCTTTAAGACTGTTCATAACTGTTTAAAGTCAGTTATATAAAAATGTAGATTGGTTTAATTTGATACTAGAAAGTAAGACTAATTGCCCCTTGACTCAACGCTAGTTCGTCATACTAGTAATTAAGACAGTCTCAACATATGGGCTATGTTAATGAAACTGGCAACTGATTTTTAAATCAACCCTTGTCCCTGAAAGAACTATTTGGAATAAGAAATTTAAAAAAATCTGTTTTCGTTCCCCCCCCCCCCCTTTTGTTCCACCCTGACATGTAGGGTTATATGTACTCCAGTTTTGTTCTTATTAAAATGTATTTAAACATTTTTTTAAGGATTCTCTTATACATTATTTTTTTTTTTTTTTTTTTACAGGCAATATGGAACCAGGAACATCAAAATTCATTCTAGTTCTTTTTTTTTAATTATTAACCTTTATTGAGAAAGCATGTTGAATTTTACAATTGTTTGACATATGAAGTGCATTACGTTGCTTTACCATTTTTAACTTTCTAATACAGGAACATCAGAACTCAGGTGTGGGTGGCGGCGGGGTAACCAAATAACTTCCATATTATTTATGTTATTCATTTAAACTTTTAAATCTGTGCACAATTAGTAAGAAGCAGCAGTGTTTACAAACAATCAGATCTAACCGGCTTAACATAGTCCGTCCACTAGGACCACATCCTATAGAAAGTGTCCCTTAAAGGGTTAGTTCACCCAAAAATGAAAATGATGTCATTAATGACTCTCCCTCATGTCGTTCCAAGCCCGTCAGACATCCGTTCATCTTCAGGACACAGTTTAAGATATTTTAGATTTAGTCCGAGAGCTTTCTGTCCCTCCATTGTAAATGTGTGTACGGTATACTGTCCTTGTCCAGAGAGGAAATAAAGACATCATCAAAGTAGTCCATGTGACATCAGTGGGTTAGTTAGAGTGTGTTGAAGCATCGAAAATACATTTTGCTCCAAAAATAACAAAAACTACGACTTTATTCAGCATTGTGTTGTGTTCCAGTTCTGTTGTGGATCCGCGTTCAGTGCCGCCGCTGACGTGTGTCTGGTGTGTGTGTGACGTAAGACGCTGCTGACGTGTGTCTGGTGTGTGTGTGTGTGTGTGTGTGTTCTGGTTCTGTTGTGGATCCGCGTTCAGTGCCGCCGCTGACGTAAGACGCTGCTGACGTGTGTCTGGTGTGTGTGTGTGTGTGTGTGTGTGTGTGTGTGTTCTGGTTCTGTTGTGGATCCGCGTTCAGTGCCGCCGCTGACGTGAGACGCTGCTGACGTGTGTCTGGTGTGTGTGTGTGTGTGTGTGTGTGTGTGTGTGTGTTCTGGTTCTGTTGTGGATCCGCGTTCAGTGCCGCCGCTGACGTGAGACGCTGCTGACGTGTGTCTGGTGCGTCCGAGCTTCGTTGAGACGCACGCTGGAAACAAAACAATCTTCGCAAACATGTCTAAGGATTTCCACACAGAGGAAGACTTGCATTTTTTTGCCCAGCCATATTTATTTGAACCCGAATACACGGACGCACCAGACACACACACACACCAGACACACACACCAGACACACGTCAGCAGCGGCACTGAACGCGGATCCACAACAGAACCAGAATACACACACACACACACACCAGACACACGTCAGCAGCGCTTACGTCAGCGGCGGCACTGAACGCGGATCCACAACAGAACCAGAACACACACACACACACACACACACACACACACACACCAGACACACGTCAGCAGCGTCTTACGTCACACACACACACACACACACACCAGACACACGTCAGCGGCGGCACTGAACGCGGATCCACAACAGAACCAGAACACACACACACACACACACACCAGACACACACACACACCAGACACACGTCAGCAGCGTCTTACGTCAGCGGCGGCACTGAACGCGGATCCACAACAGAACCCGAACACACACACACACACACACACACACACACACCAGACACACGTCAGCAGCGTCTTACGTCAGCGGCGGCACTGAACGCGGATCCACAACAGAACCGGAACACAACACACACACACACACACACACACACACACCAGACACACGTCAGCGGCGGCACTGAACGCGGATCCACAACAGAACCGGAACACACACACACACACACACCAGACACACGTCAGCGGCGGCACTGAACGCGGATCCACAACAGAACCGGAACACAACACAATGCTGAATAAAGTCCAAGTTTTTGTTATTTTTGGAGCAAAATGTATTTTCGATGCTTCAACACACTCTAACTAACCCACTGATGTCACATGGACTACTTTGATGATGTCTTTATTTCCTTTCTGGACAAGGACAGTATACCGTACACACATTTACAATGGAGGGACAGAAAGCTCTCGGACTAAATCTAAAATATCTTAAACTGTGTTCTGAAGATGAAGGTCTGACGGGCTTGGAGCGACATGAGGGAGAGTCATTAATGACATCATTTTCATTTTTGGGTGAACTAACCCTTTAAGTGAAAAGGACAGTTTTTCCATTGTGTAGATCTCTTGCACAATGTTTATCCAGTCCTCAGTTGTTGGTGGTTCTGGTTTGAGCCATCTCCTCGTTAGAGCCTTTTTACTTGCTGCCAATATAGAAGTTTCTTGTCCTTCGAGTCCAATTTATCCGTTGATATATTACTTAGATATAGGGTTTCAAAAGTAAATGGAAAAACAAATGCAAAAACATTCTGTATATGTTCATGAATTCTAGACCAATACTGAGAAATAACTTGGCAGTCCCAAAAAATGTGGAAATGATTGGAAATCTCATTATACTTTTCCAACAAAATTCACGCCGTACATTAGATCCATGGTATCTCACATATGTGTTCCCAACATTCCTCTGTGATTATCAAATTACTTTCTTTTTCCCACTTCGCTTTAACATACTGGGTCTCATTCATGAAACACGAGCAGAACTAATTTGTGTGTAAATCGTGTGTAAAGTGGTTCTGGGTAAATTTTCGGATTCATTAAAATGTTCGTATTCTCCAAATGTTAGTTGGTACGAAAGAAATCTACACCTGCTCCAGCCACGCGTAAACAGTGTGTTTAACATCCGAACGTTTTGCTCATTAATAACTAAGGCTGCATTTTAATTCGCCTTAATCGGGTACATATTTACACAGCATTTTGAAAAAATATTATATATAGTAATTACATATGGTTTTTCTTATTATGAGAGCCAGTAATAGCATCTGCAATGGTGGTCCTTCTCCAGTTTGAATACTATTTTTCCGAAGTGAACTAATTCGTTTTTTGCCCTCAAGCTTAATGTCGAACCATTTTCTTCTCACTTCTGGGACTGTTTGATTAACAGATGAAACTCCAGTAACTGCATCTGTAATCTGCTGTCAAGCTTGCTTTTTTTTTAGGACCCAATACGCCACTATGTACGCTTGAAAATAAAATTTGGCGTTTTGAATGAACTTCTGATAATAAAACTTCAATTTCTGCATCTGAGATTTTTTTTTTTTTCATTCGCATTCATGTGATAATATGATGCTTATATATAGTTGTCAGTCGGATTTAATGGGCGGGATTTATGGTAATTGAGAATGAGCGTGCACGCGCGTCCCATTTACGACTGATTGGAATTCATTAACACACACACACATTTCACTATCACATCTGACGTTTACGAAGTATTTGTGAATCAGGAGATGAGTTTTCGGGAAGGTCTCTTTACGCGCAAATCACTCTCATATTTACGAATGTTTCATGAATGAGACCCACTGTGTGTATAACGTTATTATGCTGTTGTATAACCTGTATAACATTCATTTTAGTTCTACAACTACTGCTATTACTATTGCTTTAACTAACAGTTCTACTACAATGAAGTTTTACAGCGACACTTTTACATAATTTCTTGAAAACTGTGGCCTGGTTTCAGTGCCAGTGGAGCATAAGAAATTAATCTAAAATTCAGCATAAAACAAACACAATTCCAGATTAAAAAGGAACAGTCATTGGTGCAAACAACCATTTTTGCATTGCATTTCCACCTATAGGATGCAGTGCTGTTTAACAATAACGCAACTTCAGTAGGGACTTATTTATTTTCAAGGTAAGCATCAGTATTTATGAACTATGGGGTTTTTTTTTGTTGTTGGAGAAGAGATCATTAGCTTAATTAACAATGCACAGAGTCTGTCTTTGAGCTGTAAGCTGAAGGTCACTCAGAAGCAGCTTTTTTTTTTTTAATTTGCATATTCAAATTGTTTATTGCTTTCAAGGACAAAGAGGCGGAGCCTGCCTTCAGGACAACACGTGCAAATAAAGTCCTGTCGAGTTTCTCCGAATCTTTCACCCAAAACAGGTAAATGTGTGTGTGAGAGAGAAACATCACAGTGCTGCTTCTCACCTTTAATGTAATGTTGAACAGCAGACTGTCTGATTTATGCTGGATCTTCAGGAAGCTCTGTGCATTGAGCAAAGAAAAACCCTCCTACAAACAGAAAACAGGACCACACATCATCATTATCCAGCAGAGACTCGTTTAATAGGATTATATCAGGCTGAAAACACATCATATACGCAGGCCAGCCTCCTCCAGTGTGTCTAATGCAGTCTGACAATCCCAATGATCAGTTAACATACTGTACTTAACAACTAAAATGTTATGTTCTGGAGAAAATATGAATTTTTTTTACCAATGCAAAAGTTGCAACAACAATGCAAGGATGTTGTGTGGGTGGATGCCTCTATAATTAAAAAATATTTTCTCCATTGAGACATGCGAGGTATTTTTGCTGTTACACAAGCATGTCAGAAGGGGGCTCTACTAACAACCTCAATGCCACCACGACACAGCCAATGTGTGACCAGGAACCATTCAACTACTACGGGTGAAACTCGAAAAATGAGAATATCGTGCAAAAGTTCAGTAATTCAACTTAAAAGGTGAAACTAATATATTATATAGACTCATTACATGCAAAGTGAGATATTTCAAGCCTTTATTTGTTATAATTGTGATGATTATGGCTTACAGCTTATGAAAACCTTTTCACAATATTCTAATTTTGAATTTGGGGTTTTCATAATCATCACAATTATTACAAATAAAGGCTTGAAATATCTCACTTTGCATGTAATGAGGCTATATAATATATTAGTTTCACCTTTTAAGTTGAATTACTGAACTTTTGCACGATATTCTCATTTTTCGAGTTTCAGCTGTATTACTATTGCTTCTACTAAAGTGGGTGTAGGTGAAGTTTTACAGGGACACTTTCACCTCATTTCTTGTAAAACTATGGCCTGGTTTCACAGACAGGGCTTAGATTAAGCCAGGATTAGGCCTTGGTTAAATTAGTAGCTTATAAACATGCCTTAGAAAGAAAAAAAAAGGTGTGCATCTTGAGACAAAACTCTGGCACTGACATATTTTAAGATAAGCAGCTTTCAGTTAAGACAGCTCAAACATGCATTTTAAGCTTAAGCCTTAAGTTTATGAAACCGGGCATAAAACTAAAATTATTTTCTTTGATTTATCATCATGATACATGATGTAGAAAGTGCAGTGACTAAATAAATGGCACGCTTCTAAAAAAAAACTGCAACAACCATTAAGTTAAACTTTAATTAAAAATGTTTCCTCTATGCAAAGATGCCTAAAGATAAAATAAGATTATCTTTGCACTTTTTTTTTTAGATTATGTTACTTTAGAACAAAAAAACGTTACTGATTTTAAGAAACACATTTGATGGAAATGGAAAAAGTAGGGCTTTATTGCATTTGGAAACTACTTTGCAAACTGGCTGGCTGCATATCATCAAAAAGTGGTGTTCAGATTATAGACACATATCCGTGACTGAACCTCTCAGAATCACCTAAAGCTTTGCTCTGGACGAGCGCGCTGCCTGGTTTGCCTCTGTTGTTCTGCATAAAAGCTTGAAATGTGACTCTTTCTCCAAAATGCACCATGAGGAGCCAGAGACTATTGTGTCCACGAGTCCAAGATTGAGGCTTATTGTTGGGAGATATCCGAAGCACTCAGCCTGGCAATCCCTGAGGGACAGCGACAGGCCTGGCGGGACGGGAAGGGGATTATGCTGTTCTTTCAGAAAGAAGGGAAATACGGTCAAGCTCTTATGATGGGCTCAGTGGAACCAGCACTATCCTGACCTGCACTTACAGCCTGATGGGAAGAAGAGTGTCGACGGCTTAGAGAGAACCATTTCATAAACAGCCAACAAGCTCCTAAAAATACATTTTAATTGGTCACTGGACAGATACTGTGTGTGTTGTTACCTAATCTTACCAAGAGTTCCTGGCCTTGAGATACTAGCAGATGACCAGAGCCCAGAATATTCAGCTCCAGCTGGCCAGCGCTTTCACTGGACTCGAAAATCTGAAAGAAACAACAATTATAAAAGTGTTTTTGAGACCAGAATATAACAAGAGATTTGAGGGTGGACTCAATTTGAGAAAGTATGCAACAACCCAGATCACACAGCATCCACTTAACAATGCCATAGAAATCACCCACAGGCCAAAGCACATTAGAAACCATTCAAAACACCCAGCACCCACTTAACAACGCCCTAGAAACCATCCAAAACACCCACCACCCACTTAACAATGCCCTAGAAACCATCCAAAGCACATTCAAAACACCCAGCACCCACTTAACAATGACCTAGAGATCACCCAAAGCACATTTAAAACACCCAGGATCCACTTAACAACACCCTAGAAACCATCCAAAACACCCAGCATCCACTTAACAACGCCCTAGAAACCATCCAAAACACCCAGCACCCACTTAACAATGCCCTAGAAATCACCCAAAGCACATTCAAAACACCCAGCATCCACTTAACAACGCCCTATAAACCATCCAAAACACCCAGCATCCGCTTAACAACGCCCTAGAAACCATCCAAAACACACATCATCCACTTAACAATGCCATAGAAATCACCCAAAGCACATAGAAACCATTCAAAACACCCAGCACCCACTTAACAACGCCCTAGAAACCATCCAAAACACACAGCATCCACTTAACAACGGCCTAGAAACCATCCAAAACACCCAGCATCCACTTAACAATGCCTTAGAAATCATCCAAAAGCCCAGCATCCACTTAACAACGCCCTAGCAACCACCCAGCATCAATTAATGCAGAGCAACACACCAAACATCACTGACAATAATTTAGTAGTGGACAACTACACAAGCAAGCATCTTCAAAGTCTTTAAACAAATCTATTTTAGATTAACTAGTAGTAGGCTACTAGTGGCACTGTATTGTTTTCTCTTACTGGCTTAAATTTGTTCTCTTAAAAATCTTTTTTCAACAAAAACTAGGCCTATGTTTGCATTTTTCCCACACTGAGGTTTTTGAATGAATAATAAAATAAACATATTTCACTTATAAAACGAAATTGTAACGTTTTCCCTTCCGTTGAAACAGCTGAAAAGGGCGGGACTTTTCTCCCACGTCTCACCTTCCACGCGCAGCTACTTCCTGAGGACCTGGATTTTCCCTTTTCTTTGGGCAGAAACCGACCGTAGCGTCGCAGTTTCCAAACAGTTTTGGAAATTGTCGTGTCTTTCGACTGCTCTTTGGTTGAAGGGTCACTTTCCATGTTCGCGTTTACTTTTCTCCTTCGAAATTGAAGCGAGTAAAACTGATAGGCGTAGGAAGGGGCGATTGACGCCAGTTACTAGCATACTAACACGCGTAATGCGCATGCGCCAGGATCTACTAGCTATTTCCAACATCGCGTTTTGAGCATAGGTTTTGAGTTAGTTCTAAAAATTAAAAAAATATATATTTTGTGTAATATTTATATTTAGTTAATAATGTTAGTTCTGACGTTGCTAATTCATTACAATATTACATATTTCTGAAAACAGGTTATTACACTTTTTTTAAAAAACGTTTATTTAAAAAAAAAACGTTTAAAAAGCTTGTTTAATTTGTATAAATCTAGGCCTATGGTCTTTGTCTGATTATTATTATTATATATCTATTTTTTTGTGACAATGTCAGTTGCATTGATAAAGCCACTCTAAATCTTGAGTTCTGCGTGTAAAAAAGCTGTTAAATGTGAATATTGTGTATATTGTGGGTAGTGTTGGGTGTAATTAATTACTTTTTCCTTGAAAAAGTAAAGTAAGGGATTACTTTTAATTTTTCTGTAATTTAATCACAGTTACTTCTGATGTAATTGCATGAACTGTATAGATAGCAATTCTCAAACAATAGTGGATTAAACATCAACATTTAATGTAGCCTATGTTAAAATGTATGTTTTTAATGTAACCTCTCATTTGCACACTTTGGTCAGTTCAAGAATAATTTATGCAATTGTAAGTTATTTATTTCATAGAATTAAAAGAGCAGTTTCATATATATCCTTATTGTTCAAATGGTCAAGGTTAATATGAGATTTAGACGAATCCAATAATTTTTTAGAAAGAGTAATAATTACACTGTTGAAGATTAACTTTTTTAAAGTAACTTACTAAACACTGGTGGTCTGCGTCACACACACACACACACTCTCTCACACACACCACACACACACGTTTATACTTAGTTATCTAAATGGGGACATTCCTAGATGTAAAGGTTTTTATGCTGTTCAAACTGCATATTTTACACTAAATGCACTTGCACAAACAATGCCACACACACACACACACACACACACACTCTAACCCGACCCCTAAACCTACCCATCACACAAAACCTTCTGCATTTTTACATTTTTTTTTACTTTACTTTTTTTTTTTTTTTTTTTACTTTAATTACTTTTTTTATACCAGATTTACAAATGATGACGTCTCTAAAGGGAGGTCTTTGGAGATTTTGTCGGGTTTTGGTTTTTACACACACACACACACACACACACACTCACGCACACACACTCTCTCTCTCTCACACACACACACACACACACACACACACACACACTCACTCACTCACTCACTCACATACACACACTATCTTTCTCACACACACACACTCACTCCCTCACACACACATATACTATACACACACACACACACACACACACACACACACTCAAATATAAATAATAATCAGACAATGTCATTTGCATTGATAAAGCCACCCTAAATGTAAAGTTTGTGCGTAAAATATCCCGTGCGATGCGCAGATCGCCTGTATCGTGAGTGAGTTCTCCGGTGTCGGGCACCTGACACTGAGTGGGTGGGCTGAGCTCTCGCTTCTATGGCAACCCGACAGATCAGCATCACCATATTCAGGGGATCACAGGACTCGGGACTCGGAGATGGTGCCCGGCTGATCATGTGGGTTACCGGGATCTCGGGTGTTTGCTTGCGAATGTGATTGACAGCTGACGGGGATCCTGAGGGTCCGTGACCTCCGCGTGCGCTCCTCACACGTGATTCAATCCTCAGACTTTACGTGCGCGCAGCAACACACTCAGTGCCTTGAAGCCGGAGACCTGGATCTGGCGAATTTGGGAAGCCTAATGGCAGGTGACAGGTGACCCTTCAGACTATTCGGGATCTGTTGCAAAGGGGTTTATGTAGCAAACCGGATTAATTTGTCATTGAATTGTTCGCGCATTCGCTTCAATGTCATAATGGACAGGTTGCATTCGTCCATGCGTAAAAGGCTGTATAGTTTGCCACAGCACATCGGGCAGAGAGCGTCTATAATGGGTGATGCTGAAGACACTGATAAAGACACCCGGAGGAAGAGCATCCGGATGAAACCCATGCCGCCCGGGGAGAGTAAAAACGGGGAGTCCGTGATCATGGAGACGGACATCGGGAGACCCGTGAAGACCAGCTCCAACGGGGATTGCAGGAGGTTCCGAGGTAGTCTTTCGTCAATCACTAGTAGGCACGTCCAAGACTCGGATTTAGCGGAGGAAAGGCTTCTGATCACGGAGACTGAAGTCAGCCCGAGCGAGGAGAGCCCACCGGGAGCCGCGGAGCCCGGAGCGCAAGGCGGAGACGGGGAAGATTCCTCCGGTACGAGTCAACAGCATCACGGACTCCCGGAGCATCAGCAGCCTGGCTTTATAAAGCTGGAGGGCATCGAGGAGATCCTCCCGGACGACGAGAGGTATTATCAAGCGGGCTTCATGCACAGGCAGTTCGGCGCGATGTTGCAGCCCGGGGTCAACAAGTTTTCCCTGAGGATGTTTGGGAGCGAGAAGGCGGTGGAACGGGAGCAGGAACGGGTCAAATCCGCGGGATTCTGGATTATTCACCCTTACAGTGATTTCAGGTAACATGTTCTGTGACCCATAGTCTAAAACACTGCTCACTTTACATGTGGATCAATCATGCATGGGGAAAATAATGGAAGTAAAATAGCGTTTCAAATAGAGTAGCCTATTTGAAATGCACGGTATCTTAATTATGTTAAACCGGTTTTGTTGAAGAAGAAGGAAAAAATAAAAGCTTTAAAGAGAGAAGGATGATCGATGCACTTTTGTCATATTTTCATGTGTCTAAATTAGTGCTGTCAAATCGATTAATCGCATCTGAGATAAAAGTTTTTGTTTATATAATATATGTGTATATATATTATTATATTTATATATGTATATATATATATATATATATATATACATGTATACATATACACACATATATTTATAATATAATACATGTGTAAATAAAAATATATATACACATATATTATATAAACTAAAACTTTGTGATTAATCGTGATTAATCGATTTGGTAGCACTATCTAAATATAAAGGTGCATAAATTATATTTTGATATTTATTTCTATTTATGTATATATTTTAAATAGTTATAGTTATATTTGTGCTATATGCATATTGACCTACGATATCATAAAGCAGATTTGATTTAATAAAATCAAATACGGCATGCATTCGGCCAAAAAAAAAAGTGAAAAACATTTCAGTTTTGTTTATATTTCTTCTTCTTCTTCCAAATGTTTTTTACAGCCATTTTGCAACGAAGCTCTCCCAGCTGACAGCAGAAGTGCATTAGCTGCTTGAATTTTATATGAAATCCAGACACTCTCTCTTTATTCATTAAGATGTGTCCTTGGGGATGACATTGACTCTATATAGATTTGATATGTTCAGCCTGTTAATAACACACACCGGTTTGCCTCAGGCTTCATTATGATATGAGTGAACAGAAACAGATTCACGCTGATGACACCCTTCAAAAAAAGCAAACATTAGTCATTTCAGGCAGACAAATAATTATTACACCGTCTGTTTAGCATTCAAAAATGGGCTAAATGCATGTTCACAAACGCTGTCTGGCTTGGATGTGTGTGATTGGGTTGCGTTTACACACTGTTTTCATTCATGAGGAGTGCAGGAACAGCGAACCCAACCCCTCAGGAGACTCGGCTGCTGTTTGCCTTGTTTACCTATTGATCCCGAGAAGATGCTTTTATTCTGCTCGACATTATGAGATTGCAGCGTTGTTCCTGGAGGATATTAAAGGCAGTGTGGGAATACACTGATGTAATATTGAGGTTGATAGGCTACGTGTTCGTGTGTGTGTGTGTGTGTGTCGGTGCTGAGAGAGGAAGTTTTCTTTTGTTGTCATCAGCTCTTTGTCTTATAGCCTAATTGAAAGTTGTCCATGAGACGTTGCATTTTGGTCACTGAGATGATCTCTTATTCCAGAGTTTCTTGATAACTAAATAATATAAGAGACCGTTTTAAAGGAATACATCCACACAAAATGAAAGTTTTGTCCATATTTACTCTCCATTATGCTTTTTTTTCTTCTTCTAAGAAGGCAAGGCAAGTTTATTTATAGCACATTTCACTATGGTAATTCAGTGCTTTACACAGAAAGGAATTAAAATAATCACAAAAATAAAAGCAAGCAAAAATAAAACAGTTATAAAAGGAATTAAAAGAGATGTAAAGATGATCCAGTTATAAAAGAAATTAAAAGAGTAAAAAGATGATAAATAAACTTCTCATCTGGCAAAACAGAAGAACATCTCCTCAGCTTATTAGATAATATTAGTATCTATATAGGCTATAGTATCTACATTATAATATTACATAGATAATATTCCCCTCCTCAGGTGCTATGACATCTCATTTGTTTGCTTTAGTCACATATCAGAAGAACCAGGACTGTTTCGGCATCAATCACTGACCACAAAGCTCAGTTTCTGAATCTTGAATGAGATTTTCAGAGCTTTCAGAGCTGAAATATCAGCATGAGAGAAATATTTTTCATTTTTGCCTAATATTCCTTTAAGCGCAGTGGATTACAGATCTCTCATAGCCAATACTGGTGTTGTCCACATTGTTGCTGTGGCACAGATAATAGTACCGTCACTTCTCTCGCTCTGAACACAATAGACTGAGTTTACAGGCCTGAATACACCTCTGTAATTACCACAGCAAGGTCACACATCACCACAGCATTGTTACGCAAGATAAAGGCCACACTGTATTATTCAGACTGAGACTTGGATATGTCACTGAGCCGTATGCATTCGGTAGCTCTGTTCCTAAACCCAGTGAGCTGTTTTGCTAACTTTTAAGTCAGCATCGAGACTTTTGGAAGCAAATCTGTGTGACATGATGATGTGTTTAATATTTAAAGTCAGAATGAAGCGGAAGTTGCGAGGAAGTTGCGTCGTATATCCGAGTGAAACTGGAAGAGGAACAAATGTGGGCGGGGCTTGATTTTGTCCGTGTGGAATTGATTGGATGGTTGTGGTTTGCTATTGGCTGATCTCATGTGATTGACAGGTTGCCCCGCCCACATCATCAAAGAAGAAATGCAGTTATTCTGATTCAACATTACCAGGAACATGAATTTAATAAAATATTAATGTGCACCGATAAATCATTTAAAATAAACTCTGCCATATTCCATAAAAAAAAGATTTTGATTTCATGCTGACTGTAATATAGTTTATTTATTTAGTTTATTTATTGATTTCATGCACACTGGGGATTCAAAGCAGCTTGACACGAAAAATCATTAAAATGGGCATGAGAAATAAAAATATAACTCTAAAAAGTAAGAAACAAAATGTAAAAATATATTAAAAAGTCTCACCTTTATTAATAAAGCGCTTTTTACAGTACAGATTGTTCCAAAGCAGCTTTACAGAGATAACAGGAAAATAATGCAATGAAGTTTGTTTCTAGAAGAAAATAGCGTCAGTCCAGCTTAAGTAAGTTCAGTGATGGTTAATTTCCGTTGTAAAAAAGTTATTAATTTAGTTCATTTATATATACAGCCGCTCTGGAGAAAACAGTGATGTCATCGTCCAGCTCAGTTCAGTTTTCATATAATGCTGTCAATGCCGGCAGATCCATAATATTGTTGAATATTAAATGTCCCCAAACTAAGCAAGCCAAAAGCCAAAGGCGACAGTGGCAAAAATATAAAAAGATATTAGAAGAAAAGCTAAAAGTATTACATTTAGTAGTAAATCAAATATATTTTC
Source organism: Rhinichthys osculus (assembly GCA_029959095.1). Lineage (NCBI taxonomy): Eukaryota > Metazoa > Chordata > Actinopteri > Cypriniformes > Leuciscidae > Rhinichthys > Rhinichthys osculus. The sequence continues at coordinate 2,234,400 of JARWKJ010000006.1, read as the reverse complement.
AAGCAATTTCACACGAGCAAGAATAGTATTTTACTGAATATCTCCACTTGTTGAACTATTACACAATTATAGTCACTCTTTCTCCATCTCCATCTAGGATTTTTTTTTTTTTCACTGAATATGTCACAATGCATTCTGGGATTGCCTTATTTGTGAACAGTATCTGTGGTGATACCTTGCAATTTGATCAAACCAGTGTAAGAAACGGGAAGGTTTAAATAAAGTCAGATTGTATGCAAGATTTTGCGATAGAGAGAGGGTCAGAAGAGAAATGGGGAGAAGGAAAGGCATGACGTAATCGGGTGAGTTAAAGTCAAAGGCATGTCGAAATAAGGCCACATTTACACATAGCCGGGTATTTAGAGAAACAAATATTTCCCCCCCCCCCCACATCCGTTTTCAATAATAACATCGTGCACCCAACATCGCTTTCAAAAAAGTTGTCATTTAAAAGAAATTTAAACAATAAATACCGTTTTGTGGCTCTTTAATGTGTCGTGACTAGGGCTGTGCATCTTTGGGTAGGCAGCGAATCGATTTGATTCACGATTCATAGGTTTTCGATTCGATTCAAGAACGATTTTTGCAAATTCAGAAAGATTCGATTCAATGCGATTCACATTAAAATTCGATGCGATTCGATTAATTCGATTCGATTCTTAATTTTTTATATGCATTCATAGGATTATTTAAATGCTTCCCCCTATGGGTCTTAGTCAGGGTGTGAATTATACAGCGGCCTTCGGGGGTCAGAGAGTGGGAACAAAAAAACAAAAAAAAACGACATTTTGTAATTGTTAACGTTAGTCCATGTTAGTTTTTAATGAATCTATTATTATAAAAAATATTTCCAAAGCCTATAAATTAGCATTTGTAAAAATGTAAACCAAGATTTAAAAAGGCTTTAAAAGTATAGTTAGTTCATCATGCAAACTATTTTGTAGGAATGGATACACAACCTTAAAGTGTTCCTGGTACATTAAACATCCTCCATTGTGAGACTAAAAATACCATGAACTTTCCCATCCCAACTAAACCTTAACTAACGTTTCCTCATGGAGAATAGCTACTCGACTGATTGTCCTTGTGATTCTGAAAGAAAACGCGCCGGCTGTCTACTTGTGCTATATTAACGATTACGATTGCAACTTTAATGCGCATCTGATTGATGGATAAACCACGCGCTCTTATTTCAGTGTAATTAATGTTGTAGTTATTTCATCAGTTCAGTTTAATGACATTAAATTACATTTCATTCATCATTCATGATTAATTGGAAGCGTGTGCATTTTAGACATTTTAGACACCTATTATACGTTTTCTCTTTCCAGGTAATAAATGCGCACCCTTGAATAAGTGGGGTTACTTTAACTGCTCAGGACGGGTATGACCCATTTCCGTAAAACTTCAGTAGCCTATCTTATCTTAAAGAAAATAACGGTGACGTTTCCACGCAACGAACGCGTTGTTTCAAAGCAGTGACCGCGCAATGACAGCTTTATCAATGGCTTGCTTTCTCGATAGAGAGCCGTCATCTGCTCATGTGAACACCAATGGCTGTCCTGAGGAGAGCTCAAACATGGACTGCTCAAAAATCTGCAGATGAGAGCTATATGAGACGGAGCGCGAGCGAAATCCAGTGAAAGATGGTAAGAGTGCAGCGAGTATGTGAGAGCTGTGAGGACGCGAAATGACGCCGCACAACGCCTCATTAATTCGCGCATGTAGTCATTTAATGTTTAAATGTTTTAAAGCACTGAATCGATATAGAATCGCAAATTATTCGATTCTTAGCATTTTAAATCGAATATTGACCGAAATAAACGATTCACGATTCGAAATACAAGTTTCAAGATCGATGCATATGCATCGTCAGGATTTGTAATCGATGCATCGAGAAAACGAATGAATCGTTACACCCCTAGTCGTGACAGATCGCTGTAGAGCATCAGCTAAAGCCGCTCGTGATCCGATCATCTCTTCCTTCTAGTTCATTAATAGCATCAAATAAACATGAATGAACATCAGAAGGAATGTTGTTTTAACCGCAGAAAGGCGTCAGTACACTCCGCTTCTCAAGTTCAAATCCTCCCATGTTAATCTACTAACTCCTGACTGCTTTGTGGGACAAAATGGCGGATGGCGAAGTATGATAGGTCAGATCACCTGTCAATCAAACTCCCTTCGAAGGGTCAATTGGATCGACAAATGACTTGATCGCGGTTCTCTGTTCCTCTTTTAAAATGAAAGCGCTGTCTAGATCTTCTATAACAGACACGATGATCTCAGTTCTCCAGCGGCGGCCATCTTTGTTGTAAACAAACTCAACCCAAGCGCTCTTTGGTGACGTGATGATTACGTTACTGTGGTTCATCTGTCCATCATCGCATAAAGCCCGCCCTGACGATTTGATTGGTTCAGCTTTGGTTCGGGCATACTTGCTTCACAACGGATCAAGTCCAGACCGAACTTCCCATCCTCAGATGTTGTGGGCGGGGCTAAGGCCGTGTGTCCACCAAAGCGTTTTTCCACGCGCCTGGCGTATGTTTCCAATTGTTTTCAATGGGAGCGCCGCGTTTTTTAAACGTCATGAGCGTAACGAGGCGCTGAGCGTTTTTTTCAAGCTGGACCGCCGGCGTTTTTTACTGGTCGCCGAGAGTTGTAAAATGTTCAACTTTGGATAAAACACAACGCTCATCACTTTTTACCCAGCCGACCAATCACAGTGGAGGAGAGGCGGGGCTAATACCACACCGACCAACTGTCACAACATTCTTTCTGTACAAAGACATCAACCAGCAGAGCTAACCGAAAAACATGGATGAAAAATACATTTTTAGTATGAAACAAATTATCTGCGAAATCAGTTACAAGTAAACTGTGCTGCGGATATTCTGTATCATAGCAACGAAACGTCTCAACGGAAAAACGCTGTGCTGCCAAAACGCTCTCAAGCGCCCACAGCTAGGCTTTTTCAGCAGAGCGTCTTTGTTGGACACACGGCCTAAGTTCGGCTAGCGTCCAGGCTAACGCATAACACTCGGTATAAGCACCGATTCCTCAAGGCCCACAAATCCGAGTATTACACCAGCAATATGTTGTTACTTACATTTTAGACAGCTTTCGTGCGGCCACTTTCGTCACCTAAAAATACTCTCTAGGTAGGCATCTCATAGGTTTTGGAGCAAAGCTTATCTGACATCAGCTCCTTCCTTACACAAAATCCTCTTGTGTTCAGCATGTCATCCACCATATATTTATCTTGTCATGCTCTTAAAGTACTTGCATTGCGCACCCATTACAGTACAGATGTGCCCCGCTGGCCTCTGTAGCAAAAGGCTTTGGAAAAAGACAAGAAAGAAGAAGTTTAGCATCATTATGTCTGCTGTTGCGTAATGTAATGAGTGTTATAAGGTATAAAAAACAACCCCTGTTGTAGCTCCATTTAAACCCCGGTGACTCTGATTATGGAACCTGCAATTAAAATCCTCCATGTCTCCATCCATCCGTATGCACAGATTTATCCGTATCACTGTAATCCAGTCGTTCGATTGTTGCCTTCACCCCTTCCACAGGTCACACGCTACAGATTCAGTGATCAGCGCAGATCAGACGCTAATGAGCGAGATCCACTTCTGCGCACTTCATAAGAGACAGTGACCGCAGGTATTAAAAGGTCAAGCAGTGGTGCATCTAAAGGCAAGCTCATCTACACAACGCTTGGCTGGATGTTGCTGTCGCAGGGAGATTAACAAGGTCTACGAGAAAAACACAGATGCTAGTTTAGAAGGAGCAGGTTAGCGACGTGATCTGAGACGTTGCAATATTTTCAAACCTGTTTTGATACGGCACGTGATGTTGTAATGTGTGCAATGCAATGGCTTTTTGCATTGGTCGAACTAATCCAGCCAATCACAGTGCCGATGGTTTAAACGGGGGAAAATCTCATGATGACTTGAGAGCAAGTCTTATTTATTTCAATAATGAGGGTAAATAAGAATTGCATTGAAGAAAATGATGCACAAACATTATTTACATTTAAATTGTAGTTATTTTACAGTATTTAAAATAGGTGTTCTGATGTCAACTTTATGCTGATTTGAATTTTAAAAAATCGCTGAATTCGTTTTTTTTTTATGTAATACAGTAAAAATATGGCATCATGGTAATATGAATCTAATGAGAGATACCATTGACATTATTGAGAATAACCTCAAACACACTACAATAATGAGTTTCGTTTCTTTTTTAGGAAACAGTACTTAAAGGAGAACTCCAGCGCAAAATGAACCTTTGGTCTAATTACACATTGTTACCTAGTCAACCGTTATCTGAGATTTGTTTTCATGATTATCGAATGTAAATAGTTTTATCTCTAAAAACAGTTTAGCCTATAAAGCTAGTATAATGCTAGTATATTGGGCATAGTGTAATGACAAATAAAAATCGCTTGTTAATACCACTAACAAGGCTGAAAATAGCCCCACACTAACACGGTAGCATAATGAGGGTCCCTACCTTCAAACCAAAGCATTGAGAACTTTGTAAGTGTCCAGACAGTTTAATAAGAAGATATTTTAAACATACAGTCAACTTTGCGTATACAGGCAGGAGCCATCTTTGAAATACAGCCTTTACCAGTCGATCTACGAACGCCGATCCAAGCCTGCTGTTCGCGCTCACCTTATCACAACTTATAGCTCGTTCGCATCTCACCAGCGCACTTGGATCGGCGTTCGTAGATCGACTGGTCAAGGCTGTATTTCAAAGATGGCTCCTGCCTGTATTCGCGAAGTTGACTGTATGTTTAAAATATCTTCTTATTAAACTGTCTGGACACTGACAAAGTTCTCAATGCTTCGGTTTGAAGGTAGGGACCCTCATTATGCTACCGTGTTAGTGTGGGGCTATTTTCAGCCTTGTTAGTGGTATTAACAAGCGATTTTTATTTGTCATTACACTATGCCCAATATACTAGCATTATACTAGCTTTATAGGCTAAACTGTTTTTAGAGATAAAACTATTTACATTCGATAATCATGAAAACAAATCTCAGATAACGGTTGACTAGGTAACAATGTGTAATTAGACCAAAGGTTCATTTTGCGCTGGAGTTCTCCTTTAAAGGTATAGCGGAGGATTTTCTTTTTCCGGGTGGGTAGTCTATACTATTGGTCCACCTAAGTGTCAATCATTCTGGTGGTATGTTTAAGTAAGGCCGTCGTACGTGCTCGTACCTATGTAGTTTTCGCATGCGCATGCGCACTTTCAGGTGTATTATGTGTGATGAGTTACGGTTTCAGCCATTCCTTTGAAAATGGCTGAGGGTTGAAAGAGAAAAAATGTATACGAAGTGTATGATAAGAAGAGAAAGGCCGCAGAATATAGAAACAAGACCAGAGTGATTTTGGGTGAATATTTCAGACGCTGGCGTGCGCTAAAAGCACATGTTGGGCTTCCCACTGATGCCGCAGTCGCGGAGATTCTACTAGACAGGTAAAGTTTGTCATGCTATTTGGAGAAATCCAATTAAAATCACTGCTAGTAAAAGTTAATGTAAGCTATGATTAGCGATGCTAGCTCTGGCACAAGTCATGCAAATAGAGTATTGCGCATGTGCATTTTTTTTTTAAATTGGAGAGGGCGGGTCTTCTCTAAAATTCGGAAAGATCCTCTGCTATACCTTTAATTTTCATGAAAATAATGTTGTTATAAAAAATATATATTTTCGGTAACACTTTACTTGAAGGGGTGTGCATAAGACTAACATGACATTTTTAATGCAAATATGACATTGTTTGAAATGTCTTTATGACAACTTGACATAAACAAATACATCATAACCTGTCAGTGTCTTTGTCATGACAACTTGACATTACTAAGACAACACAACCTGTCATAAACATGACATAGCAGATTAATTATCAAACTTAAGAAAGCACTTAGCTTTATGGGTTAACATTACATTAAACTGTCATGTGGTTGGTTTTGACATTGGCTGTCATGAGGCATTATAACTTTTAAATGACAAATTCAATTTGTACCACTGTAGTTGAGGTCACGAAAAATATTCATGACACAGTTATAATGGCCTTATGACAGCCAATGTCAAAACCAACCACATGACAGTTTAACTTAATTTAATGTCAAGTTGTCATGACAAAGACACTGACAGGTTATGATGTTATGGTTAATGTCAAGGTGTCATAACAAAGACATCTTAAACAATGTCATATTTACATTCAAAATGTCATTATTGAGCGAAAGACACTTAATGACAGTTGTCATAAACATGCATAAACCCTACTTCATATTCATGACATATGTCATGTCATGGTTATGAAGGTGTCATGTCAGTCTTATGCACACCCCTTCAAGTAAAGTGTTACCTAATTTTCTTTATGCAAAATGTGATCTATTATTCTTAATTTGTGGTGACTTGTTTTGTGATTGATTCTCCTCACCTGTTTGATAGAGCAATGCAAAGTTAAAATGACACTTGGCCATGCTGTGTGTTTTTTTTTTCATGGTAATATAATAATTTTCCATAGCAGTAATGTTGTGTGATTCTCTGCAGTTCCACAAAATGATTCTATATTAAGTGCATGTTGCTCATTAGTATTTCTCCACGCTCACTAATGTCCTTACGCTGTAACGGACCCTGACTGTGTGTTGCACGGGCCACATCTGCAGTGTAGGACATGTTATTTGCTGGTGTTGTTGGCATAAAAAAATGATGTCATGACAGATTTGACAAAGCCTAAATGCTTTTATACTGTGATTTAAAACACAGGAAGTTCCATAATGGAGATCAGAGGAAGGAAGGAAGGGCTTGTGTGATATTGAGATGTTGCTGTAGGCAATACGCTTGTCACTTCAGGCATATTGTATAATATGATTTGTGCAGGACAAAAGAGACTGAGTGCATGTTTTCAGAGAGCAAATAAGGATTAAAAAGGGACCACAATTAAATCAAGTCTCAACTAAAAAGTATTTTTTGTTATCTTGTGTTTATTTTATCCAGCATTTATAATGGGGAGGAACGGCTCAGTTAATGGAGAACGCAAAACATTTGTGAGAAAACACAAAAGCATTGACCTATAAATTTCCCTCTGATTTCATATGTTTTTCCATGACCATGTCCCTTTAGGGGCTCTGTAAAAAAAATAAAAAATAAAACAAAGTAAGTAGAGTACAATAAAAAAAAATGTATTTTAGAAATATTTAATATAGTTTTAGCATTTCAATTTTAACATTACAAGACTAATATTTATGGCTGTCTTAAAGGTGCAGTAATTGATTTCTGAGAAACGCTGTTGAACACACGTGTAGCCAATCAGCAGTAGGGGGCGTGTCCACTCATGATGGGGGAGGAGAGAGAGTGAGCCAATCAGCAGTAGGGGGCGTGTCCACTCATGATGAGGGAGGAGAGAGAGTGAGCCAATCAGCAGTAGGGGGTGTGTCCACTCATGATGAGGGAGGAGAGAGAGTGAGCCAATCAGCAGTAGGGGGCGTGTCCACTCATGATGAGGGAGGAGAGAGAGTGAGCCAATCAGCAGTAGGGGGTGTGTCCACTCATGATTGGGGGAGGAGAGAGAGTGAGCCAATCAGCAGTAGGGGGCGTGTCCACTCATGATGGGGGAGGAGAGAGAGTGAGCCAATCAGCAGTAGGGGGTGTGTCCACTCATGATGTGGGAGGAGAGAGAGTGAGCCAATCAGCAGTAGGGGGTGTGTCCACTCATGATGGGGGAGGAGAGAGAGTGAGCCAATCAGCAGTAGGGGGCGTGTCCACTCATGATGAGGGAGGAGAGAGAGTGAGCCAATCAGCAGTAGGGGGCGTGTCCACTCATGATGAGGGAGGAGAGAGAGTGAGCCAATCAACAGTAGGGGGCGTGTCCACTCATGATTGGGGGAGGAGAGAGAGTGAGCCAATCAGCAGTAGGGGGTGTGTCCACTCATGATGGGGGAGGAGAGAGAGTGAGCCAATCAGCAGTAGGGGGTGTGTCCACTCATGATGGGGGAGGAGAGAGAGTGAGCCAATCAGCAGTAGGGGGTGTGTCCACTCATGATGGGGGAGGAGAGAGAGTGAGCCAATCAGCAGTAGGGGGCGTGTCCACTCATGATGAGGGAGGAGAGAGAGTTAGCCAATCAGCAGTAGGGGCGTGTCCACTCATGATGGAGGAGGAGAGAGAGTGAGCAAGAGGGAGATTTAAATGTAGAAAGAGAAATGGCTGAGAGACATTACAAAAGAGAAAAGGTCAGAGGAATATCACTGTAGAATGAAGGGTTATGATCAGCCAAGAGCTTTAGGATCCGAGTTGATATAAGAAAAGCTTTCTGGGGAGACATAAGCGGGAAGGCCTGAAATTGGACACTGAGGTTGCCTTGTTTCTACTCCACACGTGAGTAACAGTGGATTTGCTGTGGTTGTGATGTTAGCTTTAGTAACAGGACAGATTTAAGTGTCATTGCTTGTCTAGAGCTGCTGGTGACAAACAAAACTCTTGTGTACTATATGTTCATTTTGTTGTTCTTCCTTGTCATTCGTTCATCATCTTCGCTTTATTTTTCGCTTCAGCTATGATAGAGAGACATCCACTCTTGCATTGCCTGTTCGTGCATTTTAGGGGCGGAGCAATGAAGGAGGGGCGTTTGTTTGGATTAATCACAATATCAAGTGTTTCTCAGAAATCACTAACTGCACCTTTTCAAAATGTTAAACCATCAAGCTTTTATTTTAACAGAAAACCGCAGGGATTTCATAAGCACTTCTCATTACAAGTATGGGAAGATGGTGTGTGTGCGTTGCGTTCCCAAATGCACGTTAAAGCGACACAAAAGCAGACAATTTGAAGAATGTTGAGGTCCAAACAGTTTTTGGGCAGTGAGACATTCTTTAAAATGTCTTCTTTTGTGTCACCCTCATGTTTGCATGAAATAACAGAGGTTTAACAGTGCAGTCTTGAAGAGAAAGATTCAATCTGATTGTGTTTTTGCACTACAGATGCTGTTAATCCATCTCAGCCTGCAGTGGACAGGAGGAATCATTACGGGTTGATCAATTAATTCAACCTCTGTTGTTCATCTCTTTACCTTTGTCTCTCTTTCTTACACACAAACTCTTTCCATCTTTTTATTCATCCTGCGTAACCAGCCGCACATCTCCCAAAAGGGACGTACCATCACCGCAGAAAATAAGGAAATCATCTCTCGCTGGTTTATTCTTCCTCTCTCTCTCTCTCTCTCTCTCTCTCTCTCTCTCTCTCTCTCTCTCTCTCTCTCTCTCTCTCTCTCTCTCTCTCTCTCTCTCTCTCTCTCTCTCTCTCCTTTATTTCTGTCTGTCTGTCTGTCTCTCAGCATGGGGTTCTCTCTCTCTCTCTCTCTCTCTCTCTCTCTCTCTCTCTCTCTCTCTCTCTCTCTCTCTCTCCTCTTTCTTCAGATCTAGTTGAATGTATTAAAGCAAAGTGGAGCAGCTCTAGAATACAGAATTCGCATTAGAGTTTGATGTTTTCTTCAGGTACAGACAGAGAGAAACTGTGGTTTGAGTGATTCTTTCCAGATGAAATGTTCTTTTGTCACACGTGTTCCACGTTTTCTTCATCCGCTTGGTTTTATTCCAGCGGAAACATCTGTGCAGAGGTAATTGTGTGTCGAAGAGAGCGAGCTGTTGTCTGATATCTGTGACTGAAGCAAACGCAGACATAATAAGTACAGATCTCTTGATAACACTGGTTAATGCCATTAGGGACGAATCAGAGGCTCGTTTTCTTCATGTGTGGCTGGTTTGCTTTCTTTTCTTCTTCATGTGAAGTGTAAGAGTATGATGACTGTGATTATAAACATCAGATCTCTTGCTGCTGTTGGGAAGTCCCTAATAATGAATTATAGGTCGTGTGTTGAAGTGATTTTCCTCAGTCGTTTAGGCTGTGTGGGTTTAGTTATGTTCAAAGTCAACATGAAATCAATTTACCATTTTTATTTTTTGTATTTCTTAATGCGTGCTCTGTATTTTGAACATGTATGCTCTTATTGTGAACATTTGATCAGTGCACGTTGTGTCCTAAAAAAATCTTCGTCTTAACAATCTTTCAATGAAATATAATAACTTATTAATATAAGTTATATAAGAAATATAATAAATTTCCTTTTCATTGGCTGGGGGTTTCAAAGTTTTCGATTAATATTTTATTATAGACTGTCAAATCTTCTATTATTTCTAAAATAGTATCAGCTATATATTATAATTATATATAAATATGTGTTTGTACTTTTATGTGCTTTCATATAAAAATGTATGTTTTCTTCCCACCATTAGCCCTGTTTGGTATGTAATTGTATACAAAATTTGGTAATTTTTTTCTTATTGCACTATTATTATTATTCATACAACTTTTCCCATGTTTGGCCATCATGTTTGCAAAAAACTCAGGTCTTGATATCTGATATTTATATCCCACTTTTTACCATTTTATCAATTTTGGAAGTCCCATTCCAAAAAAATTAGGTCTGTGTTGAATATCCTTTTACACAAAATGGGTTATGAATTTCATTTCATTTCATTGAGGACATTGATGCAGTTTTTTTTTTTTATATAAGCCATGCATAAAATTTAGGTTGACTGGTGATTAAACAGAACTAATACTGTTGAGTTTCAGTGCGAGGAGTGATATTCTAGTTGAATTCGTTTAGGACTGGAGTGATTAGTCTAGGAGCTGAACGTTTGCAGTGGATGATCATGTACAGTACACACACACACACACTCGACTCCCAGCTCAAATGACAGAGTCTGATCCTCTCCCCAGGTTTTGATTGCACTTGATTGTTGGCTGCGTTTCTCTATTGATTTGTTTGGGTCTTACGGGTTTGTGATCATGTCTCACACACGCCTGATTTATGTGCGAATGATGCGAGACCAGCACCGTAAACCTGCTCACACACACACGTATCAGGGGACATTAGAGAATATCAGCTTATTACACGACTACAGGGTGCAGTTGATTTCTCATTTGCATACGACCACCTTCATTTGAATAACACCTACTCAATATTCATCAGCCCTGATGAACGACAGTCGCTGTGTTGATGTGCAGAAGTTAGCCAATCATTGAGGTGTTTACTTACAATTGTTTTCAGTGCATCAAAGAAACTCTGTTCCAGTTTCTGTTCTGTTTCCTTTGCTTCTTATTTTCTCTTCTACTTCTTTTTGTTCTTTTTCTTCATCATCTGCTTCTTACCTTCATCTTCTTCATTGCACCTATTCTTTTCTACTACTGCTTCTTCTATTCTTCTTCTGATTATTTCTTCAACTGCTTCTTCTATTCTTCTTCTGATTATTTCTTCAACTGCTTCTTCTATTCTTCTTCTGATTATTTCTTCAACTGCTTCTTTTCGTTCTTCATTGTCCTAGTTGTTTTTCTTCTTCTTCACCTTCTCTGTCTTCTTCTATTACATCTGCAATCTACAAGTTCACCAAACTCATCATGAAAAATGTGTGACTTTTTTGTTATATTCGATTTCCACTTTTTAAAACGGTTGGCTTATACAGACTGACATTTGGGTCTTTGCTTCTGCTTTATATTATGCTGTCAAATTAAAAGGAGTTGTCACTCTTAAAGGGGTCATATAATGCTAATATGAATATTTAGGGTCTAAATTAAAACTTTGTAATATACTTTTATTAAAAATTCTCATTAGTATTGTAAGAAAACACTAATTTGACCTGGTCAAAGACAGTTTGAGGCAGGGGAAAACATATAAGGAGATTAAAACAAAAACACTGGATGGATTTCTATCATTATATGATGTTTGTGTACAGGCACTGCCAACACACATTTCAGTACAATCAACTTGTAAAAGTGCATACGACCCCTTTAAAAAACAAAGAATGCAGAGAATACAAAAAAAAAAAAGTAAAACAAAAGCAAAACTTCTGAGAAGCAGCAGTGAAAGAGTGACCGACTGCCCCTCCTCGTGCTCTAATTCAGGGAAGGTAAAGTGGGAATTATCGAGTGTCCTGGATGGACTGAAAGTGGGGTAATCAAAAAGGCCACCAATATCAGGAGCACGTAGCACAGCGGATTATTACAACACAATTTATTTAATGGAGGGATAGGGATGCGGCTCTGATGGGACGATAAGAGACAGAGGGATGGAGCCGCAGAGTGATTGAAATAATGCCGTGACCTAGGCTCACTTACAGAGAGGTCGCCGAGCGGGACGCACGCCAACACCACTCGCCTGCAAAGGCTTTTGTGTTTGCGTGCGTTGCTGAGCATTTTTCTTCATATTAAAGGCACACTATGCAAGAATTGTACCTTAATATAACAGCTTCAAAGTCATTTCGGTGGTAAACAAACTCATAGTAGGGCGAATCATCCTGGTATTAAGGCTTGGGGGGGGGGGACGCCGCTGGAAAAACCAGCAATGCAAGTTTGAGAGGAGTGCCCCCGACAAATCTCGACATGCTTTACAGCAACGACGTCACACACACCAACCACAACATGAAGCACGAAGACACTTGCGCGCATTTCAGATGTGATACTCGACGATGAAAAAAGCAAAGAAAACTCGGCGGAAGAGACTAGGAAAAGGAAAAGAGATTGAGCCTCTCAACCCGTAAATAAATGCATCGATCCGCAAGTTTTGTTTGAGTTCTTTAAAGTCCCCGTGAACCGGAAGTTGCAAACGACTTTTCTCCAGTGTTGTGACGTATTTCCGAGAGAAACGGAATACTAAATGAGGCAAGATAGTGGGCGTGGCTTTTTTTTTTAACTAGCACCTGATTGGATCTAGAAAAGTAGGTGTTTTCATTCAGCCTGTCTACTGTCAGTTGGAGGGGCGTGGCTACGGATGTTAAGAAGACACCCAAACCATCAGGGAAGGTCCTCAAATGCAGAGGGGAGGGGAAATTTCAGATTTTGATTAAAGATTACGAAGCCAAAAAAAATTTTTGTGTGGATTGACTTGCATGGATGAATTGTTCACCACAAAACGATCAATTTAGGCAAACAAAGTAAGTATGGTCAATTTTGAATTCATGGGGACTTTAATGGTCTAGTGGTAGATCTTTTGCCAAGCGTGTCAGAGGTTACAGGTTCTAAGTTTTTTCTCTCTCATCTAAACTGAATATGTTCATCAGTGGTTACAGTCTATATCGAGCAGGGACACGTTTGTGTGCATTTTATTTTGTGATTTCACCGGAATGAATAGAGAGTCTCCGCAACGGCGATAGATTGAAGAGCGCGTCCGAGTGAAGACTGCGCACGCGCCGCCACAAGAGACACTATGGGCCCTATTTTAACGATCTGAAACGCAAGTGTCAAAGCGTAAAGCGCAAGTAACTTTGTGGGCGGATCCCGGCGCTGTTGCTATTTTCCCGGCGGGATAAATGCCTCTTGCGCCTGGCGCAAATCTAAAAGGGGTTGGTCTAAAGTAGCTTCATTATTCATAGGTGTGGTTTGGGCGTAACGTGAAATAAACCAATCAGAGCGTCGTCTCACATTCCCTTTAAGAGCAGGCGGGCTTGTTCTAAAGCGGATTCCTATTATAACGGCGGATTTGCCAGGCACGCGCCAGGAGCGGTTCACAGCCGAGGAGAGCAACGTTCTCGTCAGGGCCGTAAAACACAGAGAAGTGACATTGGGGATGGAGAAACCCACCCAAATTAACTTCTGTTAAACAGGCGTATTATAATTTGGGTAAATGTGTAAGCTACATGCTTTTATAATAAATTGTCTATCTATCTATCTATCTATCTATCTATCTATCTATCTATCGTAATAATGTATGATTTGCAAAAATGAAAACTGCTGCTTAGATGAGAGAATCAACGTGTATGCGCGTTTTGCACACGCTACATTGATTATGGCCAAGCATGCGCCCTTAAAATAGCATAATGAACAACGCGCAACGCGCCACTGACTTTAGACTAGTTTTTTTCTGGTCAGTGGCGCATTTGTTTTATAGAACAGCAAAATAGCATGAGGGAAAGTTTGCGCCGGAACACGCCTCCTCTTTGCGCTGAACCGCCCCGGGGAGCGCAAGTGTATTTCTTAGTTAACCGACGTGCGTCTGTGGAGGGAAAAGTCCGCTTTGCGCGGGTGCAAAATAGGAATGATACATGCGTCAGTGTACAAAGTCATTTGCGCCGAGTGCAAGATAGGGCCCTATGTATCCATGACACTGATAGTAGCGGACACGAGCGCTTGTTACGTTTTGCGTGGAAGCAAAGGCAGAAGTCGGATCTAAATGCAGCAGTAGATTTTAATGATATACAGACTCGGGAAAACTCAGAACAGGCAAGACACTCGGAAATACATACATTCAGACATACATTTAATAACGGACCATGAACAAAAGAGCAGACAGGATTTAAATACACAGAGGGGATCAGGGAACAAGACACAGCTGGGGCAAATCAGAACAACGAGCGGGACCATACAACCTAACAAGACAACACACCTGAAACAAGGGAGCTAATAATGACATGACTAGGATAACAGACTACAATTAACAAGGCAAAAACTGAATAAAAGACCAAAGACAGAGAAACCACAAACCAGAAACATGACAAATGAATAACACCGTAACATTATCCCCCCCTTCCATAAGGCGTGTCCCCGCGCCGAATAAACATCAAATAGGGGCGGGAGGGTGGGCGCCCTGGAGGCTGACGAGGGCGTGGCTTGCCCGGAACAGGCAGCCTCCAGGGCGGAGCAGGATGTGACGGCGGCCAGGGCGGAGCAGGATGAGGCGAAGGTTAGGGCGGAGCAGGATGAGGCGAAGGCCAGGGCGGAGCATGGCGTGGCAAAGGCCAGGGTGGAGCATGGCGTGGCAAAGGCCAGGCTGGAGCATGGCGTGGCAAAGGCCAGGCTGGAGCATGGCGTGGCAAAGGCCAGGGCGGAGCACGATGAGATGGTGGCCAGGTCGGAGCAGACTCAGACGAGGATGAGGACCATGTCGACGTCGTCTCCATGGCCCTCACGGAGTACCTTCTGCCCCCCCCCAAAAAATACTTGGGGAAATCCTCGGGAGGAACCTCCAGGTGGTAAAAGGGTTCCGGGCAGGCCTCCCGGAGCTTGAAGGGCGCAGGCAGGACGAGGCGCAGAGGCGGGGCCGGCAGGGCGAGGCGCAGAGGCGGGGCCGGCAGGGCGAGGCGCAGAGGCGGGGCCGGCAGGGCGAGGCGCAGAGGCGGGGCCGGCAGGGCGAGGCGCAGAGGCGGGGCCGGCAGGGCGAGGCGCAGAGGCGGGGCGAGGCGCAGAGGCGGGGCCGGCAGGGCGAGGCGCAGAGGCGGGGCCGGCAGGGCGAGGCGCAGAGGCGGGGCCGGCAGGGCGAGGAGTCTGGGAACGCCCTTCGGAGCCTGGCGAGGCAAACGAGACCTCCTTCTCCTCCTGCGACGACGCGTCACTGGGCTTGACTCACTTGACTCGGTAGACTCACTTGACTCGGTAGACTCACTTGACTCGGTAGACTCACTTGACTCGGTAGACTCACTTGACTCGGTAGACTCACTTGACTCGGTAGACTCACTTGACTCGGTAGACTCACTTGACTCGGTAGACTCACTTGACTCGGTAGACTCACTTGACTCGGTAGACTCACTTGACTCGGTAGACTCACTTGACTCGGTAGACTCACTTGACTCGGTAGACTCACTTGACTCGGTAGACTCACTTGACTCGGTAGACTCACTTGACTCGGTAGACTCACTTGACTCGGTAGACTCACTTGACTCGGTAGACTCACTTGACTCGGTAGACTCACTTGACTCGGTAGACTCACTTGACTCGGTAGACTCACTTGACTCGGTAGACTCACTTGACTCGGTAGACTCACTTGACTCGGTAGACTCACTTGACTCGGTAGACTCACTTGACTCGGTAGACTCACTTGACTCGGTAGACTCACTTGACTCGGTAGACTCACTTGACTCGGTAGACTCACTTGACTCGGTAGACTCACTTGACTCGGTAGACTCACTTGACTCGGTAGACTCACTTGACTCGGTAGACTCACTTGACTCGGTAGACTCACTTGACTCGGTAGACTCACTTGACTCGGTAGACTCACTTGACTCGGTAGACTCACTTGACTCGGTAGACTCACTTGACTCGGTAGACTCACTTGACTCGGTAGACTCACTTGACTCGGTAGACTCGGTAGACTCACTTGACCCAGTAGACTCGGTAGACTCACTTGACCCAGTAGACTCGGTAGACTCACTTGACTCGGTAGACTCACTTGACTCAGTAGACACGGCGGCACTTGACTCACTTGACTCGGCGGCACTTGACTCACTTGACTCGGCGGCACTTGACTCACTTGACTCGGCGGCACTTGACTCACTTGACTCGGGAAGCGCGGTCTCACTTGACTCGGCGGCACTTGACTCGCTTGACTCGGCGGCAATTGACTCGCTTGACTCGGGAAGCGCGGTCTCACTTGACTCGGCGGCACTTGACTCACTTGACTCGGGTTCGTCGAGGCTGAAGCGACGTGCGGGTTCGGAAGACAGAAGCTCAGCCTCAGGCATGTCGATCTCGGCAGGAAGAAGCTCAGGCATGTCGGTCTCGGCAGGAAGAAGCTCAGGCATGTCGTGGAAAGCGGGCTCGACTCGGTTCACGTGAAGCGCAGGCTTGTGGAGCGTGGTCTCGGCTGAGCAGCTGAAGTGAAGCGCGGGCGCGACCGGGCTGACGTTAAGCACAGGCTCTCGCAGCTTCTCCTCCACGCCCACAGTAAACGGGGAACCGCTCCACAACAGGGCCAGGTCAACGTACCATTCTAAAGATCCGTGAGGACCAGGTTCGGGCATCAGAGACCGGAGTGGTTCCGATAATCCTCCACGGAAGAAGATCTTCAGGCCGTGGGTGTTCATTTGCGCGAGATATGCCAGCTCGAGGAATTCTGCGACATAATCCTCGATGGCGCGATTCTCCTGGCGAAGACGGAGGATCTGGACATCAGGACTCCAGGTAGGCATGGCTGCTAGATCCTAGTGGGTCAGTTATTCTGTTACGTTTTGCGTGGAAGCAAAGGCAGAAGTCGGATCTAAATGCAGCAGTAGATTTTAATGATATACAGACTCGGGAAAACTCAGAACAGGCAAGACACTCGGAAATACATACATTCAGACATACATTTAATAACGGACCATGAACAAAAGAGCAGACAGGATTTAAATACACAGAGGGGATCAGGGAACAAGACACAGCTGGGGCAAATCAGAACAACGAGCGGGACCATACAACCTAACAAGACAACACACCTGAAACAAGGGAGCTAATAATGACATGACTAGGATAACAGACTACAATTAACAAGGCAAAAACTGAATAAAAGACCAAAGACAGAGAAACCACAAACCAGAAACATGACAAATGAATAACACCGTAACAGCGCTCAGCTTGAGTTCAAAAACACATTTTAGCGCTAGATCTCTTATTTAATGCAAAAAATGCACACTATGCAAGATTTGTACCTTAATATAACAGTGGAGAGACCAGTCTATGGCAGACGCTCTGCGTGAGTGGCATTTACGACAGTAACGTTAAATACAAGTACTCCACAGCGGCTCTAAGGGTCGCTGTTTGACAAAACCGGAATTTCTGCATAGTGTGCCTTTAAAGGTACAATATGTAGGAATTTTGTAATAAAATATCCCAAAATCACTTGCACAGTGTGATATATTTCCTGCAGTTGTGTACTTACAATATCCCAAAAGTCTCCAAAGATTTTTTATTTCAGAGCAATTCCAATTTTAAATAAGTGGCCGTCCCGGAAAAAAATGTCGCCTGTCAATGACGCGATATCCGCGCTATCCTCGGTTTCCGTTCATACCGCCATTGCTATGACGTAACCATGGCGACAGACGTGGACAACTGC
The DNA here is from genome assembly GCA_029959095.1 of Rhinichthys osculus. Classification (NCBI taxonomy): domain Eukaryota; kingdom Metazoa; phylum Chordata; class Actinopteri; order Cypriniformes; family Leuciscidae; genus Rhinichthys; species Rhinichthys osculus. Next base: position 2,216,519 of record JARWKJ010000006.1, on the reverse strand, counting down.
GTAGTGCGTAACGTTTAGCGGCACGCAGTTCTTGTTTCGTTCAATCATTATAGACCATGGCAAGCAGACTTTGGGACAAAAAAGGAGAACTAAAATGAGGATCGTTATCGGCGTGGCGTCTTCCAGATGCCGAGAGCTCCACGTCCGCGACTAACTTGGAGCAACACCGCTCTTGCATATACTTTATTAGACAGGTGAGCAAATGTACATAACAAAAGGATGTATCTGTGTTTCCTTGCAACACATGCAACTGTCAATAATATCACTTATAAACAATGCGAGATACATAGGCCTATTTGACGTGACAGATCAATCATTATGCATATGTTGATTCACCTCAAAAACTATCAAGTGATCGTTATGCTGATGAAAATGCACAGTTATATTGCTCTTTGTACTTTAGTAATGCTTTTTATCACTTGAGTTTTGACCGAGATTATGGCAGTGCAATTAAATACAATCGGATATGTGTTGTTAAACAATATTTAGCCATTACTTGCAAATGTTCGTTCAAATTTACTTTGAGTACGATTGTTTTGAACACGTAAAACAACACGGCATTAAGCATAAACACGTAAAACTGCGCAGCATTAACCCAACAAATCATTTGACAAATAGCTGTAACAGGATAATATAGCATAACATTTCGGGTTCCTTGCAGTTAATTCATTATGGTGACATAAAATATTGCGATCAGGCGTACAGGTAATACAAAAACAAATAAATGACCTCATCCGTGATCATGATTCATTAATTCCATAACATCTCTGGATGGTGAAAACGACATCTCCCTTCGTTCAACTCTCCCTCATAGCGTCATCCAGCTTCGCCTTTGTTATTGTTGGTAACTGCGCCCTCTTGTGGCGAACAATTCCTACATATTGTGCCTTTAAAGTCGACATGAAACAAAAGTTGCAATAGTGTTTTCTTCGCATATCTGAGTGAAACGCTTCTGGAACAAGAACAAATGTGGGCGGGGCTTGATTGTGTCCATGGCGAATTGATTGGATTTTTGTCGTTTGCTATTGGCTGATCTCATGTGATTGACAGGTTGCCCCGCCCACATCATCAGAGAAGAGATGCTGCAAGAGGAAGATATTCTGATTCAAGATTATTAACACAATAATGATGTGCACTGATAAATCATATATAATAAATACTGCAATATTCCATAAAAAACAAGAATTTTCCATTTTGTTTTCATGGTGACTTTAAAGTTGATATGTGGCATTTCATCAACATTAAAATACTTTCCTGTATTCCATCATAATGCAGATTATTAAAGTCCCCCTGTGGTGAAAATCAAGCTTTTAATGTTGTTTATGTGGTGTTTTTAATATGCTTTAAGACAAACCATGTGTAAGTTCATAAGTCGACAGCATTACTGAGTATTTTCTGCTTAAAACTGCAGTGAACCAAAGACAGTCTAAAAAAACACGGTTTGAAATCGCTGGTGTTTCTGACATCACAAACGACCTTGTAACCAATCAGATCAACGTGTGATCGTCAACCAGTGGATCTCTGAGCTGAGTGAGTGAGTGGAGGCGGGGCTCATTTGCATATCCATAGAACCGTGTATACTAAATGAGGCAAGGGTGTCGAGTTACATTCATTCGGCCATGGGAGTGTTTGACGAAAAGCTCATTAAAAACAATCGTTGTCTTTTTAAACATTGATGCTATTAGTGGAGCTGAAATTACACAGCTTTTCAGCTTTATTTCAATGAACCAAAAAGATTGTTTTAGTTTGTTTTACTTATCAATAAGAAGACTAGTGTAATGCTTCTTCGTGAGGTTTGATGTGAGCGTAACAGAGCTGTTAGTCTCTCCAAAGACGCAGCGTTTGTGTTTTTCTTCTCAGTGTGTGGTTGTTGGACACATTATTTTTCATCTTTCTCTGCAAATCTAGTTCTACACAACACCAATTTACAGCCTCGGCAAGAGGACACACTGTATTGAAGGTGTCAGTGTTTCTGAAAGAACAAAACGCTTCCAGGATCAGTTCCTCATATCTGTTACACGCTTCATTTCTTGCAGATTGATTCATCCGATCTTTCTTTTGACCAAGCAGAATTGGCTGAAAACATTTTGTGGTGTGTGTGTGTGTGTGTTCAAATTGAAAGGATTGACAATGTCGTTCAGGTTTTCTGGAATGCAATTTTATCATTTACCTCAAAAGCGTCCGTTAAACGCCTGGACAGAATAGTATTAACATTAATTTAACTAACAACATGAAGCATTACCTTGGTTTAATGGGATAAATCATCCAAAACTATGATTCTGTCTTCATTTATTCACTCTTATGTTGTTTCAAATCTTATAAAAGTTTAGCAGAAGGTTCATGTTTCTCTTTTCCATATACAATGAAAGCCTAGACAAATTAAACTTAAACCAGATGAAGTGGGGAATAACATAATTTAAATGATGGTATATTATAATTTCCCATAAACTCAAATCCAGTCTCTATCCAGTTTTGACATGTGCAGAGATCTAAAAATGATACATTTTTTAATTATCTTAATATGTTTCTTAAGATTCACATACGTTTTTTGCACAAATTCAACCCTCTTTATGGGTTGAACAAACATATAATCCTCCGACGCCATTAAAATAAACCCTCCACTTTTTCCTGATACTGGGATCCTTCTGACGTCTGTACAGAGACGCAAACCAGCTGTTTAAACTGGGCGAACTGTCTCAGTGTAGACAGCATCACTGATTATAATGAGCTCTGTTTGCTTTTAATGCGATACGCCAGTGGGCGGGGCCTATTGTGCGATGATGTATTACTATTCGTTGACGTGTTGCTCTGGAGGCTGGCATATGCAAATGTCTTTGCCTGTGTGACATCACAGGTCACCCAATATGAAAACGAGCTGTTTTTGGAGTTTCATTAAAAACTGCTTTGTTTATAATTAGGAGGACGTTTTAAGCTATGAAACTTGCGGGATGTTTTAATAGTACGAAGATCGAGGCAAATTTGATTTCGCATGTCATGACCCCTTTAAAGAGGTTTTATCAAAGGGTCCATGTCATTTTCTTCAAAACCCCAGAGATAAAAAGACAGTTCTGTTGAGAAACATTCATATGGAAATCACAAGAGTCGATCATTTATTTGTCATTTGCAGTGCTTTGGAGACTGTTTGCTTAAAGGCTCAATAGAAAGATGATTGACAGCCACTCTTAAAGTTGAGACATGAGCAGATAAGACGGCTAAGCGGCGTCTGTCTCTCTCACAGTCACTTGCAGCCAGAATCAACCACACACTGTACTAAGAATAAAGTGTAAGTGTGTGTGTGTGTGTGTGTGTGTGTTTGTGTGTGTGTGTGTGTGTGTGTGTGTGTGTGTGTAGGTCATGTGGAAGGGTAAGTGCCTCTCTGATCGCTGCATCAAGCTTGTTGCTGGATCTTCTGTGTATTTCAGACTCGCTTAAGAGCCGCGGATGACAAGACAGTAGCAAGATGGATCTGACACACATGTACAAACACACACACACACACTCAGTGGATGGCACCATTTTTACTTTGCAGTGTGAAATGAAATATTTTCCAGTTCTGTATTTGTCATTTAGGTCAATTCTGTCGTGCATATCGAGAGTTCAGTCACCAGTTAGCTTCATTTAACACTTCAGTCAAGCACTGATGCAATCATAATATAGGTGGCATCACCTACACACACCCTGGAGATGATTGACACCCTAAACACACCTGTGCAGATGCTGTTTCTGCTTCTGTAAACGACATCTCGATGCATGTTGTCATGATCTAGTGTTGATTAGGTTCCTTATTATTCTGCTGGTGTGAAGTTTATGGTAGTGATGGTTTGTTTATAAAAGGTTTGCTTCTGTCACGTGACAAATGAGTGAAATGACTCTGACCAGAAGATGCATGGATTCAGGAGGTGAACTTATCATTTCTGTTTCTTGGGCAGCATTATAATAATTTCACGATTCAGAAATAATCATGGATTGTTCAAGTGAGTGGACATGTTTGGAGAATTTGGCTATTGAAAATATTAGGCTGTAAAAACATCTGAAAGAAAATGTTGGCTTGTAAACTCCTGTATGGAGTGTGTACGCTAATGTTTCGGATGTGGCCTGAACGATGCATTTATATTGGTTGGAGAGTTGTGTGTGAACGGATTGTTATGGAAGCTTGTTTCCGCCCCAGAATAAAACATTTTAAAAGATAATTGCGACTTTTTATCTCACAATTATGACTTTTTTTTTATTAGTATTGCATGTTAATATCTTGCAATTCTGACTTTTTTATTAGAATTGCATGTTTATATCTTGCAATTTTGACTTTCTTTTATTAAAATTGCATGTTTATATCTTGCAATTCTGACTTTTTTATTAGAATAACATGTTTATATCTTGTAATTCTGACTTTTTTTATTAGAATTGCATGTTTATATCTTGCAATTCTGACTTTTTTATTAGAATTGCATGTTTATATCTTGTAATTCTGACTTTTTATATTAGAATTGCATGTTTATATCTTGTAATTCTGACTTTTTTTATTAGAATTGCATGTTTATATCTTGCAATTCTGACTTTTTTATTAGAATTGCATGTTTATATCTTGTAATTCTGACTTTTTATATTAGAATTGCATGTTTATATCTTGTAATTCTGACTTTTTTTATTAGAATTGCATGTTTATATCTTGCAATTCTGACTTTTTTATTAGAATTGCATGTTTATATCTTGTAATTCTGACTTTTTTATTAGAATTGCATGTTTATATCTTGAAATTTTGACTTTTTTTTAATAAAATTGCATGTTTATATCTTGCAATTCTGACTTTTTTATTAGAATAACATGTTTATATCTTGTAATTCTGACTTTTTTTATTAGAATTGCATGTTTATATCTTGTAATTCTGACTTTTTTTATTAGAATTGCATGTTTATATCTTGCAATTCTGACTTTTTTATTAGAATTGCATTTTTATATCTTGCATTTTGACTTTTTTTTATTAAAATTGCATGTTTATATCTTGCAATTCTGACTTTTTTATTAGAATTGCATGTTTATATCTTGTAATTCTGACTTTTTTATTAGAATTGCATGTTTATATCTTGCAATTCTGACTTTTTTATTAGAATTGCATGTTTATATCTTGTAATTCTGACTTTTTTTATTAGAATTGCATGTTTATATCTTGCAATTCTGACTTTTTTATTAGAATTGCATGTTTATATCTTGTAATTCTGACTTTTTTATTAGTATTGCATGTTTATATCTTGTAATTCTGACTTTTTTATTAGTATTGCATGTTTATATCTTGTAATTCTGACTTTTTTTATTAGAATTGCATGTTTATATCTTGCAATTCTGACTTTTTTATTAGTATTGCATGTTTATATCTTGTAATTCTGACTTTTTTTATTACAATTAGATGTTTATATCTCGCAATTCGGACTTTAAACACACAGTTGGGAGATATAAAGTCAGAATTGCGAGTTCTGACTTTTTTTCTCAGGATTGCGAGTTTATATCACGCAATTCTGACTTTAAAACTCGCAATTGCGACTTTAAATCACGCAATTCTGAGATAAAAAGATGTAAGCTCGCAATTGTGAGAAAAAAAAGTCAGAATTGTTAGATAAAAAGTCACAATTACCTTATTTATTTTTCATTCTGTGGCGGAAACAAGCTTCCATATACTCTCAGAAAAAAGGTACAAAGCTGTCACTGGGACAAAACCCTTTAAAAGGGTTCTAATATGTATAATTTATGTACTAATATGTACACTTTTGGTACCAATATTTACCTTTGAGAGACTAATATGCACTCTTTAGGTACAAACGTGACACAAACAACCACAGTGACAGCTTTTGTACCTTTTTTTCTGAGAGTGATATTGCTGTCTTGAATGCATCTTAAAAGGACATTATTGTTTTGTCAGAGCTCTCGGAAGAAGGATTAAGATTCAGAATGATAACTTTTAACGACTATTATGATCAAAACAAAGTGATTTCTTTGTCGTCATTTAGGCCTGAAACATGAATGCACACGCAGTATTTAATGTGCCGTTGTGTTGCATTGAATGTAGGCATTGCAAATCTCAGTTCTGCCCTATAGCTGCCATCAGCATACACTGTAATGCAACAGATGAAGAGAGTCTCGGTGAGTTTGCATTGCATTTGTGTTTCCATTACAGTTGCACATAAAATACTTTTCTTACTTAGTAGTTTTGTCTTGTTTCCAGTCCAAATATCAAACATTTCTTAAATCAAGATGCATTTACTATAGTTGTAAACTAACATAAGATATTAAGTCTTGTTTTCTGGGGGAATTAATCACAACTAAGTCAGTTTTTGCTTAAAAAAAGTATAATTATCTGCCAATGGGGTCAGAAAAATAATGTTGTTTCTGTTTGAATTATGATTATTTTCTGACCCCATTGGCAGATAATTATACTTTTTTTAAGCATCAACTCACTTAATTTTAATGAATTCCCCCAGAAAACAGGACAAAATATCTTTACTCATATAGTAAATGCATCTTGATTTAAGAATTTTTAGATATTTGGACTGGAAACAAGACAAAAATACTGAGTAAGAAAAGCTTTTTTTTTTTTTTTGCAGTGTGGAGTATATTTCTGATCGTTGCTTTTCCTTTTACACAACTGTCCAGGGGTGTCGTTTATAAAACTGTGTGTAGGATCCTTAATAAAAGTGTACGCATACAGCAAAAAATATTCAGGCTTATAAAACTGCGCAAAATTCCCTTTATAAATCCAGTCAGCGGAAGATTGTGCGCACATACAGTACGTTACCTCCCCGAAATAACCATATATGAGCTTACAACGCC